>CM017565.1:42654127-43203848 GCA_007844125.1 Sinonovacula constricta | reverse complement strand
AAACATTTTGTATGGCAGCATCTTGTCCATGTTGTTTTTCTTCCAGTGTCCCAACTCTACCCTCGATCTCAGCCACTTTCTCAGTCATCTTGTCCATTTGAACTCAAGTCTAACCAGCATTTCGAGAAGATTCTTTTCAAAATCGAATCGAGAGCACTTGGATTCCTCAGCGGTACAGGTTCCGAAAACACAAAGGCAAATAATTACCTTTTCAAACTTTTCCATTTTTGTCTCTAAGCAACGTATTATAAATAATAATAAAATCTCCGAGACGTTGTAGGAAGCCTTTAATCCGCGAAAGATTAAAGAAACACGGAAATATCCGGATGATATCCAATTATATAACCTCCCACAGTTACTATTTTAAGATTATTTGTGGGCAATTGTAGTCCTGGCAACCTTGACCGACAGCCAAGAAAAGTAGTTATGTTTTAAAGATGTTAGAGTCCTGCTCGTTGTTGAGTATTACGGAAGCCTCGGAGAAACATTTTGGTTTGTGATTTGTAGCATGATTTATGACGAGGAGATTCAAGACTTGTCAATTCGTTCTTAGCTTAGTTCGCGCTAGACATGGGTTTAACAACCCATATTTTAGCTTCGGTGATTGCTTTAATATATCTTCTGCCAGACATTTCAAACATTTATTAATTATAATGCAGTAATAAAACTGATAAAAAGAAATACGTCAGTGATGGTATTCTATTATTTTTTCATTTTTATTTGTGTTATATATTTGGATCTTACGGCAAATGTAGTAATCGCCCAAAATCGTGATTTACGCTACAAACGTTTGAACCAGCGTTCGATAACGATAACATCCCTCAAAACGATCCAAAACGTCAATGAAATTACTTTGATAGGAAGTGTTTTTTACATTTACACTATTATAATCTGGAGAAAGATGGAGACCTTGAATGACATTGTATAAGTACCTTGTTTATCTAAGACGACATTTGTTTCTACGAAGCACTTGTGACTTACAAGCACGCGCAATATGTCAAGTTGTGGAGTCTGCCTTATGTACCGTTCAGGTGACATCTCTTACATTCCTTAAAACATAACGTTCAAGTGATACAACAATTGAGTTTTGTTGTTAAAACCCATGCCCTGAGTTACCCACTCAAATTCCGCCAATCAAACGACGGTAAAGAGGAATGATGATACAATCAAATAGTTGCAATAGGTGCCTTAAAACAACATAAGTGGCTGGATAACTTACATTCTTGAATGCCACTCGAGTAGCAGTTCTTTCTATTCTAAAAATAGTTTGAGATAAGTGCCCGGAAAACAAAAAGGACACTGCTTTAGTAACAAAGGCTGCACACCACGCTGAAAGGTTGTATTTCACAATTTAAGTTTCTATTCAATTTCTATCTTGAAAGGTCCTTTTCCGAACTTAAGTTTTTATAGTAAGATGACCATATTTCAAACAAATAACTTCTTTATCATGGATTTTAAAGACAGATGTTTCAGAACTATAAACACGAACTATCATAAAATTGAAATTCATAATTATTATATCGGGGGCATTAGACACTTGGACCGCGCAAGTGGCTGTCCGTGCTTAGTCGTCATACCCGGATGCATGCAGGCAGCACGTGTATGCTTGAGTTATGTGCGAGTTTGGTCAGTTTTATTTGGTTTTGGAAAAAAACCGCAGCGACCAACTATAATCATTATAGCGACGTCCAGATATTTTGGTGACAGGAAAATACCCAAACAAATGTATGGGAAGAACCACCGGTGCACAGAAGGTCAGCAGGAAGACCTTCATTACACTAGGTCCTTCGCCTCGAACTGGACTCTAACCCACGCGGTGAAAAGCTAAGCGGTCAAAGGGGTTACAAATCGGCGGCTCCTCCACTACGCCACGGCCGTAAAATTACACAAAAGCAGTCCCTTTTAGGGAAATGGCCGACTACCTACATACATCCGAGAGATGAATTCGTGAAATTATGCGAGGTGTTCCGATTGCGCAATCTCCATGCAGCAGCACCTCTGCTATGGGCTAAATGACAAGAATCTTGTCCAAACGGACAAACGATAATTAATAAACAATGAATTTGATTTTAAGGACAACAACTTTATATATATATATATGTAAATATTTTCATGCGTATATATATATATATATATATATATATATATATATATATATATATATATATATATATATACGCATGAAAATATTTAATATATATATATATATATATATATATATATATATATATATATATATATATATATATATATATATATATATATATATATTTTCATGCGTAATCACGCTGGAGTTCTGATTGGAGAATGTTATATACCGGGGCTCTTATCAACTATGCCTCAACCAAAAGTGTACAGTAACAATTCGATCTCAATCTCTATCGATTTATCATCTGATTCTGTGTGACCCGCTAAAATGAATGTATTATCATTATCATCATCATCATCATCATCATTATCATCATCATCATCATCATCATCACCACCACCACCACCACCACCATTAAAATATTTGTCATCGTCGTCCCCATAATCTGCAGCCTTACAAAACCAATACTCTATACATACAAACTGATAACTGCACAAAATTGTAACTTAATGAACCCATTACTTATATAGGCTCACTTTCCTATGAAATTGTCCCACTATTTTATAATATTATTTAAAGGGAAATGCATGTATCGATACATGTGTTTAATAGTAATTGTATACTTAGATAGTTGTTGTCAGAAGCGTCCTTTATATCAAAATGCAATTTTTAATGCAGACTGTTTCCAGGGGCGTAGCTAGACATGATATGAAGTGTACACATAGCAACCAGTTTGTAATCTTTGTTGTTGTTTCTGGGAAGGTTTTTGGTATCAAGATAGAACTAGATTTTATGTGAAATAAGAACCGTTATTAGTCATGGTATAGACCTTTATAGATGAGATACCCAAGCACAAGCGCCATTTTTGTTATGGCCATTATAAAAATGATCCATACCAATTTTTGTTACCGTGTCTTCAAGCAATGTGTACTGACACGGTGACAACAAAAAATGAATTTAAGTCATTTTGAGCGAGCGCAAAATACAAATGATTCTAGTAGAATAAGTTGGAGTGGTAGGAAAACCAATGATGATTTAGTCACGAATTTTCTCGGATTAATGTCAGAAAGTCCAGTGACTGAAATTCTGTAAATGCCTATTAAGTGTTTCCGTGATCGTGCCTTTTCTGCGTTTTTGACGCAATAAATCCCTATCTGGCGCAGTCAGAAGAGCTATTGCTTTTTTCTTGTCGCAACAGAAATAATTAGGTTAAATCCTTTCTGCAACTGGAATAATCCTTCCTGGAGTACAAAACATAGTTCTAAACAAACTTTAAAGATTAAGCTACCATTATGGCTTTCACATCGGGATAATTTGATCCGCACTTTTAACTTTGTTTTTAACATTGTTGCTGTACTTAAATCGATCGTCAATTTTATTAGCAGACAATTATGAGAAACAGACAATAAATTAATTGCTGTTTTCTTCGGTATATTACCAAATATCATTTAAATTATTGAGGTCTCCATATCAAACCATGGATTTTTAACTAACGGCAAAAACTGAACAATGCACAAACCTATCCTTGCTCCTTACGAAATTACGAGGAAATTAAAAAGCATTGAAATTCATTGTTCATCATTTATAGCTATGCGAGGGTCGCCAATATACTTTTATATCTATTGTAAACGGGAAACAATACAGTAAACTCATAACTAGTGTATTGTCTGCACATGATGTTTGTTTGGCGTAGACAGTCTGATATCTTCGATTTTGCTGATATCTCTTTAAAATTAAAAAAATGTGTGGCCTATTGGACCTAACAGGCTATCACGTGACTTTCCTCTTTGACAGTTAAACACTTTAGACTATGCTATGAATAATAATGACGCGACAAAACACAATGTCATGTGCATAAGAACATTTGCTTTTTTTGTGGGCAAATTATTTAATTTCTTTACAAAAATCTTACGAAGTCAAGGTTTAGATGCAGTCTGGAATCAAAATGCTGACTGCCAATAGTCTTAAATCTACTTTTCTAAACACGAAAGCTTGCAAATATAGGAGTTTTGCTTTTATCCAATAAAAACAATTGCAAAAAAGGCAATAAGGTATTTTTTCACTTTGCTCTACTCTCTTTATAAGTTATATAGCCCCTAAAATCTGAATACATAGCAACACTACCTATGACTTAGCAACAAGTACGTATTCCTAATAGCAAAGATAGATATAAAGATGAATATAAATGCAGTAATTAATGAATCATGAAAAGTAACATATTAATTAGTGAACAAAAAGTTGTAATTCTCTACAGATCCCTGCACCATATAGTAACAAGGTGTGACGTCCTGAGGAGGGAATTATCTGAGAAGTTATGAGGTAAGAGCTCGAAACTTGTCCCATACCAGAAGCTACAGGAAGTAACTAGATCGATTTAGAAGTTGTGTTTGGCTTTATTTCGTGGTGCAAATAATTGTACTAGTTGATCACACTAAAAAAACACCTTACCCCTACTAGGAAAATATTTTTATTGCATATTTAACCTTTTTATGTTTTCATTCTTCGGTAACAATGTGTAGGCAGCTGCTTATTCTGCCTACAGTAAGCTACATGCCTGGTTTCCATGGAGAAAGTAAGGGCTGAAATGTACGCTTACAGCTTAAATGGTCATGTCCACATAATTTCATTGTTTGATGTAAAATTTAGAGCATAGCTATGAACCATAAAAGTATTCTAACAGAGACTTGAACAACATTAACTTACATCTAGGCGAAAAACTGCTGGTTGGTGACTATGCTTTATTCTATTTTAACACTTAAGAGCAAACTTTTGTAGAAACATGACCATTAAATAGTGGTTTTTCTCATCTGGCATTCAGCTTGGCTGCAAACTTCTTCATCGTTTGCCATGAAGGTTTATAAAGGATCACATTTCAACGACTGCTGGCAAAATGCAGAATAATCATACATAGGTGTTGTCAGCGATTGTTTATTGGTTGGTGATAGGCTGCAACTGGAAAATGGTTGCCTATTGCATGCCACTGCAACCTTTGTACATTTTAAGACAATGAAATCACTTGTCGTATTTGTAATCACGTTGCTATAACACACACACGCACGCACATACGCACAAATAGAAAAAAGTTACCCAAAGTATTATTATTTATAATTATTCTTCTATCCCAATATACTTTCAAAGTTTAAAAAATACATAGAATAGCCCTTACTCATATTGCAACTAAAGGGAGACAAATCTCACTATTATATGAAGCTGTTTGGGTTTTAGATTAATTTAGTAATTTGTGTTGGGTTTATCATCCACCAATAGTATTTTCAGTAACTGAAGCAGATTTAATACAGTCTTCACCGGGTATAGCCCGCCATTTACATCAGACAGTATACCAAACTCAGTCACATTATCCAGATACCAGATCAACCAGTCACAAAACTTCTTTTATTTTTGCTTGAGCATTGGCAATGCTAGCTATACCATTACCATAAATTATTATGTTGTGACCTGGGTTTTTAACCTTTGGCCTCCTGTACCTGAAGACGACACTCTACCAAATGTGTTCATCTGTAATTATTTGTATTGATCAATACATTAAATAGCTCCAATGATACATTCATGTAAATGATGTGAAAAACCTTTATTATGAGCTTTCTAAGTGCTAGTCAGAATGTAAATTTTTTAATCTATGTTGAAGTCTCTGTACATTTAATTTATTAAGCAGGATAGAAAAAAACAACACAAAATATAATTGTTTTTTTTGCACTCATTGTTATATATCTAATTGCATTATACATAGAATAATATAAGTGCAAACATTAAAGATTAGTAAATATATGTTTTGATTATAAATATTAATAAAATATCAGTGGAACTAATTGATGCTTCCATGGTATCATGAGGATACAGGAAATTAAATTATATGAAGCAAAAACAAAGGGTTACAAATTAGTTAATACAAACTGTCACTTGTTGTTTTGCTTATATTATATGGATCTCTACAAACAAGTTATTGTTTAGTTGAATGTAGCAAACGGTTGCTAAAAATAGTTTCGGATAAGAAGAATTTCAAAGTTTCACTATAAAGCCATAAATGACAAGTGGCCATACTCCTGGCGGCCATTTTTTTACCTATTAATTTTTTAACTATCCTGATAGAGGGCTGTTAAAGGAACTTGTATACAAAATATCGAGGCTCTAGATCTTATAATTTCTAACAAGAAGACTTTACTATACAGCCATTATGGACTATATAACCATTTAGGAAAATAGCTATGCCCCTGCAGGCCATGTTTTTGAATTAAAATTCTTTCAACAATCTTGATATAGGGCTGCTCAAGGAATATGTATACCAAATATTAAGACTATAGCTCTTGTAGTTTTAGACAAGATGATTTGTTATGTTTTACTAGAAAGCCCTTTATGGAAAATTGCCAAGCTTCTGGAAGCCCTGTTTTTAGATAAGTGAAAATTCTTTTAACAATATTTATTGAGAGCCACTAAAGGAACATGTATTTCAAATATTTAAGCTCTAGCTCTTGTAGTATCTGACATGAAGATTGTAAGTTTTACTTTATAGCCATATATGGCCTATAAAGTCATATAGGAAAATGACCATGACCCATGGTGGCCATGTTTTTTAACAGACCAAAATATTTTGAATGACTTGACTTTTTGTTCCACCTGTCTACTGAAGCTTGTGATAAAGTGTGGTTGAATTTGGACCAGTGGTTTCAGAGGAGATGCCATTTAAAGAATGTTGACTAACGCAACACACTGGACAGATGTGTGATCGCAATAGCTTCCTCTGAGAATATGCTCAGGTAAGCTTAAACTTTAAAAATGTGGTTGCTGAGGAAGAGCTTAGATATGAATGGATCTGTATTATACTATAATTATATAAAATAAAACATCCATTTATTGAAAAAGCACCCAACCAGAATGTGCTAATAATATGCACATCTGCACTTGTTAGTGAAGCTTCCCATAAAATGTTATTGAATTCCAAATGTGCTTGCTGAGAAATAGTTCAGATATGAATAGTCCTCTGTCAAATTATATGGAAATTAAAAAGGATGTTAACTTCATGAAAAATCATCAAAACAGAATATGGTGACAATATGAACATTTCATTTTTTTGTTTGGTGAAGTTTCCAGTAAAATTTATGAATTCAAACCAGTTGTTACTGAGATACAGCCTGGACAAAAAGCTAAAGATGAACAGGAGGATCAAAAGACAAATCAGTGACTACATGCTCCCCTGAAAAGTTAAATAGGAACACATTTGGCATATAATATGTAACACATTTTCTACACCATATACATTTATATAACAATAGTTTTATAAATTTTTCTTTCTAAAATTCCCTGAAATACATGCTCTCCATACCGGTAATCCATAACATGATGAATGTAAGAAAGTAATATAGCTGCACAAAAATACATAAAGACAACAAATTAAACCAGTGTGAAAAATGGGCATCTTCCCAACTATCATACTTTTAAATAAAAGGGTTATAATAAAAAGTTGAGACATATGGAAATTGGGCATGACCGGAAAACAAGAGAATCAGTAGAACAGATGGATGCTCCCCAAATAAATGCTAATAGTCCAAAGGTTTTTTTATCAAAGATGTGTGTTTAAATAATTAAAGTATGAAAAATAACAAAGGGCAATAACTCCTAACTAGGCAAAAGAGAGTAATGCTTTTGTACACTGCACTTCTCATTGTGATCTGTCTACTTTTAAAGATTAATGTTGATAACTCTTACAGTTTTTGTGTTATGCAGCGGAAAAAAATTAAGTTTAAAAAATGCCCAAGGGCAATAACTCCTAAATTATGCAAGATAAAAAGAGCTATGGTTCTTGTATCATGCACTTCTCCTCCTTGAGATCTATCTACTGGTATCTATGAAGTTTTATGTTGACAACTCATACATACCAAATCAAGACTTTTTGTTAGAAAAGGCACAAAAACAAACACTGAAAACAATAACACAAACAAAAGAAATGACACACAATACAATTAAGTAATAACAACAAATATACAGGAAGATATTTCATTATAAAAAACATCTTAAGACTACTTCAAGGGCCATTATGACTAGAATGCTATCTTTGTTTTAATTCATACCATTGTGAAACAATGCAAAAAAAATATAATATCATAAAAAATCTTTTATTTTATGTATAATATTGTAAAACAACTTAAAACCATGCTGTAACTTATTCTAAGTTGGCTTGTCCTTTCATTTTATTATTTTTTATTTTATTTCCAGTCAACAATATAAGCTCAGCCTCTATCTATATCC
This sequence comes from Sinonovacula constricta, assembly GCA_007844125.1. Taxonomy (NCBI): domain Eukaryota; kingdom Metazoa; phylum Mollusca; class Bivalvia; order Cardiida; family Solecurtidae; genus Sinonovacula; species Sinonovacula constricta. Next base: position 43,195,498 of record CM017565.1, on the reverse strand, counting down.
TCCCTGATCCCCAAACAGCTGCTCTATCCTCTGATTATTTGGATTCTCCTTGCCTATAGCCTCTGGGTAGAGCTTCAGGAAGTCCTGCCATACAGATTCTGTAATCAGAGGCTGTGCCATCTGTGGAAATGGGAAAGAAGTGTGCTTTACTTTAAATTAAGTTGTTATTTTAACATTTGATATAAATTTGGCTACTTGCTCATTCAGGTCCCAGTTCATCATGTTAAATTTACCTGTGATTTCTATTATTTTTATTTTTATTGCAGTTATTTAAGAAAACGATAATGCAAATGTTGTGCGTAGATGTGATTTCTTAAATAAAACAAGGGATACAAATGTGTCTATTATACTTTAGTGTTACAGTTACTTCCCTTGTATTCATGATGTCATAAAGTTTTAGCTGACATAATTTGTTTCCATCAACATTTTTTTGTGAAATAGATTGTTCTTAACAACTCAACAACTGTATACTTTCAGAAAGAATTTCTTAAAACATATTGAGTCTCATGTGCTAGTATGAAATAAATTTGCATAAGAATTCTAATGCAAAATTTAAGCAGGATTAATAATTTCAACTAAAATTGCAAGGATAAGTATGTGTGCATATATTGAAAAATAATGCATGGTACAATCCTTCTTTGTGTTTATAGTTTTCATTTCCTTTTTAAATCACAAAAATAAAAGTTAAAATATTATTTTTTTTACACTTTTCAACTTTTATTCTTATAACTTTTAGACAGTTTATAAGTTAATTCTATTCCTTTAGCATTAATATTTTAGCTATCTTTTACAAAGGAGTCAAAGTCTTAACAACTTACACCACAGTTGCTGCAATCTTAACATCTTTCTACCACAGATTTCAAAGCCTTAACAACTTAGAACATGTATGTCAAAGACTTAACATCTAGGATCACAGATGTTAAAGGCTTTACAACTAGGACCCCAGATGACAAAGCCTTATTAACATGGACCCAAGATGTCAAAGCCTTAACAAAATTGACTACAGATGTCAAAGTTGTAACAACATGGATCCCAGATGTCAAAGCCTTAACAACATGGACCCAAGGTGTCAAAACCTTCACAACTAGGACTGCAGATGTCAAAGCCTTAACAACTAGGACCCAAGATGTCAAAGCCTTAACAACTAGGACCCCAGATGTCAACGCCTTAACAACTCGGACCACAGATGTCAAAGCCTTAACAACTAGCACCCCCAGATGTCAACGCCTTAACAACTAGGACCCCAGATGTCAAAGCCTTAACAACTAGCACCCCCAGATGTCAACGCCTTTACAACTAGGACCCCAGATGTCAAAGCCTTTACAAGGACCTTAAATGTTAAAGCCTTTACAAAATTGACTACAGATGTCAAAGTCTTAACAACATGGAACACAGATGTCAAAGCCTTAACAACCAGGACCCCAGATGTCAAAGCCTTTACAACTAGGACCCCAGATGTCAAAGCCTTAACAACTAGGACTGCAGATGTCAAAGCTTTAACAAATAGGGCCACAGATGTCAAAGCCTTTACAACTAGTACCACAGATGTCTAAGCCATAACAACTAGGACCACAGATGTCAAAGCCTTAACAACTTGGACCCCAGATGACAAAGCCTTAACAACATGGAACACAGATGCCAAAGCCTTAACAACTTGGACCACGGATGTCTAAGCCATAACAACTAGGACCACATATGTCAAAGCCTTAACAACATGGAACACAGATGCCAAAGCCTTAACAACTTGGACCACGGATGTCAATATCTTAACAACATGGACCCTAGATGTCAAAGCCTTAACAACATGGACCCCAGATGACAAAGCCTTAACAACTTGGACCCAAGATGCCAAAGCCTTAACAACTAGGACCCAAGATGTCAAAACCTTAACAACTAGGACCCAAGATGTCAAAGCCCTACCAACATGGACCACAGATGTAAAAGCCTTAACAACTAGGACCCAAGATGTCAATGCCTTAACAACTAGGACCACAGATGTCAATCCTTTACAACTAGGACCCCAAATGTCAAAGCCATAACAACTAATACTGCAGATGTCAAAGCCTTAACAACATGGACCCCCAGATGTCAACACCTAAACAGCATGGACCAAAGATGTCAATATCTTAACAACATGGAACCCAGATGACAACACCTTAACAACATGGACCCCAGATGTCAAAGCCTTTACAACTAGGACTGCATATGTCAAAGCCTTAACAACTTGGATCACAGACATTAAAGCCTTTTCAATGAGGTCCCTGGATGCCAAAGCCTTAACAACTAGGACCCCAGATGCCAATCCCTTAACAACTTGGACCACAGATGTCAAAGCCTTAACAACTTGGACTTCAGATGTCAAAGCCTTAACAGCTTGGATTTCAGACATCAAAGCCTTAGCCTTAACAACTTGGACCCCTGATGCCAAAGCCTAAACAACTTGGACCACAGATGTCAAAGCCTTAACAACTTGGACTTCAGATGTCAAAGCCTTAACAGCTTGGATTTCAGACATCAAAGCCTTAGCCTTAACAACTTGGACCCCTGATGCCAAAGCCTAAACAACTTGGACCACAGATGTCAATGCCTTAACAAATAGGACCCCAGATGTCAAAGTCTTAACAACTTGGACCCCAGATGTCAAAGTCTTAACAGCATAAATCACAGATGTCAAGCCTTAACAACATGGACCCCAGATTTCAACGCCTTAACAGCATGGACCACAGATGTCAAAGCCTTTACAACTTGGACCACAGATGTCAAAGTCTTAACAACTGGGTCCCCAGATGACAAAGCCTTAACAACTAGGACCACAGATGTCAAAGTCTTAACAACTGGGTCCCCAGATGACAAAGCCTTAACAACTAGGACTGCAGATGCCAAAGCCTAAACAACTAGTACCCCAGATGTTAAAGCCTTAACAATGAGGTCGCTAGATGCCAAAGCCTTAACAACTAGGACCACAGATGTCAAAGTCTTAACAACTGGGTCCCCAGATGACAAAGCCTTAACAACTAGGACTTGCAGATGCCAAAGCCTTAACAACATATACTCCAGATGACAAAGCCTTAACAACATGTACTCCAGATGACAAAGCCTTTACAACTAGGATCCAAGATGTCAAAGCCTTAACAACATGGACCACAGATGTAAAAGCCTTAACAAGTAGGACCCCAGATGTCAAAGCCTTAACAACTCGGACCCCAGATGTCAAAGCCTTAACAACATGGACCCCAGATGTCAAAGCCTTAACAAATAGGGCCACAGATGCCAAAGCCTGAACAACTAGGACCCCAGATGCCAAAGCCTTAACAACTTGGAACACAGATGTCAAAGCCTTAACAACATGGATCCCAGATGTCAAAGCCTTAACAAATAGGGCCACAGATGCCAAAGCCTTAACAAATAGGGCCACAGATGCCAAAGCCTTAACAACTAGGACCCCAGATGTCAAAGCCTTAACAACTAGGACCCCAGATGCCAAAGCCTTAACAACTTGGAACACAGATGTCAAAGCCTTAACAACATGGATCCCAGATGTCAAAGCCTTAACAAATAGGGCCACAGATGCCAAAGCCTTAACAAATAGGGCCACAGATGTCAAAGCCTTAACAACTAGGACCCCAGATGTCAAAGCCTTAACAACTAGTACCCCAGATGTCAAAGCCTAAACAACTAGGGCCACAGATGCCAAAGCCTTAACAACTAGGACCCCAGATGTCAAAGCCTTAACAACTCGGACCCCAGATGTCAAAGCCTTAACAACTAGTACCCCAGATGTCAAAGCCTAAACAACTCGGACCCCAGATGTCAAAGCCTTAACAACTAGTACCCCAGATGTCAAAGCCTAAACAACTAGGGCCACAGATGCCAAAGCCTTATCAACTAGGACCCCAGATGTCAAAGCCTTAACAACTCGGACCCCAGATGTCAAAGCCTTAACAACTAGTACCCCAGATGTCAAAGCCTTAACAACTAGGACCCCAGATGTCAAAGCCTTAACAACTTGGACCCCAGATGTCAAAGCCTTAACAACTCGGACCCCAGATGTCAAAGCCTTAACAACTAGGACCCCAGATGTCAAAGCCTTAACAACTCGGACCCCAGATGTCAAAGCCTTAACAACTAGGACCCCAGATGTCAAAGCCTTAACAACTTGGACCCCAGATGTCAAAGCCTTAACAACTCGGACCCCAGATGTCAAAGCCTTAACAACTAGGACCACAGATGCCAAAGCCTTAACAACTCGGACCCCAGATGTCAAAGCCTTAACAACTAGGACCACAGATGTCAAAGCCTTAACAACTCGGACCCCAGATGTCAAAGCCTTAACAACTAGGACCACAGATGTCAAAGCCTTAACAACTCGGACCCCAGATGTCAAAGCCTTAACAACTAGGACCACAGATGTCAAAGCCTAAACAAGTAGGACCCCAGATGTCAAAGCCTTAACAACTAGGACCCCAGATGTCAAAGCCTTAACAACTCGGACCCCAGATGTCAAAGCCTTAACAACTCGGACCCCAGATGTCAAAGCCTTAACAAATAGGGCCACAGATGCCAAAGCCTTAACAACTAGTACCCCAGATGTCAAAGCCTTAACAACTCGGACCCCAGATGTCAAAGCCTTAACAACTAGTACCCCAGATGTCAAAGCCTTAACAAATAGGGCCACAGATGCCAAAGCCTTAACAACTAGGACCCCAGATGTCAAAGCCTTAACAACATGGACCCCAGATGTCAAAGCCTTAACAAATAGGGCCACAGATGCCAATACCTTTACAACATGGACCATAGATGCCAATACCTTTACAACATGGACCATAGATACTGAAGCTTTAACAACATTTGCTTTCATTGATCACATTGAGCTAAAAATGGTCAATGAAAATATAATATTAAGAGTAATATGATTGTGGTTGGGTATCATGTCATATGTTTGTTTCATGGAAAATGCAGCACCAGATCTGATTAAAATAATAAATTACCTGATTGGCATGGAAACCATCAACAGGCTCCAGAAGCTCCCATGTTGGTTTTCCTAATTTGTTCCATTCATTTATCACTGGAATTAAAAATAAGCAAGAGTTCAATGCATAACTTAAAAGGAATCTCCATAAATCTACTTATCTTTAAAAAGAATAAAATGCATTTTGTTCCTCACCAACATTTATTATGTTATTGGTTTTAATTTATGGATTAATAAATATATAAACATTTATTCATTTGTGATAACAATTTGTAATATTAAGCCTGTTAATCATAAACTGATCATGCTTAGCCTTTTGAGCAAAAAGTGTAGATCCATATCAGCCAACTGGCTGCTGTGAGCTTTCTTATCAGGATCTGCAATTTTGTTACTGGTGTTTGTCAGTACATCCTGTGGCCTATGCATGAAGTTGTAAGCAGATTTAGTTTTTGTTATTAAAAATGTTGCATGATGAGGCTTAAATGTGTATATGAATTAAGCATATATTTTTGTAAAACATCTTTTATTAGTTTAGATAAGAATAACAATTAAGAAGTATGCTTTTTTGTCACATGTACCTTTATTGATGGGGTTTTCATTGTAATACAGCTTAAAGTTCTTGTAACTGCCACCATCTTTAGCAGCAATATCCTGCAGAACAGCACTCAGCTGGTTGGCTCTCTGAAATTTTTCATTTACCAAAATTTACCATTTAAATAAACAATTTCTGAAGTTAAATTTACAATTAAAGTGAAAATAAATTGTAAAATTTACCATTTAAATGAAAAGAAGTACAGTTCACTATTACATATGAAAATACTTTGCAAGTATTATCAAAATGAAAATAAAATATTTGAAAATGTAATTCACCATTAAAATGAAAATATACTATTATGGAACAAAATATTATGGAAGTGTAATTAACTACCAAAATGTAAATACAATATTTGGGAACCATTATTTACTATTGAAATGAGAAAGCACTATTTTGGAAATATCATTTACTAACTGATAGACAACAGATTTATTTAAGGGTCAGCACATACATTTGTATTTTATTGTAACCCCGTCATGTTGCCCAAGCATGACTTAAAGAGTTATAACCAAATAGTGGGCCCCTATCGGGTATCCAATTTCGGTAACCTATTTACATATCTAAATAACTTGGAAAGATTGATAATTTCGTATTTTTGGTCCTAATATTAGGTGAATATGTAAGAATGTGAATTTCACCGCCTAACTTTTGTCCTAGGTTCACCTTGTGGATGTATGGCATTGGACCCCTGTTTTACCCCCAATGTGGGGTATTTAATTTAGTGTTTTGGTGTCTGTAAGGTATGGTTTTTAGGTTGACATCTTCCAATTAGTGAAACGAAATTATCATTTTAAGGGCTCTACCTAAGCCCATCTCCTTTTTTTAGCAATGGTGGGGGAGTTGTTTTTAGTGTGGAGGAGTCCTGTGCCTATGTACCTTTTAATCATGTCTGGACGCCTGAGGCCCGACTGCCCTTAAACCATTCTCCTTATTGTACATTTTTGTACATACAAGGATAAAGTCCTCTGGTATGGCAGGAAAGAGAGTAAAACATTAATGTATAAGGGCATGTTAAAGTATGTATAAAAAAGGGTTTGTACAGGTGCAAGCGCCTCCGCCATTTAGGGGGGGTAATGCAGACTTTTATAAGATATCAATATCGTAAGAAGCAGGTGCCTTTGTTTTAATGGGGCCACCGTTTATTCAGCAACCCTATCCTGTATTATATTTGGAACTAAGTAGTATAATAGATGTGATAGGTTGTTTTGGTTGGGTGCCTTTAGTTTTATGAGGTCTTTAGGAGTCCACCGTTTATTCAGCAACCCTATCCTGTATTATATTTGGAACTAAGTAGTATAATAGATGTGATGGATGGTTTTGGTTGAGTGCCTTTAGTTTTATGAGGTCTTTAGGAGTCCAATGTTTATTCAGCTACCATCCACCTATTAGTTTAAGGGACGAACACTTACTAAATCCTAATTTTTGAACTTAGATCTCTTTGATATAATCTATCTCTTCTAGGTATTCAAATAATGCTTTCTCTATTGGATCTGCTAGTTTTATTGGAGGAAAAAGTAGATTGTTTATATTATCATTTGTTAAACCTAAATTCACTTGTTTTGTCTGTTCAAATTTTCTTCATGCAGTTATGTGCTGCCTGCATATAAATACTATATGATGAAAAGATTCAGTTTTATTGCAGTGTGGACATTTTCTCGGTCTAATTTTGTTTTATGTGCCTAAGAAACTGGCTCCTAAACGTAGTCTAGTGTAAATTTTATCATAACATATATTGTCATAGTGTATCTTTAATTTTGTATTTCTATCACCATACGTGTAGTTTTTAGATCCTTGAATTTGTCATCTGCTTTATGTTTGTAGTGGTTCTTTGTGAAATTGTAGGTTTTTTTTACACTAAGACCCAGACTTATGAGCATTCCAATCATTGAAGCCTCTTGCGCGAGTTGGTCAGGGATTTCATTGCCTATCACACCCACATGGCTGGGTATCCATTTTACGCTTATAATGGTGTTAAGTTGCTGACTTACGATTGTATTAGATCTATAAATATCTCTTATTAGATCAGGTCTGATTTTATTGTCTACAGACTGTAAGGCTTGCAGTGCGCTTAGTGAGTCTGTGTATAGATCTTTATCCAGATTAGTAAGTTTGTTATTATTTACCCATGAAAGCGCTGCTTTGATGGCAAAAAGTTCACAGGTAAATATTGAATGTCTTCCATCTAATTTGATTTTGGATTGTTTAATTGGCCTGTTGTTATGAATATGCTACTTCCTGCATATGCTGTATTTTTAATTGGATCTTTACTGTCATCAGTGTATATGCAGATGTTTGCTAAGGATGATTGGATGTAGCTCTCTGTTATTGGTTTAATTAAGGCCAGGTCATCTTTTTTGTTAATTGTCCTAGATAGATTAGTGTCTATATTGATGGGGATTATGCCCACCAAGTTTGAGTTGACTGGAGGTGTTAACTGGTTGACAGACAGGCCCAATACATCAATCAAAGGTTTTATTCTCTGCGTGTTTGGTTTGCTGACCCGTTCTAACCATGCTTTAAAGCATGGGTCCATTTCTTTATTCGCTGATAGTGTGGTCCCTAATTATCTTGCTCATACCCAGTATTTTAGACTACATATGTTTATTTGTTCGCTTTTTGTATATTCCCCTATTTCAGCGTGGATTGCTTCTGTTCGAGCGTAGTTTGGAGCACCTGTTATAACTTTTTATTGCTTTGTTCTGTAGTATTTGTAATTTATCAAGATGTATTTTGTGTGCAGAGCCAAATGCTATTATTCCATACTGCATAAAATTTACACATCTGATGCATATGCCAAGGTGCATTAAAGTTGACACATCTGATGCATATGCCAAGGTGCATAAAAAGTGACACATTTTATGAGTATGCCATGGTGCATCATAGCTTACACATTTTATGTACATGCAAAGGTGCATGAAAGTTGACACATCTGATGCATATGCCAAGGTATACTTACCTCCGTTGTTAGATTTCTCAGTGTTTCATTGGTATTCATCCATCCAGTGCAAGGGGAGATCTGAAATGATTCAAAAGTTACAACAGCTTAATCATATATCAATTAACTTCTTTTTGTTAGAATCTGATAGGCTTCGGCAAATTTATTTTGTATTTGGCACAGAGTATTTCTGAGGCCAAAGTGGCAGATTATCACTTGCAAAGTGGGAGATTTGTTATTTTCATATAAACAAAGAAGGAAGTTATCTCTTTCCAAGTAGGGAGATTGCTGAAAATGTGTAAAACATCCCACATTTTCAAATAATTTTGAACCTTAAAAGAAGGAGTCTCCCTCTAAAAGTGGGAGAGTTCACATATATGGTAGTAGTGTATAGAAAAATGCACCATCATTACATTATTTGTCTTTTTAGATTAGACTGTTATGTGTGTGTACATACGTTTTTGTTTTATTATTTTATTTGATGTTTTTTGCTTTTTACAACACTATTTAATATGTGAGAGCTATGCACAGAAGTAGGTGTTTATTCAAGCTGGACAGTTTACACTTAAAATCAGAAATAGCCAAGAAAAATACCAAAGAACAATGATACTAGACTAAATAATGCAGTGACAAAATAACAGTATAAATGAATATATCGGTACTTCTTCTCAAAAATATATATGAAAAAACCAAGCCAGAAAAGAGACATCTTATACTTTCATATTGAAGAGGAAAAGGTTTTCAATAGTTTACTTAAAATAATGAAATTAAAGGAAAAATGACAAAAGAAAGAACACTGAAGTATAGGAATTGTGGCTGTAATGTATTTTTTTTAATATTTAAGTACAGTTTCTGTTTACAAATTCAGGATTTACATACAACATAGGGAACAAATTATCACCATCCTTAACATCATTTGCACTGGTTCCTACCTCAAGGCAGTTGAAGAAGTCATAGAAATGGGCATAAGTAACATCATTTCTGAGTGAACCAATTGGATGGATTCTGTTGTGCAGACTGTTGTACAACACTCGACCATCTGCTAGCCCAGTGAAAAATACAAAACTGCCTGCTGGAACATTTGCATCCTGAAATTTGTAGAAACCTAGGTAAGAATATTGGTAGATAAACAAATAGCTAGTACATAAATACTGTCTTTTATGGTAAAAGAAGGTTGTAGAAGAACCTGTTCCCTTAATCATTATCAACATCAGCAGCTGGCATTTATAGTAAGCATTACATTGAACCAGAAGGACAAATTCATACTGCTTTTCCAAACTACTAGCATACCTGTATCATATGAGATTAAGACAAATTCAAACAGATTAAAAATCTTAATTAGTTAACAACTTTTATGCTGTATGATAATATACCAGTATATTGACCTAAGCTACGAAGATGTTTTAAAAACTGTCGTTGGTTACATTATTGTTTTTAATAAAAAAAGTGAATTTGATATGTGGCAAGCAGCAAACCCTACCTCATACCAGAGCTTAAGCAAAAGCAGTTATCTAACAATGAACAGATTAATAGCATTCAACGTAAATCCATTCAAAGCTGGACAAATGACAAACCAGATATTCCAGAGTTTGTTTGGCATAATTTCTCATTTCAGCTGGTGTTGTCATATGATTGATGGTATCTGGATGGCTGAAATACATTTATACAAGGCTTTTCATCTTTATTCGTGTATTTTCTTTTTCTTTTTAATATTACTCTAAACTTTATCATCCATTTTTATGTAGTAAAAAGCACAATTTTGCCAGTTCAAACTTACATATTAACACATAAAACTATAATATATCTGGAAAAACAATGTAATTGGTAGAAAATAGTTAAAAGAAAACAATGGCATAAAACACAGACCAAAAAAATGGACTGACCCCTCAATGGGTCCAATGCTATTCCAAATGAACTGAAAAGTTTCAGTTGAAGCATGTCAATATCATAACCTAGGTTATGCTGCAATTTAAATGTAAGCATTGTACTGATCGAATTGTACCCTTGTATTATAAAACTACATAAACATGATGGTACCAATACTCAGTGGCACAGTAAGAACAGGACAGGACTGCCACACAAGGGGTCCTTTTTTAATCCATGAAAAATCCAAGCATTTTGTTATTTTTGCTTTTATTACATTTTTCTCTCTTGTTTTTTATATTACCAACTTCTGACTTTGATCATAGATTTGTTTTTTTTTAGTATAAACTCTTAACCATAGAACATTTAAAACTGCTATGAATAAGGTAAAGCAAGCCTGCTTTCAGAAGTAATTATGGCTTCAAGAAACTTCAAATTAAAGTTGCATTGAAAAAATATAACAAAGAAATTGCCTGGACATGTTTGTTTTTTTTAAATTTAAATTGAAAATTGTAGGTATGTGTGGGTATTTAAGGCATTTGATGATAAAAAGAACTTTGTCAAGCATTCAACTTAAACTCTGTCAGCCAGTCACTGCTGAAAATACTAAATAAAGCAACAATACTTGGATAAGTAAAATAAAAAAATAAATAAATAAATAATTAAAAAAATCATGCAAACAGAAAAAACAGTCTCCAAAAAAAGATCTTACCCATTGCATACATCGTTTCCAACCAGGGCATATATAACAATCAGAGGGTAATCTCCTGTTTTGTTTCGAAACAAGCTGAAATTATAAAATGTTTACTTGCATAGTTAAATCAATAATATAACATTCATGACAATTTTGAAGGCTATAATAAAATCTATTCAGCATTTAAAAATGTCAGAGATGAGAAAAACATATGATTGTCCTATGATATTTGTTTTTCAAATTGTGTTATTTAAATCATGTACCGGTACTTTTTTAAATACAATATTCAAATTATTTTTTATTGACTTCTCCGCCCCTTGACCCCTAGGTCTGAGTTCTGTTTGGAGCAAGAACTTAATTTTCAAGTTGACCTTCATTCTGCCAGTGGATCTAGTCAGACATTTGTCTGGGTTCCACATCCAGCCATAACCGGGACATCACTACGCTGATTCTAATTGTTGTACTACAATGTAGTTAACAGACAAACTACTGTTATAAAAAATTACAAAGATGTTGCAATTTATAATAATGTTGTAATGAAGTATTTAGAACAGCATGCAATACTGTCATAAGCAAATGTGCCTGTACATTTACCATTTTATTTTATTCTATAAAATTTTAGTTCGATTACCTTTTCTCAATAGGATCAACCATAGATGCGGCTCTGGCACCTGTGAAAATATGGGACAAAATATACATGATTCGAGTAATTATAAACATTAATTTGAAGTCTAACAGGTCATTTGAGTTTGACCTTATAACATGCACATTTATGCTTGGGATGAAATGTCAGGAAAATTGACGAATGAGAAAACCACTTACTGTTGTAATGGATTTTGAAAAGTTAATAATGAGCAGTTTGTATTTGAAAAATAAAATCATGTTACATAACCGCATTTTCTATGAGACAAAAACTAATGTCAACTTGCATTTACAAGTGTTAAAGATGGATGAACCCAGGCTTAAGAAACTGATAACATAATCATATACATCTTTATAAATGTTATCAAAGGGAATTTTTGATTTTCAAATTTAAAAGATGCTGAATCCAACCAAATGTGCATTATGTCTATATATTATAAGATGTAACAAATAAATAACAATTATAAATGTGGTATAGTCAATTCATATTCTAGTAAATCATTTACTGTAAATATTAACAGGAATACAAACTTGACATTCATTATCTCCGAGAAGTTATTCTGGGATATTTTCTACAATTAAGTTTTATTTATTGCTTTTTATACTCATACACATATGTATATAATGAGTCTAGGTTAACTGATCAAAATAATTTGTCTAGAGTCCGACATTATAATCCTGGAGCCTGCAATCATCCTCAATAATCTAATGGCTATTTTTGGAAACAAATTCCCTGCTACTCGCTAGTCAAGTCGACAAAACTTTATGATTTAATTACTATTTTTGGCTGCTATGAAGAATTGAAGTGGACTGAATGAAGCATAAATGATTCATAAAAAGAAATCACATTTTGACTGTGGTATCCACATAGCTGTGCTCACATAATATTATGATAATGTTATGTTTGTTAAAAAAAACACATGTATGGTTTTCTCACTGCACCTTTAATTTTCTGTCAATTTAACAGTAACTGTCAATCTAAATATGATTGACTTAGGCGACAAAACTTAGTGGAAGTATAATACTTATTGCTTTAAGAAAATGTCAAAGAATGAATAATTAATAATTGTGACATGCTGTGAGCCACGCTAAACAAAATAATATCTTAAAAGTGAAACGTTGACAATGATTATTTCTTTCTTGTCCAAAAATCACTTTAATTACTTTAAGTTAGTTCTCTAAAAATTATGGAAAATTTATGTAAAACACATTTTTTCATCTTCAGCCTATGTGCTCACAATAAAGAAAAACACAAAGCAATTCCAGAGCTTTAACACATCCACAAATTAGAGTTTATAAGCCACAACAATCAGGTTAGACATTACAGAAACATTTTAGTGTAACATGCAATTAGTCTTTGTAAATTCTAAATAAAAAATGTATGTCTAGCAGTTCCAGGAATAATCATTATGAAATCAAATATGAGTAAACAAACAAAAATGAAAAATCAACATTAAAAGAGAATAATAATCAACAATGATTCTATACACAACACGTAAAGTATAGTCAATGTTAAAACAACACAGACTGTATAGTCAACATTAAAACAACACAGATTATATAGCCAACTCTAAAACAACACAGATTATATAGTCAACACTAAAACAACACAGATTATATAGCCAACTCTAAAACAACACAGATTATATAGCCAACTCTAAAACAACACAGATTATATAGTCAACACTAAAACAACACAGATTGTATAGTCAACACTAACACAACACTGACTGTAAAGTCAACACTAAAACAACACAGACAGTATAGTCAACACTAACACAACACTGACTGTAAAGTCAACACTTAAACAACACTGACTGTAAAGTCAACACTTAGAAAACACAGATTGTATAGTCAACACTAAAACAACACTGATTGTATAGTCAACACTAAAACAAAACAGATTATATAGTCAATACTAAAACAACACTGACTGTATAGTCAACATTTAAACAACACTGATTCTATAGTCAATACTAAAACAACACTGATTGTATAGTCAACACTAAAACAACACTGATTCTATAGTCAACACTAAAACAACACAGATTATATAGTCAACACTAAAACAACACAGATTATAAAGTCAACACTTAAACAACACTGATTGTATAGTAAACACAAAAACAACACAGATTATAAAGTCAGCACTAAAACAACACAGATTAAGTAGTCAACACTAAGGGAACACTAATCGTCAACATAGCAGCAACACTGATTCTATAGTCAACACTAAAGTATCAATGATTTTTTAGTCAACACTAAAGCAACACTGATTCTATAGTCAACACTAAAGCAACACTGATTCTATAGTCAACATTGAAACCTCAATGATTCTATAGTCAACACTAAAGCAACACTGATTCTATAGTCAACACTAAAGCAACACTGATTCTATAGTCAACATTAAAGCAACACTGATTCTATAGTCAACACTAAAGCAACACTGATTCTATAGTCAACACTAAAGCAACACTGATTCTATAGTCAACACTAAAGCAACACTGATTCTATAGTCAACATTAAAGCAACACTGATTCTATAGTCAACATTGAAATCTCAATGATTCTATAGTCAACATTGAAATCTCAATGATTCTATAGTCAACATTGAAATCTCAATGATTCTATAGTCAACACTAAAGCAACACTGATTTTATAGTCAACATTAAAGCAACACTGATTCTATAGTCAACATTGAAATCTCAATGATTCTATAGTCAACATTGAAATCTCAATGATTCTATAGTCAACATTGAAATCTCAATGATTCTATAGTCAACACTAAAGCAACAATGATTCTATAGTCAACATTGAAACCTCAATGATTCTATAGTCAACATTGAAACCTCAATGATTCTATAGTCAACATTAAAGCAACACTGATTCTATAGTCAACATTGAAACCTCAATGATTCTATAGTCAACATTGAAACCTCAATGATTCTATAGTCAACACTAAAGCAACACTGATTCTATAGTCAACATTGAAACCTCAATGATTCTATAGTCAACACTAAAGCAACACTGATTCTATATTCAATATTAAAGCAACACTGATTCTATAGTTAACAGTGAAACCTCAATGAATTTATAGTCAACATTAAAGCAACACTGATTCTATAGTCAACAATGCAGTATCAATGATTCTATAGTCAACATTAAAGTAACATTGATTTTACAGTCAACATTAAAGCAACACTGATTCTTTAGTCAACATGGAAACCTCAATGATTCTATAGTCAACATTGAAATCTCAATGATTCTATAGTCAACACTAAAGCAACACTGATTCTATAGTCAACATTAAAGCAAGACTGATTCTATAGTCAACATTAAAGCAACTGTTACTAGATGTATGGATTAAGCATTTATTAAAATACATTTTAAAACCGTCATAATGCTTTGATTTTTAATAGTTTTATAGTTTGATAGAAATCATTGAAAATAGTTATTTTATGTAATCATATATAATTGACCATTTTTAATATGAATGTTTATAAAATGACATCTTTAACACAATATTCGAAAAATAAAAATAAAAATTTTACATACAAAGCTTTTTGCAAATATTGTTATTTCAAAACCATCACCAATGACATTAATGTAATGATATCAAAATTACACATATAAAAATATTTTGTTTGTTTAACAAAAGGAAAGAAAACAAATATAACCATAGACATAATGTACAGTAATTAGAACATTGTGAGATAAATTGAGATAAATTGCTATCATTACAACACATGCATCCTCCACCATCAACCATTTTTGTACCCTTACTTATTGTTAACTGTGTGTCTGTTTTAAGAAAAGAGCAATTATTTATTTGTGATATCATACATGCTTTTGCAGTGCATATTTATTAAGAAAAGGTATAATCTGCAGGCTAAGCAACTACATATAAAAAAAAGAACATTTACTATGGTGTATATACTATGACAAGAATCATGGTTAATTAATAAAAACATAGTTCAACATTCTGCTTAAACATATTTGCATGATTCATTGTCTACAAAAGGAAGTGAATTTTTATATAATAAAATGACCCAATTACCCAATGCTTAAGGACTTCTTTCATGGGAGAGGCAATAAAATAAACCATCAAACCCTGCTCTGTTTGAGATTTTTTATCTTTGAGTTTCAATTATACAAATAAAAGTTTCAATAATACAATTATAGGTTCAGAAGCCAGGTTTAAGCAAAATGTGCAGTAAAAAAAAAAGATTATTATATATGTTGTTAAGGCATTGATATGGTATAGAAAGATAGATTGCTAACAAGGGTAACAGAAATGGAGGGAGTTGTACAGACATCTACCATACGATAGGCCCTTTAACCAGAAATAATTTGAAATTATAACATATTATATTTAGTATCCATTGTTATATATTATAAATATATATATTGGGATGGGATGGGATTAGCCGGCATTTTTTGCTGATTCTGTGCAGTGACATTTCTATCATTATAGCACAGGGGCACTTATGAGGTGCCCAGGGACTGAACCCTGCTGGTCCATTATACTGACACCGACGAGTCAGACATATTGCTGTCCCCTTAGCCCCAAGCGTTAGGAGGGAAGCCACTACTACCAACTTTTAAGTCTTTAGTTTGACCCGGCCAGGGTTTGAACCCACAACCTACTGATCTGCAAGCCGACGCTCTCCTGAGCTATTGCGTCTGGTATATATATATATATATATATATATATATATATATATATATATATATATATATATATATATATATATATATATATATATATACATATATATATAATGTCCCATATATTTTTGTAATTATAGATCCTTTTATATAGGCACAATACAATTTACATACGTGAGAAAAAGTTACAAAAAAGTTTAAAGCACAAAAATAAAATTCCAAGAAACTTATCTACACATACATTCAATAATTGTTAATTGTAAGATTTTATTACAGCATTTCGATATATATGCAATTCTTAAAGTTTTGATAAAGTAGTAGAAGAAGAAAATGGGTTACTTTACTTTTATGTTTATTGGTTGAGTTTTGAAATAAAAATATGGCTAATTGTTCAAAGCATTATACAATTATTATTAAAGCTGTGTGTTATATACAGCCTATAGCCAGTCTGATTTACCAATGATTATGTTTTTTTTTTGTCCCAGAGATGATTCAAGACCACAAACAAATGCATAGATTTCTGAGTAAATTATACATTTAAAAACGTAAATATCAGACATAACATGCTGTGTGAAGAGACAATGAAGTAATTTCATTATTTTATTTTTGAAATGTTGGGTCAAAGTGAAGCCAAAAGAGTATTGTTTGGTGTTCCCTAGTTATTTTGGCATAAGCCTTACATAAACACTTAAATGGATAGAATGATTAAAGTGCAACACAGCAGTTATTGAGCTTCCTCACTATATAATGTCACATTGAACCTAAGCCATCGACTCTAAATGCTTGAGCCGTGGATGCCTTATGGGTACTGGACACCTAGCCAACTTTAACCATAAACAAACACTATCCTTACCATTGACAGCAATATTCTGATAGTCCCTGAAGTTACAATGGTTTCGCTGCCAAAGTCTCTGATACAGAGAGTCTGTTCGGCCATGGATGACTCTTGCCAGTGTGTCTGTAGCATTCATGAAGCCTGAAGTATTGCAATAATTGAAATCTTCAAGACCAAAGTCGTCTTCATTTTTGAATAACAGATACTTAATTCTTACTTATCTGCTTACATCTTTATGTCAAGGAGCCTAAATATACTGCTACAGTTACAGACCCTGCAGCATATCCTGTTACGAGTCTGTCATGCTTGCTGTTAATGATAACGCTTTTGGCTAGTGACATGTTCAGTAATGATACACTACGAAACTCTTCAAAATGTTTCAGAGTGCTACACCTAATGAACACACTGCTGATCACATAGCTCTAGTTACAAAGATTTTTTTTCTCAAATAATCATAATATGAATTTAAACCAATGAAAAAGGATGTCAGTAACCATGGAAACTAACCTGTTCCAAAGGAAAATGCAGGCCAGTCCAGCTCATTCTCACCAATGTAAAGCAGAGGCTCAAAGTTGGCCTAAAATATAAATCAGACCATTAAGTTGATGCAACCATTATGTTCTGGGAGGATTGATGATGAACAAGTGAATTCAATGAATAATATCACTACCATATGACAGTTAACCCGTGACTGTCAAAACTATGCCTGGAAAAGAATAAACACTAAACAAGAAACAAGGAGAACCATGTTATGCTTCCATAAGTGATGTTAGACACACACAAAAAAGCAAACACCTAATTTATTAATTGAATAAACTACTGTAGATGTAAATAGATTTTAAGTAGACCAGAATAATTAAAACACTGTAAATAGTGAAGACAAAACAAGACAATAAGTTTCTAACAAGAAGTTTTACATATGAATAAAATCATATATGGAAGAAGCAAGCTGAGGCCTTCAGTGGCCAAGTCTATTGGTGGACCAAATTTCTTTAAGCAATCTTGATAGAGGGCCACCTCAGCCATAAACTGAAAGCAGCCATACCTGGCAGTAATGCTTCTTGACAGTTCAAAATTCTTTGAACAACTTTTTGTCTCCATGCCTACTGAAACTTTTGATGAAGTTAAGTTAAATTTGGGCTGTCGGGAACAACAGATTCATTAGGGGATGGTGACGAAATAAAATAACTGGAAGATCATTTTAAGCTCAGGTTATTTTGGTCACATACACTAGCATTTATGAGCATTTAAAACAAACCTAACTTAAGTTAAAATGAATCCTATGGTAAGTATTGCATGTTTAATAAAAATAGTTTCTGTTATCAGATGTTAGTGATCAACTCTGTTGTGAATTTTTTCCCTTATGTCCAATGTAAATTTTTGGGATTGATGTTTTTTGCACATTTTGTGCATTATTTGATTTACCAAGGAATAATTCTGACCATTTTTTGCACACCATTAATAGCTTACAGGGTTAAGCTGACACTGCCCAGTGTGTTTCAGCACTTTGATTAACATGACAGTAAAATGCACACTGAGCTTCAACTCATCACCAGATACTGATATATAAAACTTGCAATAAATCCATGCAGTAGTTAATGAGTTTTTCTCCTAAAAAGCAAGCTGGATCATGGATGCAGAGACAGTCAAATAAGTGAAGGGAGATAACTAACTAAGACAGGCAGAGTTATAGTTTCTGTTGGTTCCTATAATATAGACTATTTACAAGGCCTGAAGTGAATACATAATAAAGTATGTTTTTTTTTCCTATTGTATGGCCAAGATAAAAATACAACTAAGGGAGATTTAAACAAAATTAAGGAAGGTGAGTTATTATTGTAGTTTACTATTATTCTCATAACATGCAAGTCAGATAGACTGACAAATACAAAAAATGTAAAACAAACAATACTGGTAAGGAAGATAAATCAAAAACTTGTGTTGAAAGCTATGGTTCTTGTATAATCCAGGTAACTTTAGAACAAGTGTGCCTTACGCTGAATCCATCTTGTGCTTTAGAAGTTATTTTCAGGACAACAAAGATAAACTAATGGATATGTTTTAATGTAGGTCGAGGACAAGTTCATATGCATTCTTCCTCATCAGGATCTGTTCAGTCCTTACATGCTCCTGACAGAATCATGACAGACAGATGCACAGACAAATTGCCACACACCATTTGTCTGGTATGATAAAAATTTTGAAGATCTGTGAACAGAAAACGTGGTCATCTGTTTAATGAACAAGAAATAACAGCTATGAACTCAATAATGTTTACACTGCCAACAATAATGACAGAATATAATTAAATTCAGTTTATATTACATACAACAGAAAGTTCTGTAGAGTTGAACCACTCCCTGGGTAGATGAAAGTGTGCACTGATAGAATCACCCAGCACAGCTATACCTCTCTGGTCAGAACCTCCGCACAGCATCGTCTCATACGACTTCCCAACATTGTCAGTACCCTGTAAAACATGTATGGTCACAGGCATAAAAACATAAAATGACAAATCACCTTCCTGCATTCATTTTTATCCAGTTGATGCATTGCATGTTTATTTGTCAGAGGGAGCTGGTGGCAGTGTGGATAGAGTTGCCAGTTTGTAACTCATCTGCCCCTTGCCATGTGGGTTTAAATATGAGTTTTTGAGAAAAAACTTTCATGAGGGGAGGTCTTTCAGTTGACCTGTCATGTGCCAGTGGTTAAGCCAAGACATTTACTTGGGGTATTTCTACTTTAGTAATAGCTAGATGCTACTATAATGACATATATGCAATGTACATAAAACATGGGCACTCTATAAAATCTCCAAATAATATATGCATTGTCAATTATTTGACAGACAAGCCTCTTAGCCAATCTAATAACAGGATTTCCCCCATGTGATCATGATGGCCAGTCCAAGGTTAGACAGTTGTTAGTGAAGAGGTGGATTTGTTGAGGCACATAATGAATGTTTCAAACAAATAAATATTATTGTCATATACTTGTACTGGGAGCTAGTCTTCAATAACTGCTATTCAGCCTTCCTAAGCTCCACCCACTATCTCTCTACCTATCTAACTATTCCCATTCACTTCCCTACTATTACTCTTACAGTTAACATGTACTCTAGCATCAATAAAAGAGTTTAAACAAGAAATGTCTTTAAAAAGACAAACGGCGTCGGATTAAAAAAAATGAAAAACAAGAAATTTCTTTTAAAAGGCTATGCGGCGTTTGTGAAGCATTAACTTACACATTTTTATCATGTTTATGTTTCTATTGAATATAAATTTGTGAGAAGAATGGCATGAAAATGGTGTACATTTTTAAACTAGTCGCTCGCTCCATCTGCGCCTCATAATTCTCACGTAATAGGCACTTAAAGTTACAAAGTAGTTAGATCGTGCCGGAAGTGAACGGTCTGCTTTGCGGCATATGACAGAGATGATGTTTAAATAAATGTAGGATCAAGTGACATTTTATACACTATATACAATTATACTGTAAGAAATGGGGTACATTGGTAAACTGGAAATTATCTCCCTTGTTTGTTAATATCCGAGGTATTCCAAAGAGTAGGTAGGTCCTTTATAGTCGGAATTCTTGGACTTTATCGCCCGTTCTTTTGTAGGTTTTGCAGTTACAAACGGTGAAATTTCTTTTGCACAAATATAAGCTTAAAATCCATTTAAATACTTATAGAGATTTGTTATTTAAAAAAGAAAATGGAAGTGTTTGTTGATGATGGTTAACTTGAAAGTCAAAGAAGTCAACATACAATCCAAAAAGAACAAGCATAAAAACCGAGTAAAACAAATGAAAGGACCTACTTGCATTTAGGGGTTATTCAGGGGAGACTATTCATTAATGTCACTCATTGATATAGACTTGTTTATGACTTAAATACCTGTATAAATAACTATATATCGCCACCCCGAGGACGTTTATTAGAAACACTACGGTATATGATGCTATTAGGAATTTCTACCAATGGGAATCGCTCTGATATTCATTCAGGCTAGCCTTGAGTCAGCATTTGTAAGTAGGTCAAAAGTGAGCTTAGACAGCTACGCCGAAAAACATGGCTTTGGGTATTAGTTAAACGCCCACATAGTTCCATTATAAAGTGACTCTAAGAAGTATATAGCTTGATATCAGAAATATGTCGGAACTGAAATATATAACGTGGTGTCAGAATTGAAGTATATAACAATTGTGTTTACCAGTACTTAAATGGAAGTAAATTGATTTTCTCTCTATATAAATACAGCTGTTTTTTTTAATTTTCCCATTAATATCAGCTAAATGTGGATTCATATTATCCTCTTTTTGGACAATGTCATGTGTCATTGTTAAAATTTTGAGTTATAAAGTGAAATTTGGGGATCACATGGTGAAAATTGCATTTCAAGTATCGACTTTATTTTCATACTTTATACTTCTGAATTATTGTTAAACACTGACATCAGTTAAAAATGTGTTTTCTTCTGAGCATTAATGATAAATTTAGTAATATCAGTTCAGTAAAGAGAGTTCAAACATCATTCTTCTTAACAAATATATTGGAAATAACAAATGTCTTACTTGACATAACATGACCCTCTACTACACATAAACTAAAAAATTACACAGTGACATCTGGCATACCAATCAAAACCAATGGGTGACAGTTTTATGACCATATCACAGACCAATTACCAATTCATGATGGTGATGGGAAGCGCCCTAGCGGAGAAATATTCCCAGAAAAATGTTTAGGTAAAACTACCAACTGCATATACTAATTTCATACATTCTTTAAATATTTCGTACAAAATGAACACAACATTCAGTAAATTGTAAACACTGAATCAACTTTAATAAAATAGACTGTAGTGTTCTGAGCTTCATATAAAAGGAGCCAAGGTGATCTAATGTAGCAATATATCCTATAATTCTCCACAAGGCCCTAATATATACAATTTCTGACATTAGATAGAGTTACTTCCCTCATTGATGTCTTTTGTGTTGGAGGTTTGGATTTAACAGCATCATGAGATACTCTGTGTACAAAATATATGTAGTCTGCACTGAAATCAAGTACATGCACTGATAACAACACATTTTGTCTGCGCTGACAACAAGCACATAATGTTGGCACCAAGAACAAGTACATGTTGACTGCACTGATAACTAATACATGTTGTCAGCAATGTGAACAGGTACATGATGACAGCACTGAAAACAAATTAATGTTTGTCCTTTGTTTTCTTATAAAAAATGGAGCAGACAGCAATGAAGAAAGACAAGTGGCAGATAGTCTGCTTCCCAGCATCTTCTTGTTATAAGCTCAAACCTTGGTTGCTGTTATTGAATAACAAAATGCTGAACAGCAAAACTTGCACTAAATAGATGACATTTTCAGTTACTTAAATAACTTTCTGTGCTGAAGAGCTTGTAAGATGTTAAAGTAACGTATTGTTGGTACTGATGACCTGTGTTGTTGAGCATATTTTAATGACTACGAGGAATATAGGGTTTGAGCTTCATAACTCTTTATTTATCTGAAGCTCTTCAGGTGTTACCTTTACTGTGATAAAAAAAGATCACTGTACCACAGTCAGTCATGCTTTTAAGACAACATGCATAAAATATGGAAGTTAACTAAAGTTTACTAGTTTCATAGCTTTAAAACTAGACAATGGGAGGAAAATTTAAGCACTTTGTATTAACTTATTTCAAAGACAATTAATTACAAATTATCTTATGACCATTGTTCTGTACAGTGACAATTGATCACTGACAATAGTCATGGAGTTGATGGATGATAAAACAAAGGATCCATCTTACAATATACAGCCCATTGAGAAGATCAACTTAAAGTGAGATACATGTAGATAACAAGAAAGGAATTAAAATAATTGTTGAATGTTTGTCCATGAAGTAAAACATGTTTATAAGTACATGAAGAAGGTAAAATGGACCATGCAAGTCACATTTAACTTAAAGTGCTGTGAATTATGAAGATTTGACATTTTTCCATTGTAAGGAGAAATATAATGATGCCCACCAAAGACTAAAATGATGTCAACCAAAAAATAAAATGATACCAACTTTGAAGAATAAAATGATGCCTACTAAATAATTAAATGATGTCAACTAAACAGTAAAATAATGTCAATTGAAATGATGTTAATTAAGGAATCAAATGATGCCAACTTATGAATAAACTGATGTGTGTTGAAAGATAAAATGATGTCATCTAAAGAATAAAATAATGTCAACTAAATGACAAAATAAGCCAATTAAAGAATAAAACAATGCTAATTCAAGAATATCATGATATCAACTTAAAAAAAATATGCCAACTGAAGAATTAAATAATGCCAAAAGAAGAATAAAATGATGTTATCTAAAGAATAAAATGATGTCAACTGAAGAATAAAATGTCATCTAAGGATTAAAATGATGTCAACTAAAGAATAAAATGATGTGATTTAAATAATAAAGTGATGCCAACTACAGAATAAAATGATGCAAACTAAAGAATAAAATGATGTCAACTAAGTGACAAAATAAGCCAATTAAAGAATAAAACAATGCCAATTTAAGAATAAAATTATGTCAACTCAAAAGAGGTATGCCAACCGAAGAATTAAATAATGCCAACTGAAGAATAAAATGATGTCATCAAAAGAATAAAATGATACCAACTAAAGAATAAAATGATTTCATCTATAGAATAAAATGATCACAACTAAGGAATAAAATCATGCCAAATGAGGAATAAAAAGATATTTACTAAAGAATAAATATATGTCAACTAAAGAATAAAATGTTGTCAACTTAAGAATAAAATTGTGTCAACTATGAAGAATAAATAATGTCAACTTATGAATAAAATGATGTTAGCAACTAAAATGATGCCAATTAAAAAAATGTGATAATTGTCTACAATGTCCAGGTCTATAACAAGATATCTTATGTTCCCTAATTAGTCTTCAGAATGGTGTTATGAATACAATTGTAAGGCAATTTTCTATTCTTAAAGATCTACTGAAGTACTTGTATTGTGCCTTCTAAGGAAGTGGTCACAACAACTGAATGGAAGACACAATAGTGTACACAATAGTGGAGATATATTCCTTGTATAATAAGTTGGTGCATCAACATGTACATTTCTAGTGTGCGTGCTTTTGCTGAGTGATTTTAATAAAGCTGTAAGTGGTTTTTATCATCTGTCAAATGAAAGCCTATTAAATAATCAAAGTGTGTCATGTTACACTGGTATCATTGACTCTAATGTGAGGATACTTAACTTCCTTTCATGCTAGCCATACAAATTACTACCTTTTATAATAGTATGTTTTGCTAGAGAAAATTCTTGTATAATGAATGCAATAAAAAATATATATGTAGCCATATTTAAGGGAGAAAGAGGTGTTGTTTTTTTAAACATTCCAGTAACATAATTCTGGTCATTTTAGTGATGTCCAGCAGCTTTGATGGAGACCCCATACAAATATCTGTGTAGGCATACAACAGATCAGCTGGAAGGCTCTCAACAATTTGTCTTTTGACCTGACTGGGTTTCAAATTAATACAGTGAGGGGCCGACAAGTCATAGAAGTTACAAATTAAATAAACTTTTCTTTCATCAATCAAATTACAAGTCAGCAACTCTGCCCCTCAACCATAAGTACCTCTGGGAGATAGTGTGTCAGCTGCCTGCATGGTATGCTCAGGCATAAGATCACGTGCCTTGTTACATGTAGCAAAGGGTTCTAAGATTGAGCCTTGGACTGCTTGCACATTTTTCAGTCTTTGATATAGTTGAATATAATATTGTACATGAAAAATAATCATTATAAAATTTATTGTATTTTAGAACAGTATAGAGACAAATATTTGTTAAAACTATACATGAGTTTTACCTTTATTCCATTGCAGTTTGTGTCAGTCATTTTATCTTCATTCAAGGGCCTGAAAATTAAAACAAACTGGTTATTTCCTAAGAAATGATGCCCTGACTGCATTAACTATTTCTTTAATAAAGAATAAAGTGGTTTAACAGATCTGTTAACACCATATTTATTGAGAGTATCGAATTCTGAAGGAATTATTACCTGGCCCCTGGATGGATTGCTCCATTTTCATCATTGCAATCCTTCCCTCTCCAGGCAAAACCTCGCAGTGTCTACAAAGAATTGAAACACACTGTTATTTTTACATTATTTTTTAAAAGGAAAATGCATGAATAAAGGTCACTTTTTAAGTAATTTGACTTCTTTTCATCAATAAGCAACCTATAAATTACAGACCAGAAGAGAATCTGCCATTATACTACTAACAGGCAAATCAACAAAGGAAGATAATTAACCCAAGAGCTGCTGTTAGACAATGCGCTCCACTTTCCTCAATACTGGACAATATAATGTTAGCTGTTACTAACCTTAAAGATGGTATCAGACAGCTTGCCTTTATCAAATACATATAACAATATTTTACTACTGTTTGGTGGCATATTGGCATGATCTCTTTATAAACTAATACTTCAGTCTAAGTAAAGACAATTCTGAACACTACTTCACTTGTTGGACAGTACAAATCATGAAATAAAATGCTCTGTATGTTCATCTTTTCAAATCTATAATTGGTGTTTCCGCTTAAAAAAGACATCAACATCAGAACAAATTACCTGGAAAATGATGTAATGCTATCTCAAAATAATTTGGTTACATGTTTTTTATGGTTTAAAAATAGCTAACTGTGCAGCATGGCTCAAATAGAAAATACCTGGGAAAATGCTTCATGGTTTACACAGATCTAGGGGATTAATGAAGAGGCTTTTGTAGGACCTTTTCAGGTAACAATGATTTATTTAGTTATTTAAGATATAAATGTTTTGTTCAAACTGTCAGATATCACCTTTAACAAAAGAGCAGAAAATTCTATATGGAAAAAGTTCTGTTCCCAAAACATTATAGAGTTATCTGCCCTATTGAAATGGGTTCTGCTGCTGATACTGAACAAGTATTCCAAATTTGAAGTGAAGACCACTTTGTCTTATTACTTTGTCTTATCAAACACTACATAAATTATACAAATGAATTTTGTGAAAAGGTTGACATGAAACTATAATGCAAAAGAATGATAATCATACCTACCTTCAATGCCATTCAAAAGCCAAACTATGATGTTAAAAGTCTGGTTAAAAAAGTGAATCTTAGATAATTTACAAAAGGTAATTTGAAAATATATTTATTCAACTTGAACTTGTATTTTGCTCTCCTTGATTTAATTCATATTTCACAGGTAGAAGCAATTTACTATAGTGTTCATCATGGTATGATTAAGTGTTAATGTATGACATATGGTTTACTATCTCTTTTGTTCTGCCAAAACAAACAGAGTTGAGTAAACCATCTCAACGAAAAGAAAAACCAGTCTACCAAAGACCGTCCTCTGATTCGTCAAGTTCAGAGAGCGAGCCTGAGGTTAGGTCTGTATACATCATACCGGCTAGACGAAACCAAAGGATGCAAGCAAAGTCTGTTCCTTCTCAAAGCAACAGTACTGTTTCTCAGAACAGTAGTCTCTCAACAGGCATATCCCTGCCTAGAATTTCTCAAAATGAATTTCTTTCTGTTGGCAGCTTTGTTCCATCTTCAGTCAATGACCAGAGCATTCTTGCTCAACCTGACCATTCTACTGTGTCCACTTTTACCACTAAACCGTCCCCAGGGTTACCACAAAGTCCTGTTGTTAGACAGTCTACCAGGATAAGAAAGCCACCCGATAGATATGGACAGTGGATTCACTCTCAAAGTGTTGAATAATTTGTATAAATGCATTTTTTGTTTTCAGGTTATGTTAACCTTTTTCATTATTTTGCAGATTATGTTAACATATCCACAGTTAACAGATCTACAGTTATTTAAGTCATAATGAATTATATTATTGTTTTATGAGAAGTATATTTCAGAATTTGTTTTAACAAGTTTTTAATTTTCAGCTGGAGTGGGAATTGTTGTGTGTTAATTCCAGCAAATTATACATTCCATATTGACCCTTTAGTCTATTGGAGTAGAACCAGTGTTGTTATGTCTACAACAGGTGGCTCTGTGGGCTAAAAAGCACATATAAGATGTAATATAAGATATTAGTCATTTCTAATGTATAATGATACGTTTCATTTTTCCTGTCTTAGACTGGAATGTATTTTATTAAATGTCAGGAGACATTTCCTCTAAGTAGGGGAATGTGTCACAGGTGCTTCATGTCTTGTTTACATGTATATTGTACTATAGTCCTTTTTGTTATTGTCCGTCTCGTTATTGTTGGGTAGTTTGAGACCTATAGTCTGTATGTCCTCCGTAAGGTCCTTGCATCTGTCTGGGTCTGTTCTGCGTGATGCACGATGTGGCGAAACTTGTAAAACCTGTTCTTGTTCTTCTGTATGTCTTCATATATGTAAATCGTGAGAGTGAGATTTTGTACGAGAGTTGGGAGTTTTCTTTTTAAACCTTAAAACCACATTCATTCATTCCACCCGCCTCTCACCATACGACAACATATACTTAGTTGGTTTATACCATTAGTTTTGCAATAAACTAATATAGTACCAGTTCTGTTTGGTAAGTTAAGTAGACTCATTATTTCAATTAGTGAAATGATGTATTATGTATTTAACTTGTATTGTTTGAATTGGTCTATTTCTACTTTGCAATGTGTGAATATTTGCATTGTTAAATTATGAATAAATGAATTGGTATATTTTAGCCAACTATGGCAGTGTTTGATAAATTGTCTGTATTATGGTTATTTTAAATTACAGGTTCTTGTGTATGTAATAAAATACTAAACCGTATACGGACTGGTAAAGTCAATTTGCCCACCACGACCCGTAACATTTGTTAAAAAAGTTATTTAACTATTACAGCAACCATTCCCAGAACCATGCCAAGCAACCAAGGCCAGGACTTTTTAATGAAGTTGATTTTGAAAGCTCACCTCATATGTACTGTGCCTGTCACCATCTAGATCCACGGCAGGGTCATGGCTGTCAAAAATTCTAAATGCCAAAAAAGCATTAAAATTAACTGTCAGATAAGTAATCATCTTTCAACCCATGCATTAATAAAGTCAATGCTTGCTGAGCAACAATTGATGAAAAATAATGCACAAGTCTTGATTTTGGATCATCTCCTAGTCTGATCAGGATCTGCACTATCTGCTGCAGGTACTCTACCAATATGTTGAAGTACCTTTGCAAGAGGATTCAAGAAGATAACTAAAAATTTGTCATCATGTAGCACATAATGGTTACAACAATAAAATGGTTAACCTCAAATTTAAACTTAAGGTGGACATACTTCAGTAAAAGTTTTAAGTGGAAAATTATGGAAAGCATAGATCTCTCTCTTTTTCTTTCACTTCAGCCGACTGGTGTGCACAGGTTGTTCCATTTAGACATTCGCCTCTATATCACCCCACTACCCACAAACTACTAGCCTGACATAACCAAAAGGATCACAATTGTATCAGTGAGAGGTAAACAATTTTTTGTTAAGAAACACTTACAAGTCAATCCAATCACATATTTCCTTAATTCCAGGAAAGTCACAAATCTTCACTCCAATGTTGGGCTGTAAATTGGTTAAATGTTATTATGAATAAGTCAAATTTTACACAGAATAATACATAAAAAATGAATACATTTTATACATCACATGACAAAAGACAGATTGTAAGCTTCACTCATATATCACTTGTATTTTAAAAAAAAAGTTAAATTAATTGTAAACCACTTTTTGTGTAATATACATAGGCATGACATAGTGGAACAGGTCATTAAACAACAAAAAAAGTCGTTGATGCGAAGCCTTAAAGGCGACACAAAAAGTGGAAGAGGTAAATAGATTAAATCCATAAGTGAGAAAGTAACAAAGACATTTGAAACTTTATGGTTTTTATTTGATGTTTTCAGTATACTATAAATCCCAAGAAAAAGGTATGTATAACTTATATTCCTGAGGTCATAGAATGGTTTCAAATAAAAAAACCCCACAAAATTTGACACCATTTAATAGATTTTCATATGTAACATATGTGGATTTAGAGTTGCATTTTTTATAAGTAACTATCAAACTAAAAGTGTACAAGCAGAAAGTGCAAATATGCAGCAGCTTCACATTACACAAATTTAAGAAATGTTCCAGTGGTATTTTTCTCGAACGTACTATGTTGTTGCTTTCTCTGTATCTTATTGTTTATTTTCAAAGTTACTTTGAAAGCTAGACACACAAAAATGAAAACAAAATATAAAAATAAACAAATAAAAAACAAAAGGGCCATGATGGCCCTTAATCGCTCACCTGATGACACAGGCTTTAAGTAGATGCAAATCTGGCATCAAGTAATTAAGAGTTATTTACTTTAGAAATCTTTGGTGAAGATTGGACCATTAGTGTGGCCACTGGTTTGATAACATTTTCTAGAATTTTACCAAGTAACCTACTGAATCCACATGACTCACTTCAAAACATATGTAAGATTTCATACTGGCAAACATGCTGGTCAAGTTTGGTGAAGACTGGGCCATCAATTTAGCCTCTTAAGTGTTTTCACAAGGTTTGTCTAAAATGTAATCTAGTGACCTACTTTTTGACCAGACATGACCCAATAACGAACTCATCCAGGATTTCATGTAGACAAACATTCTGACCAAGTTTAATGAAGATTGGCCAATAAATGGGGCCTCTAGTGTGTTCACAAGTTTTTTCTAAGATTTGATCTAGTGACCCACTTTTCTTGCAGACAAACATTCTGACCAAGTTTGGTGAAGATTGGGCTATAAATGTGGTCTCTAGTTTGTACACAAGCTTTTTCTAAGATTTGACCTAGTGTCCTACTTTTTGACCCCACGTGACCCAGTTGCAAACTCATCCAAGATTTCATGCAGACAGACATTCTGACCAAGTTTGGTGAAGATTGGGCTATAAATGTGGTCTCTAGTGTATTCACAAGCTTTTTCTAAGATTTGACCTAGTGACCTACTTTTTGACCCCACGTGATCCAGTTACGAACTCATTCAAGTTTTTATGCAGACAAACATTCTGACCAAGATTGGTGAAGATTGGGCTATAAATGTGGCCTCTAGTGTGTTCACAAGCTGTTTTTAAGATTTGACCTAGTGACCCTTTTTGACCCCACGTGACCCAGTAACGATCTAATCCAAGATTTCATGCAGACAAACATTCTGACCAAGTTTGGTGAAGATTGGGCTATAAATGTGGTCTCTAGTGTGTTCACAAGTTTTTCCTAAAATTTGACCTTGTGACCTACTTTTTGACCCCAGGTGACCTTAATAAAGAACTCATCCAAGATTTCATGCAGACAAACATTCTGACCAAGTTTGATGAAGATTGGATAAAAATTGTGGCCTCTAGTGTGTTCACAAGGTAAAATGTTGACGACGAACGATGAACAACGTACGACGAATGACGGACGAAGTGGTATCACAAAAGCTCCCCTTGAGCACATTTACCGAATTCGGACCAGTATTTTATCAGTTTAGGAAGTCCACAAAACAAACTTTTCTCCATGTGCAAATTTCAGTGAGCATTCCATATCTAGGCGTCACACTCCAGCGCGTCGCCAATTAGTCCCACTTGTTGCCCTGCTATTGGTCAGCACCCCACCACCACCACCCTCCCCCAACCCATTAACCTCCCACAGTTAAGCAAGATGAGGCCGTAGTATTGACACATTTCAATTTTCAATGCAGCATACATGTGTTTATTCATCTACTATAAGATTAAACCTACAAGTATTAATTTATAGTATTTATTTACAGTCAATTGGAAAACAACTTCTTTAAGCAATATTAAAAACTCTTGACTGCCCGCTTTCTGGGCAGAACCAGTAATCGGGTACTGTGTACCTGGAGCAATGTGTGATAAAGTCTTGCTGAAAGACTTACAACACATGGTAGGTTTCAGGGTTCGAATCCAGGACCCTCGGTTCTGGTGTCCAATGTCTTAAACATTAACTATTCAAAAAAAGTTAATTGTAAACAAAAAATGTGATACATAAACTTTTTTAATCAGGCACATGTACTTTCTCTCCTATCATCTGCATAAGTATGCTCATAAATGCATTATTGTACAACTATGTAATGATGGCCAGATGGTAGTGATGATCAGGAAACTAATAAAGGATATGTTTATGATGATGATTGGTTTCTGCACTTTTCAAAAATGTTCAACACTTACCCAATTGAATTTTTTCATCTTCATTGCTAGGATGGGATCATGGGAGAAGTGAATCAGTTTTTGCTGAAAATAAGGTAAAAGTCAGTACATATGGAGAAAAAGTTGTTTGTGTTACGTATTTATGTATGCAGAAGGGATTCAACTTTCAAAATTGACATTCTTTTTAAATTAATTTTTAAGTACTTTTAAGTCAGTTACAGTAATACAATAATAAGTACACAAGATAAGGTACTTGTGGTTGACAGCTTTAAGATGTACTTCCTATTTATTTTTGGCTGTCTGATTTCCTGATTTACCATATCCTGTTGCTTATAACTCAAACGAACAATATATAAGTAGCAAACGACAACCATACATATACAGGATAAAATCAACTTACACTTATATGCTAAGTTAACTATACATGATGCAGATAGAATTCAATTGACAATGCAGTTTCTGATTGGTTGTCTCCTATGAAACTCTTAGGCCTGATCAATTTCTGTGGGTATCGAGGAAAAAAAACATGACATTATTGCATTAACCAAACCTCTTTCTTTAGTGGAAATAAGTTGCACTGTCGCCCCTTTTCTTCATAACAGAAGCCAAGTTTGTGGCATATAACATCTGGTGGTTCTTTGTCATCAATGCTGAATAAAAGGAAAATTAAAGTGATCATACCACACTTTTAACAGCTAAACATGAAATTCTTAATTTTTTAAGTTTTAAGGCTCATAAGTTTGTGAACTGAAATAAAAAGATACACTGATAATGTCCTAGCTGCTAACATGGTGGATTCCAGTTAGTTAGCTTCCAGCTTGAGATAATCTGGATTGAGACTATTTGCAATAAGTTGACCATTTGCAGAAGGCTTACTGTTAAATAAGAAAATAAAGCCAACCATTAAGTAATAAACCCAAAGAATGTTGCCTCATCTCGAGTTTTTTTTGTTACTATTAAAAAGATTTTACTGCAATTTAATGTTAACAACAAATGATAAAAACATTTCTTGCACATCCTCAACTGATTTTTTTTATCCTACTGCTGATAATTGTGACAATCTTCCTATTGATGATAATTGGGATAATTATCCTATTGATGATAATTGTGATAATCATCCTATTGATGATAATTATGATAGTCATCCTATTGATGATAGCTGTGATAATCATCCTATTGATGATAATTATGATAATCATCCTATTGATGATAACTGTGATAATCATCATATTGATGATAATTATGATAATCATCCTATTGATGATAACTGTGATAATCATCATATTGATGATAATTGTGATAATCATCCTATTGATGATAATTATGATAGTCATCCTATTGATGATAGCTGTGATAATCATCCTATTGATGATAATTATGATAATCATCCTATTGATGATAACTGTGATAATCATCATATTGATGATAACTGTGATAATCATCCTATTGATGATAATTGTGATAATTAACCCATTTATGATAATTATGATAATCATCCAATTGTGATAATTATCCCATTGATGATAATTGTGATAATTATCCCATTGATGATAATTGTGATAATCATCCTATTGATGATAATTATGACAATCATTCTATTGATGATAATTGTGATAATCATCCTATTGATGATAACTGTGATAATTATCCCATTGATGATAATTTTGATAATCATCCTTTTGATGAAAATTATGATACTCATCCTATTGATGATAATTATGATAATCCTCCTATTGATGATAATTGTGATAATTATCCCATTGATGATAATTGTGATAATCAATCTTTTGATGAAAATTATGATAGTCATCCTATTGATGATAATTATGATAATCATCCTATTGGTGATAATTATGATAATCATCCTATTGATGATAATTGTGATAATTATCCCATTGATGATAATTGTGATAATCATCCTATTGATAATAATTGTGATAATTACCACACTGATGATAACTGTGATAATCATTCTATTAATGATAACTGTGATAATCATCATATTGATGATAATTATCCCATTGATGATAATTATGATAATTATCCCATTGATGATAATTATGATAATCATCCTATTGATGATAACTGTGATTGTCATCCTATTGATGATAATTGTGATAATTATCCCATTGATGATAATTGTGATTATTATCCCATTAATGATAATTATGATAATCATCCTAGTGATGATAACTGTGATTATTATCCTGTTGATAATAATTAATTGTGATTAATGGTGATGCTAAAGGTGGTGGTGATGACAATGACTAATATTTTTTTAAATGATTAAACTGAAGAAAAAAAATGTTGGTTAAATGTGACAGACATAAATAATCAAAGTGCTGATGGCATTGAGGTATTCAGTGCTTGCAATTTGTGCAAAATATAAACTGAATGAGTTAACACTTTGTACTTTAAAGGTATACAATCATCAGCACTAAAAATAGTAGTTTTTGATTCAAATCACAGGGGTGTAGTATTGACAAAATAAATCAAAGCGATTAACACAAAGCCATTTATTATGGTAGACCAACTACTAATGGGCAATTACTTTTTAACTCAGTGTATTTTGCTTTCATCTAGTAGCACTTATGGGCAGTTATTTAAGCCCTAACTTTAATTAAAACACAACTATATGGAAAGTAGTGTGTTTAATATAATAGTTTCTATTATCACTTGTTAGTGATTATATTAATAGCTTTTGTCCCAATGTAAAATCGATATTTAAAAGAGGTTGTTGTTTTGCACCTAAAGACTTTCCTTCTTTCCAATGCATTGCACAAAAGATTTGCCACAGAAAAATTAAAAGTGAGCATTTTATTTGCATACCTTTAACCACTTACAAGATAAAACTTGCAATGCCTAAACAGCATTTTTCAGTGCTTTGATTATAAATATATGCAGCTTAACTGAAGAACTTGGCAAAAAATGCAAATCTATTTTACCAAATCACTGCACACAATATCAGAAAAAATCAGAGTGATAAATTGTCCTCACATAACCAATACTGTTGCTTTTGCATACATTCGCACCCATCTACAGATCTAATTTAAACATATTTCATACACTGATGATACATCAACATTGTAATGTATACTACCAATGTTTGCATTGCTGTACTGCTACGGTGTAAGAGATACACATTGCACTGAATACAAAAATATTCCTTTAACATGAATGGCTCAGCATGATCATAATATTATTAGTGAAGATGTTGATAATGGAGCAGGGGGATGATGGTGGTGGATGTGAAATGCCATGACTATGTTAAAACGTTATTCAAAATTAACATACATAAAAACAATAACAAAAATAAACAGCAGTCCAAAATGCTGAATTAATAATAATAATAATAATAACTGAAGATGAAGGTAGTTGGTCATGATGAAGATGATAATGACCAGGACTGGATCCAGAAACTTTAAGCTGTTGAGCAGAAGAATAACTTTGGCATTAAAGCAAGCAATGCCACATTATCATAGTTTACCTGTTATATTGATTGGAACAAACAAAACAAAATATGAGCACATCATCAAATAAGAATCCTTTTCCTGTTCACAGGTCCCTGGAATTTTTTACAAAACTTTACTAAAATTGCCAGTGCAATACAATTTTATGCAGACAATATAGTGCAGTGTAAAGCTTAAAGCTAAACACAATATAACTATGATAAATATTGATATAGAACTTTTCAGTATTTTGATTATTCTTTGCAGTTTCTGCCAAACAAAATATAAAAAATGCCTTCAAATTAGTGTTGTTGTCCAGGTAATAAAAAAATGTACCAGCAACATTTTGAGCCAACAACAACAACAATAAATATCTTCATATTGTTCCATTTTTTGTACATGTCATTACCTGCATATTTTCCTAAAGTATAAACATATTGTCATTAATTCATTTTTTTCCTTCATTTTTTTATTGTTATTAAAATGCTAATTTATACAAGTTAATGTAAAACCAGATATATTGCCAAGTACTTTATTGATGGCTTAGTACAAGATCTATATTGCTCACCTTCTCAAGAAAAATTGTCAGGTGAAATCATATGACCAGGGCAGATAAGAATTTGTGTGTGTGTGTGTGTGGGGGGGGGGGGGGGGGAACTACTCCCTCCATGTGAATCCGGGCTTGGTTGAGGATGACTGACTTGAGAATTTTAACTAAAACTTGCACATTTTAAGCTGCATCTAAAAAAAAATTGTCCAATATCATGAGGAAGAGGAGGATAATTATGGTGAGGATGATGGGGATGATGAAAGAGTAAAAAATGTTAAAACAAACTGACATAGTAAAAAACAACAACATACACTTTAATCATAATTGGTCCAATAAACTCCAGGAATGTCCTGCATGATTCTTAATTGTGTGGGGGGGGGGGGCATGGCTCCCATGTCTACCCCATTCATGTGAATCAGGGCCTGGATGTGTATGACTGACTTGAGAATGTTAACTAAAACTTGCATATTTTAATCTGCATATAAAAAAACTTGTCCAATATTATGAGGAGGATGAGGAGGAGGAGGAGGAGGAGGAATGAGTAAAAAATGTTAAAACAAACTGACATAGTAAAAAAAAAACAACATACATGTCAATGATAATTGGTCCAAAAAGATCCAGGAATGTCTTGCATGGTTTTTGGAATGATCCAGGGAGTAGGTTACAGAGGCGCTCCATTGCTTTTACCAGACTCTCGTTATGAATTGTAGAGGTCTGCTCTACCAGTCCAAAAACCACATCACATGCTGAAATGAAGTTGTTGTTTACTTGGAGAAACGTGTAGATTTACAGTGATCATGAACATACATTTATATCTATAGACATGTGATGTATTTTGTATATCGACAGTGAATTCTGTAGATATATAGATACAGACAAGATCACACATGCGAAATTCCCAATTTACCACCTGAAAGTGTGACTTATAATTTAAAATCCATTTTAGCGAAAATCCCAAAATAAAATCTAACATGTTTATACTTTCTTTCGGGTTAACGATTGTGTATATAGGGTTAATAGTACATTCGTAATCGACAGTAAAATTATTAGTATATTTAGATCTAAATAACATAGCAAAATGTATAATGAACATATCTATACTTGCGCATGCTGTTCCGCCATTTGAATCTGAAAAACCAACTGGCAGCGTTGTTAAAAACAACACGCAACAAAAAATTATCATATAAGTATTCATTTCAACTTCTCGATTGAAAGTAAATGAGCGGGTGGTAATGTAAATCCGTAATACCTTCCGCCTCACATGTAAGTCACATGATCTGAAGGCAATCTATTTTTAGAAATCACATGACATACATCCAGACGCTTCGTAGATTGGCAGTTAAGTTTTTCCCTTATGAGCGCCTAGATTCAAATTTGAAATCTCGTGAAATGTGTGGTTGAGCGAGAGTGCGGTAAATTCAAACAACACAAAATTGAGTAGGACAGAGAACGTCTAGTTGTGTATTCAAGTCAGTTCTGTATGAAGTGAACAACGGTAAAGATGGATCCTTACACGGAGGTGAGTAGTGATCAGACATTTTGCACGACAGTTTCATAGCAAAAGCGTGTTACATGGATGTTAGCACTTATTATGTGTTGTGTTTCTAATGGGTAGCTATGTTGACCACTGACTGTGTCTATGGAAGTTCCTTGTTCCGGGTCTGAGACTGAGTCGGGAGTTACTGATTCGAATTTTATTTTTGGATGATCTAGACTGATTATTATCCAACTTCTAGAAAATGATATGAAGACATCTGATGACATTGGGGATATAAAAGTAATTATAATTAAGGTCCAAATCAAAGCTGGATTTACAAACTTACGATTGTCGCATTGTGTTTACTAATTAAGTTATTTGCTATACACAATCATTTAAAAAGGAAATTTGATCTTATCTTACTTATTGTAATCTATTGATAAACTAAAAGGAAAGAGACTTGTCATGTTATCAACAAACAATAATAATTTGTCTCATTTCTGTCAGCTTTAATTAAGTGTATGCAGTTAGGGTGCTTTATTTTGTTTGGGTGGAGTCGGAGGGGGGTGGGGGGCGACAATGTAAAGATGACATTCTAGTAAATGTGGTTTTGCAGACTTGGAAATTTATGCATGCATTAGTTATTTTTTCTTTTTTTTTGAAAAACAAGTATTTGTATTTAATATATTATTTAAATTGTGTTGCATGTTATGATATACAGTCTAAATTTTGTCAATGGACTGTTATTCTTT
Source organism: Sinonovacula constricta (assembly GCA_007844125.1). Classification (NCBI taxonomy): domain Eukaryota; kingdom Metazoa; phylum Mollusca; class Bivalvia; order Cardiida; family Solecurtidae; genus Sinonovacula; species Sinonovacula constricta. The sequence continues at coordinate 43,157,845 of CM017565.1, read as the reverse complement.
AAGGTCATTTTTATCGAGACAATCAGGTTTTATTGTTGTGTTGTTGTTGCTGTAACCCACATCCAACATAACAACTTGCAATGAAGCAGGACTCCAGATAAGGGGCGTATCTGTATATTTTACTTATTTAAAAAGACAAATTACTTCAAATATTTTGTAACTTCTCTGACTGCTTAACCTCTCACTGTGTGGGTTTCAGTCACTTTTGGGGTGAAGGACTTAATGTGAGGTCTTCCAGCTGGCTTGCGGTGCGCTGGTGGTTCTATTGAGTCAAGTTTCTGTGGTCTTTCTTCACCAAAAAGCTGGACATTGCTATAATGGTCGTAAATTGTTGCTACAATGTATTTCAAAAACAAAATATTTCACTTTTGAACATAACAAAATATGCCCAGAAAACCCAATTTGTATAATGTTTTTGATAGTTGTGCATAACCTGTTTAATCACCTTTTTTCTTATAAAACTAACCGGTAAAGTTTATCTTAAATGGCTGAATCAGTAGTACAATAAAAAATGCCCTTACTATATTTAATGAGAGTAAAATCCCATCAACTTTCTTTTCACTATATAAATGTAGTAGGCATTTGATTTCTTTACACAGTTTTTGTTGTCTTAGGGAGTTTTCACTCATTTCATTAAAATTCTTATCTGGAGCCCTGAGTGAGGTCACAGCTGGATTTGTGCATTATACAGAGGGATATAAGGAGAGTAAAAGAAATTAAACATAATGTTTAATAATAATTTTCACACTTAATGCACATGGGCTAACTGCACTACCATTGGTCAGCAAGACTCATGCAGCCTGATGTTATATATCCAGCTAGGTAGACCCCCTCCCCACTACCCCAACATGCTTTGCATTAGTGCTTTTATTTAAGATTTAAAGAAAATCAGAAATAAATTAATGCTGTCATTGAAGAAAGCTTTTTAAAGAAATTGGAATGCTTTACTGAAAATACTGTCATTTCACTTTTTGATGCAGAGACTTGTTGAGCGGACACGGCAGAGGAGAGAGATGTTGAATGCCAAACTTGGCAAAACACCAGACCCTGCCCCCAGGAAGAGGGTACTTGAAGATACAACAAACATCCAGTCAAACAACACAGTTGTTGATGATGGTAACATGACATTCTTTATCATATAAGTTAAAACTTGGCTTTCTCAAATACACTGGACTTGGAAGCGCAATTGGTAGAGCGTCGGCTCCAGGTACAGCAGGCCCCGGGTTCAATCCCAGGTTTGATCCCGGGCTGCGACATACCAAAGTCGTTAAAAATGGTAGTGGTATAGCTCCCTTGCTAAGCAAATTTAAGGGTAATTCCTCGACTAGTTGGCTTGGTGTCATCATAATGTGACTTGGTGGTGTATCATGCAAGGTGTTCACGGCATGCTGTTCACATTAAAGGCAGCACTATATCTGCTTCAGATGGACACCATCTCCAGATAACGGAAATACTGTTGGTGATACGAAAAACCCAATTAACAAGCACACTTTCTCAAATAGCTTTGAGATCAGCTGCAAGAAAGAGTCCAACACAATAATGATATAACAGAATATGCCAAGAATCCACTTTCATCCTTAGCAAGCACAAGATTCCATTTTGTTATCAACATTTATGTTAGGTTTCTGTATTAAATGCAAATTATTAAGATATGCATATAAATACCTGTGACTTCTGCAGTCATGTTGCATTTAAGGACATTTTAGAACCATTTCACACTCGTTAACTCCTATTCTGTAAATTTCCAAGGCTTACAGAATCCCATCTATACATTTCCACATTTTGCAACATTTTTTGTTGTTGTTAGCATCTAGTTATTATGTCTTGTATATATAACCATAATGACACACAACTCATTCTTATTAAAATCCATTTAAGATATTAATTTATGGATGGGATTTTTACTGCCTTGGAAAATTTACATTAGGGGTTTTGCCCTACATTCAATGATGGTAATCTCACAATGTGACACATCAAAAAAAATGGTTTGACAAAATAATAGATAGTATTCATAGTGTGGGAAACAAAATGACTGTACCAACAAATTAACTCTTGAACAATTTCATCCTAGAGCATTTACCTCTCAACAGAAAACCACTCAACATATGATTGCCTGTGGCTTGCTAAATACCATAAAAGCAAGGGTTTTGAGAGATCTGGTGGATATGAATTATTTCATAACCTGTGTGTTGTTATGTACATTTATCATATGATTAATCTGGTTCTCTATTCAATACACTCAATACACAGTCTTCACAAAAGAAATTTAAACAGACTGGACCTTTTCAGTTCACCAACTTGGCAATGTTGGTAAGCTAACCGAGGTGTTGAGAGTGGATGGGTTCAGTAAAAAGATTTAAAGCATTGTTAAGTTTAGTATATGTGTTTCCATAATAATTCGGAATTTTGAAAATGATGTGGCTGAAAATTCTTGTAAAATTTAATGGACAGGCAGGGATTTTGGTGGACTTGGACCATGTTCCATTTGTCGAAGACTGATTACATATTTGGTTATATTACACTTGTGTAATAAACTTTTTTGATTGATAACATCAGCAACATAATCATAATCTAGATAGTCTCATTATTTCACCAAATATTGTTAAGATATCATGAAATTGTATATTTGTGATTAAAATCATGTGAAAAAGAATCAGATACTTCTTGCCATTTAATACAAACATTTATGAGACTTGTCCAGGAAAAATTATAGTAAGCTCGCCTTAGGCTCGCTTACTATTACATTTCCTGAACTTTGATAAATGTTTGTATTAAATGACAACTCATGTCAGATCCTCTATATAGACTATAGATTATATGTATTTGTATGAATTTGTTTTCGTATTTCTTTACCAGACTCTCCAAAACGTCAGCGTGTGCTTGACACAGACAGAAAAGCAGACACTCCAGCTGTTCCAAGTGTAAAGTCACGATTAAATGCTCTTTCTGGGGAGAGGATGAATTGGTCAGGTAATGTAAACTTACATATACACAAATCAGCAGTCACCCATTCATTACAATACAACCAGTTTCGATAAGACATCTCAAGATTGATGGTGTGATTTTAAGTGTTGCAAAAAAAACAAGAGCATCTTCAAGACTGTTTAGAAAATTACTTAGCATGGTAATAAATTTGAAGCTTTAATCTTAGTAAATAAAGTTTAAAAACAATATTCAACAACTAGTTTTCAACAGCTAGTAAAATGTTGTACAAAAATGTCTTCACTGCATCTGTTAATTCAGGTCATGTACTGCGGAAGTAATGATAGATTGATGTTATGCCTGAGCAGGTAATGACAGCTGATAGCTTACTGACTAAGGGTTGTGTCAGCGACTGGTGTTCTGCCAACACTGGGGAAAGGTTATACCTGAACAAGCAAACAAAGCTAATACATGTATGTTGCTTACACATCAGCTGTTCTAGTGAATATCTTTTGGCTATCAGCCAGCACTGAGAAGAGTGTTTGAATGTAGATAATCTAGTCTGATGGGTAATGCATGAAGCAGTTAAGTCCTTAAGCGGAAGAAATCAGATAATTGTTTACTTGAGTAGGTTTAACAGTGTTCAATAGAGAAGCCATTTAGTTTTGTTGTTAATGACTGTTGAATTGAACTGTCTCTGTTTTACTGCTTCAAAAATGCATTGAATAATTATAGACTTTTGACAGTTGGTTCAATTATAATCAACTTTAGCACCTTAATTGCTAGTTAATATTGATAAGTAATAAAAAGGAGTTCATTCAGTTAGGTAATCAATGCAGCGTTTGCTTATTCATTTACTTGAAAAATTATTAAGTAATAAATTAATAAACATGTTAAAATTGATGTCTGTATTTTTTTTCTTTTAACCTTATCATAGGAAGCAACACCAAATGTCAGTGACTAAAAAAAAACAACAGAAAAGCTGATGACTTGAGCTATAAACTGAATATTTTACACATGTTATTTTCTCATTCACTGCTCTGATACAAAGAAAATGAGTGGAGTCACATACAATGCAGACTTGCACTAATGGGAAAAATTGTGAGAGAGTTGGCAAAAGTTATAGGAGCCAGAAATACGCGTAAACTCAATGATGGTCTTAGTAATACTAAATTGGTTCATGGTTAAGAAAGATGGGAGGTGAGTAACTTCTAGAAAGAAACACTCCCTGCAGACACTTCAGTTCAGGATTATTGATTAAACATTTGGAACAAATGTGTTTCGGCAATTGCTTCCTTCGGTATACACATATATACAAATAACTAGAGGACATGGACCTTTCATAAAATCTATAATGCATTCCTTTATAAGGCTGATAAATTTCATGGATCTTGCCGACAGCGTTAAATAATGGAGTCCCAGTGTTCTCATAAGACTTATAGTAAGGTTAAAAAGAAATGACATGATAACATTATTATTTAAAGAAAGCATTCTTGTGTGCTAATACCTGTTTAAGACTTGTTTGAAAATTTGCTCATCAACTCATGATCTTATACTTTTCTTTTTGGGGTATTTAGATGCCAAGAAGACAGATGAAGAAACTATGCCACAGAAAACATTTGAACCAGTGACCAGCCCTCGGTCCTCACCGGTCAACCGGAAGGGACGGTTTGCACAGTTGGCCCAGCATCTGGATGACTTTGAATGTGACATGTCACACCCAACCATCAAGTGGGTTTTTTCTTTATGTTCTAAAAATCTGTTTGTTATATGAAATAACATTTTCTTAGCTTTTATATTCATGGGGGGGGGGGGGGGGGGGGGGGCTAAAATTTGTCTTACAAGTTATTAACTTTTATGCAAATATTAAGCAATGTCTATAATATAGTATTCTATCCTTGTAGAAAAACAGAAGAGAAGAAACCAAAATGGCAACCTCCAAAGAGAGACAATGATCAGCCTGTTAATGATGCCAGGGATCGACATGTGTCCAATCCACAGAAAGAGTATGAGCTGTACCAGGGACCTACCCGTGCCACTAGCTCTGGCCTGGCCCCTTCACCCAAGAAGACACCCGCCCCTGCTCCACCCCCGCCACCCCCTGCCCCCCTCTGTGCCCCAGCTAAACCCCCTCGGTGTCCTTCACCAGCCCGTCCATCCTCACCAAGCCCTGTCCACAGTGCTGCAGTGACATCTCCTAAAATCAGCAAACAGACAATAGAGCTGCAGAGGCCACAACTGTTTGGCTCACCCAAGTTTGCTCACCAGGTAAGTAGAAAGGGAATATTTCTGTGCACTCTTCACTTCTTTAGCATTGCAACAAATTTGTTTTTTTTCTTTCCAATTATGAAATACTTTAAATTTAACTCCTTTGAACAAATTGCCTATCCGTACATAACATAACACATCTTTACAGGTTAAGAAGGTGACTAACCAGGTGCCAGTAAATGCCAGACCTGACTTGATAGATGATAGCATCAGTGACGAGCCCACAGCCAAGCCAGTGATGGAGAGAATGGCAGGGTGGAAGAAGACAGTGGACACACCTAACAAAGGCAAAACTGTAGAAGATCCAACACAACTACCTCTGTCAGAGAGGTTTGCTGGTTGGTTGCTGTACTGAACATTTGAATTGTCGTTCCGTTATTTTGAGCATATATCTCTTCTAAAAAAAACTTGATTGTATGTTATAATTAACCCATATGTACTGAAAGCTATGTTGGTTAAAAAATACTAAAATACAAACTTCTACTGAATTTGGATTTTTATGGTCTAAACTGTTTTTTTGCAAAGTATAATATTTCTGTTGGCATGAACATCCGTAATATACAAGTAACATGTGCTACAGATGAATTAATTATAAAAAAGAATCTAAATGTTCATCCCCTGATTGCTGCATATTTCTCGTTGTGCTTCACTTAAATCTGAGTCATTGATTATTTGTAAAATATCCTATAAATGATGACAGGTTGGGAACAGAGAGTGTCCCAGTCCCAGACACCCATAGCAGAGCGCCCCCTAAGTTGTCTGAGGGGGGCCCCCACACCCAAACAGACTAGTACCACACCTGCTGCTGACAGGAACAACTCAGGTCAGTCTCTACCTAGTCTCTTTCTGACAGACATCCATGTTGCTCAAATTAAGCTTCAAGATTGGGTGTTATGCCCAAATACATTGTTAATAGAGAAAATTAGAATTTAGGCATACTTTTTTTTCATGGCTTTAATGAACATGTATACTTTATTTAGAATTCATTGAAAGCAAAGTTGGTAATGCTTCTTATGAAACAAAGAGCTTTTAAATGGAATTCTAATGTTGTGACAATAGCTTAAGACCCATATTGTGTACCCTAATAATAAATCAGATACAGATTTTAGACAAGTTCCCCTGTATTTGATATCTTTTGAGTTCTTTAAGGAAATAAGTTCTTATGTTAAAGGGCAAGCTAAAAATTTCATTGCAATAATACCATTAGTAAAATAACCATTAATCACAGAACATTCACATTTTGAAAAGTTTAGGGCAACAATATTATAATCCCTTACTTTCGAATGATCCCTCACAGAGTCTGATGACCCAGCTGTAAAGCTGGTGTCTGACATCCGAGCCTCCTGGAAGGAGCAGGATGCCAAGAACAACCCCAAGCCAAATGAGGAGCCCACTGCCTACTCTGTGTCCAGTCGTATGTCAGCCTGGGAGGTGATGTCCTCCGCCAATCAGGTCTGTGTTTCAGCTAGTCACTATGTACACCTGGTTCTGCCACTGCATTTCTGTTATAAGTTAATGCTAGGATATAGTCAGTACAACTTAGTATTTTGTTCTTGAGTAGTATATAAACTTATGAATTTAATACATTTAAAACTGTTTCAGATTCTTCTTTATATAAATATTTTCATTTTTCATTGTCCCAAGCTCATAGAATAAAACTCCAAGCTTAAGCCTGAATCTTGTCGGTAATCCTCCATTTGGTTGCATATGACCTTGTGACACAAAATTAAAATTAATCATTTATAAGATCAATACTAGTATCATACAAAAGAGAAATGTTTTATGACCTCACCCCTAGAAGGTACCATATTTTGTGGAATGTACCCCTTTTTTCTTATGGATCAGAGCATGTAGGTTGTCATCCAGAGCGGGGAATCTACTATCAAAATCGTATTTCGGTTGGGCAGGCAGTCTCTCAAAATATCAATTGGTATTTTTTGCGTTTGGACTCTGCTTGTGTTATTTTCATCATTGTCATACTATTTTAACAGTATTCATGAATTTATTCATTGAATTTGTATTTGTACAACTTGTATAAGGGAAAGACGTAATATCTTGTTCTTGTTTTTGGCATTTCTGCAGGAAGTGTCTGGAAATATTGATCAATATTCTGCAGTGAACATTTTTATGAGAAGCTATTTGTTAAAATACTTCCTACATGCCTCGCTCTCTTCTCAAACCCTCGTAACTTTGTCATAACACGTCGTCATGACAAGTTCAGCTGATTATTACCAAATGTACAGTGAATAGTCTTTAAAGAGGTTTTTAATTACTTGATTTACTTAAGGTTACTTGCCTCTTATCTTTCTAGTCAGTGAGCCCATCAAAGAGATTACACATTTTCTTTCCTGCTCCTTTGTTCTTCGATGACTCCTAATTTCCGCTATAAATCCTGTGCTTGCACTGTGTGACCAACAAAGTTTTTGTTCTTGTACAGTTAAGCAAGGTTGATTTTTGATCAATGAATTGGTTTTACAGAACACATGTTTGACCTGAGGATATGGCTTCCTTACACTTAAGTTTTGGCAAATATGTTATGGGGTATATATTGCTGCATTGTATTTATTACCAACATTTAAAAAAAATATTAAAATAGGCTTTGCAGGGTATACACCAAGAGGGTTATATATAATTTGCAAAACACAGTATATTTTTTTCATAAAAAATACATTTCTCATCATCAGGTGAGCAACATCAAGAAAGTGAACCCAGCTTCTAGTCCCCAGCACTCTCCATCTCGCGCCCCTGTGAACCTAAAACCTGGTGGCACCCCTACCAGGGTAGGGGCCACTTGGAAGACAACAGGCACCCCAAACAAGGGCTTGACCCCTCAGAAGAGCTTTAAGGAGTGTATAGAAGAGAAGGCATCACAGCTTGGTCGCAAACCTTCCACTACTGGTGGGGAGGGACTTCCACCCAAGGCTCCTGTGGTTAATAGTGCCAAGTATGTGAAGAAGTAACATTGTGTATGGAAATACTGTGTATAAATATTAATGATTATACAAAGAAAAGAGTTGTAATCATTAAAGATAGCAGTGAAATATATTTTTTTTATTATAATGAATGTAGTTATGCTAATTGATGTTCTGTTGATTGAAGTATCCTTTAACTAACTTACTTATTTCTTATTCCCAATTGCTTATCTTCAAAATTTTCTGTTCCAAACCCTTTGACATTAGTTTTACTAATTAGATTTTTAAAGCCGTATCAGCGAAACCCAAGGACTATTATTATACACCCTCCATCACAGCAAGTATTTTTGTGATTCTTGATATAACAAGGACATAAAGGTTGATTTTTAGGGAGGTACATCTATATTGTACATAAGATATTTAAATGAGAAGATATTTTGTTTTGGCATGAAAACTTCAGATTACTTGAATAATTCTGCAATAACTAATTATTTTCTTTATTTTTAATATACCATAATCTTTAAACATACAAAAAGACTGAAAAAATAAATCAACTTCTAACTGACATAAGTTAATTTAACAATGTTCCAAGTCATCTTCATCCTTCTTACAACTTACAAGCTTAGTGTGCAATGTTCCAATTCATCTCATCCCACTTACAACTTACAAGCTTAGTGTGCAATGTTCCAATTCATCTCATCCCACTTACAACTTACAAGATTAGTGCGCAATGTTCCAATTCATCTTAACTTCCAAGCTTAGTGTGCAGTGTTCCAATTCATCTCATCCCACTTACAACTTACAAGCTTAGTGTGCAATGTTCCAATTCATCTTAACTTCCAAGCTTAGTGTGCAATGTTCCAATTCATCTCATCCCACTTACAACTTCCATGCTTAGTGTGCTGCTGACTGGAACCTTGCATTTCTAAATTCCATACTGATGTTAAACCTGACATCATTGTAAATCAATTGGACTAAGGTATCTGCATTTGTGAAGAGGTAAATGAAATATACAATCAGTCTTAAGAGAGTGTTGTTTCTTTAAGAGTAATTTTTTGGTCCATACTTGTTCTTTCTGACAAGGAAGTGAGAAACTGAAGCACTTTCAGTTTGTGAGCTAGCTTTTCCTCTGAAAATCATATGTATTTATTTTTACCTGTCCCATCCAGCAGATCTCCACATAAAACAGTTGTTTCCCCTGCAAGAACAGTCAGTTCCCCAGCGAGACCAGAAGGGTCCCCTAAGTCTCCATCATCCAGCCCCACTCGTCTCCACTCACCCACACGTGTGGGCAGCGCCACTAAGTCCCTGCAGCAGCGACTGATGGAACAGGTTCAGAACAGCAAGACTGACCAGCTGGCTGAGAAACTGCGACAAGAGAGGATGGCTGAAGTAAATGCTCTCCACAACAGGTTTGAGGATGGCATTCTCAAAGACATTAGGGAGCAGCCCCAACAGATGGTATGGAAGTCTTGTTAATAAACAATAGTATACTTTATTATCATAGCAGGCTGACAACAAGTTTTCTTTGATTATCAATTATTTACGGTGCAACAAGTTTAGGAGGAAAGTTGTAAAAAGGATTTTTTAATAACTCTGCAGAGTTTATTTTTGAACCTGTCTGCACCTTTTACTTTATAAAATGGATCTTTCAAACAACAGTTGATGGCAATGTGCCAAATGGAATCGATATCATGGGAACTAATGCCAAAACATGTCTGTCCAAATGCGATGATGAACAAGATATCAACTATAACTGTCAGACTAATTTTATACAATAAATATTTATACAGACAACTTAACCAACCAACTCAAAACTTTACTGTCATTATTTAAAAAAAACAAATAAAACTGTTGAATGTAAATGTTCCAGTTCTGTAAACAGGAGACATATATTTTCCCTCTGATCTATTATCTAGCCTCCAGTGGTAGAAACCACAATTGAACCACCTGCACGTAAGATTGTACAGAAATCTCCTGGTAAAAAAGAATCAATTAGAGCCAAGGCTAGGGAAGGTAAGTGATTTAAAGGTTAAACAACATTTCATGTACATATACAGTGAAACTTCTCTTTAGCAACATTTGATGGAGGGACAGAAAACTGTTACTGTGCAGAGGTCATCATATAAAATATCCTTTAGAAAACATTTTATTTCAATATTGCTTTTTGGGTGTTTCAATAATATCAAAGTAGTAGTATTTCACATGTTCATAATGTAGTTGACTTTTGTTGTAAAAGAAGAAATAAAAGAGCACACAAATATACAAAGTGTAATTTTATATACAGTAAATAGCTTTAGTAGTAGTATCAGATATATAACTTAAACAGATTTTAATTACGTAGACTAGGATTCAAAATGAGCACTAAGGATATTAATATAGATGAATGTTGCAACACTTAGTCAACATTTAATTTGAATTGTAAACTACAGATAAAGACTGGTCATCTTCATTTTTTTATTTCTTACAAACCCACTTATAAGTTTTGGTGGATTAAATAAACTTCATCTTTAGTCACACTTACCAATAAACTCTTTTTTTATTTCTATTAGCACTACTTTGAAACAATGTATCAGGTGTTTTTTCATACCTAACTGGTTACCTGTCAAATAGACACTTTTCAATAAAGAAACCTGTGAAACTTCTCAAGAAGCCCCCAGGTGGTGCTTAGCGGGGTTATCACAGCCTTTAGGGACGTATTTGAATGGCCGTGTACCTTTACTCGGAGTTGGTGCTGCTCAGAGGTTAAAATGCACTTGAAACTTAAGGGGGGGGGGGGGGGGGGGAATGTTGCTGCTTAGAGGTTGTTGCTGCTCAGAGGAGCCCTAAGAAGAGGCTTTACTGTACTCCACTTCATAATTACAGTACAAATCTAGCAACCGTTCATGTAAAAAAGCATTCAAGGCAATTCTTGTGACAATTTATTGAAGAATTACAAATTTCTGTTCTTAAAGGAGTACACTTTTTTTTTCATGAGAAATGCTGAGAATTTACATCAACAATTATTAGGCTTTTTATCATGTATTTATATAAGCTGTCATTATCTTCATATGATAAATGGGATTTCACATACTCCGCTATATCTTCAATACCGCTTATCTCGATAAAGACAGTGACGCTCGTTCAGTAACCTACCGGGATCGTTGAAAACATTTTTGATTAGCGTATTATAATTACTATTTTACGGCTAACTTTACTTGTAGACAGGACCCAAACTTGTTTTAAAAAAACCCTTAGTTCATATATGTACATTTTGCTTTGATCAACCGTCCTGTTAATTTCATATGGAGGTTTCGTATTATTGACAGGCTGTGTGGAGTTTTAACATTGATATTTCCTGTCTATGAAATGCAACTTCAAAGAGATTGTCGGCTCATATCAAAGCTGTGTTTTTTATCTGCTCTGCTATGAAATCCTTTGATCTGCATAGTAGTGTGCACGTGACATTTTAGCTGGGTGAAATTGTTTGATGATGCAAACATTCAGAAATATGATACAAGAGATAAAACTAGGAAGTACCCAGTAAAAAGTTTTACTATAATGCATTTTAAAACAAAATGTTTGAACTAAATTAGATCGCTACCAGAAAAGCATAGAACGGCGCTATCTCGTTCATATCGTCCATCAACCTCCTATTTAGAGAGCTCATCTAGTTATATCACAAAGTAAACGCATTGCCCCAAAAATCGGCAGAATCGTTCAAGAAAAAATGTCCCAAGGCCTTACACCTATAGAATGGCCGCACCCCAACTCCTTAATGATAAAATCGGGTAAAAAAGTGTGGCGATTACATGAGTGAATACGGTTTACACATTTATTATTGTTAGTAGCCTCAGACCTATTCCAGGGGTGTGATTTTTCCGCGGAAACGCGGATTTCCGCGGATTTGGGTCGGCCAATGACCATTTCTGCAATTCGCGTAAATTCGAGAAGAAAATTGGGGGGGGGGGGGGGGGACACCGCGGAATCCGTTTAAGTTCCTCAGTTGCGCGACAAGCGACCGACTAGATGACAGAATTCCGCGGGGAACACCGTTTTGCGTAGTCATAAACACGATTCCACTTACCAAGCTGAACGATTTGTAACGTGCAACTTAATTGGTAGTTACCCAACCGTTCATCCAATTAAAAAAACTGTCTCGGCGGCAACAAGCGAAAGTCGAGAGGACAGAATTATCCGAGGAAAACCGATTGGAGTAGACAACCAATCTGAACATCTCGGATAATTCACGTATCATCCCGAGGACGGAATTACCCGAGGAGTTTCGATTGAGATACGATTTAACTTACGATTTGCAACGCGCGATTACGTTAGTTGTTACCCGACTGCTCATCCAATCAGAAAAGCCGTAGCTTAGCGATAACATATCCGGTGAAGTTTTGATGGTGACTGTTTAAAACTAGAAAATTAAAGTAGTAAAACACCCCAAATATGTCACGGATTATTGAACGTACGGACGATTCTCACTTGGCGAGAGATGTAGATGCGGAATGTAAAAACAAATTCGGATGGTAATGGTTAGAAAGTGTAATTGAACTTTATGGTATTCGTTTTGCTCTGTCCCAATTTATCAGAAAGGTCGACAGTCCAGGAAAGTATATGTGTATTCTGTGTGAGAAAACCATATCGTATGGGTCTCGAGGACGTGTTGCTCTAGTTAGGTTTTATGGTTAAATACTTTTGTGAAATGAAACTGTTGTGGATATAAGAATTTCCAAAATCCCCACCCCCACCCCCACCCCCAAAAAAAATAAATAAATAAATAATGCATCTTCTTTGTGGGTGTGCTTGACCTTTGCTGGTCATCTCTTGTCAATCACATTGTTGTATATGTATTATGACTTCACATAATACATATCCATGTTAATATGCTGAATTGTTTAAAGAAATGCTAATTTTTTATTTATTTCTTTTACTTTTGGACTAGTCTTTTTTGTTGTTCATATGACACTGTTAAATATATAGCCACACTTTTATGCAGTCCCTGTGTTCTAATTCTTGTCATCTCCTATGATCCAAACTTTACTTACAGTGAACAGCTTTAAAGTACTTAAGGAGTTTAAGAAAACAAAAGATAAATGTACTCTGTTTGAATTCATATTATATTTGATAGTATTAATCTAAATATTTCCCTAAAATGTCTATGGCAAAAAACTATTTTAATGGCCAATTTAAGAGAAATTTTTAAAAAGAAAATATTACTTTTCAGGTATATCTATATATTTTATGTTGATAATATTATTTTTCTCATAGCATACATTTAATTAGTTGTAAGTAATAAAGAAGGATAAAAAGCTTTGATCTTTATATGTTGAGCTGCTTATCTTTTAATAAAGAGAAAGATAAAATATGGTTTAGGGATTTTGAAGAAGGGGTCTCAGGAAGAATTTATGACCACTTTCTTAAAGCTGAAAATCATTTTTTTTTTTTTGGGGGGGGGGGGGGGGGGGTGTGTTACCCCCTGATCCTCCACAGGGGGCCTTTCTCCTTGATCCCATGCCTAATGCGGCCCCAAAATCCCTCGCCGAAAATTTTCCTCCCTTTTCGTACCTGACCAATCACACCCCTGCTATTCCTGCTTTATTCCTGCTTACCATATATTTCTCCCATTCATTTCATTATCACACATACAGCTGTTTCACTTGATTGTGGTGAAAGAAATAATTAGTACTGTTCATGCAAAATCTTCATACTCTAATGTCACCAAACTTTTAACTGTTTTTATGCATGTGATACTGTTTTACTAATATCAAAAACATGTTTGACTTTTAATGTAAAATTTATGGGGAAAAAATGTTATTTTGACATCCAGCCATGACAGTAAAAAAACTGTAACTAATATAGTCACTTGGATTATTGTATGCATTTTGTTTCACATAATTATATTGTTCCTGATTGTCAAAGACTGAGAAGAGGAGTAGATATGCTCAAAATAAATGAGCAATTTGTAAAATTTAATTTACATTACACTTTTGATTAGTTCTATCAAAGCCACTTTAAGTAATTGTTTAAGTCTCACTTTGTTTCCAATACTGATTAATAGAGATGCAACTTCTTTAAACTGACATGGTTTTTCGTTATTTGTTATTTAACTACTGACTGATTAACCAAATAATCCAATGCTAAATGCATCTTTGATTTCACTTACTCAGTCATTGAAAATTGTCCTCTTGCATGTTTCATTAAAGTATTTGTTCACACATAATGACATTGGAAAAATCGAACAACAAATCAAGAATTAAACATTCTAAAAATTGAACAGTGTATCAGTGCTCCAGATATTTTTTTGGTCAATAAGTTTTCACTACAAGATTTTTTTTGACAAAACATTTTTTTTAATATCAGGCCATTTTTTAAGAAGCAGCCATTGCACTACTCATATAGGGTGATTTTTACCCTAGCATATCATGTGGCATACCTCTGATTTGATACTTTTTACTGTAAACAAAACAACGAGGAACCCAATTGTACATCATTTCCCACTTTCCCAAATCGTTTAAGTACGATAAGATTTTAATTTCAATTCATTTTACATAAAAATCAATTTGTAAATACAATAAAATGATGCTTATCTGGATCACTGGTGTATGAATGAATGACAAGTATAAATTTATAAAAATGAATTAAAAATTGAGACATATTGAGACAAAATTATACACAGGAAAAAAAGGTTTTTATGACAGCACTGTAAGATTAAGCTTTTGTGAACAGATCCTCTAATTTTTTATTCTCACATCGTTCATCCATCACTGCCTGTCCCTAACCTGCAGCATCTCTCTTTTCATCATCACCAGATTTTAACAACAAGCTCCAGAGCCTGGGATTTGAAATTTCAGATGAGGGTGCTACATATGAGTTTAAGTCTGGACCATCCGGTGCCCAGTGCAAGACATCATCTGCCGGTGGCAAGAAAGGCTCTAGCATCTACCGGCTTGTCTCTAAGCGTGCTCCAGAGGAAGAGAAACCAGTGGTGCGGCAGACATCCTCCTCTTCCATGAAGAAAGTAAAATTTGAGGATCAGCATAACATAAGCTCAGAGAGCAATCAGAGCAGCGACCAGCCTGCCGACCGATATACATCAGAGCAGACAGAAACTGAGGAAGAGGTAGAGACACAATCTGAGACACAGGAATCTTTTGATGACTCATATGGCAGCAGTGCTGAATCAAGTATTCCAGAGTCCTACAAAGGCTCCTCTCAAAATGCTCCAGCTAGACCCATTCACATGATGGACGATGATGATGACGATGTCAGTCTTAGTGCCTTTGTCCCTGCATCAGTCCGCAAGGAGAGTGTGATGCCCCAGGGCCCAAATAAAGATGACACTGCCAGTATTACGAGTGGAGATAGCATGGAGTATCAGACCACACATCATGTTCAGGTGACCAGCCAGACATCGTCTGACTTCAGCGAGTCAGATGTGGTTTTCAGGAAGAAGCAGGTGATGAATGATTCGACAGATGAGAGTGACGACGAGGGTAATGCTGTTGGAGAGATTGATGATCTTTTAGACGAGGCTATGGACGATGTTGACATCTCACAGGTTGAAATGAGAAGGAAGGAACCCCAGGCTGCGCCCGTGAGTTGTTTTACAGTGTTAAACTCATTCTTTGTTGTAATAAAACTGACAACATACTTATCTAGCTTAGTTGCAAACTTTGGGCTAGTTTTCTAACATGCATCTCTTGTACACATAAAACTTGATAAAACCTGATGATACAATATGATGTTTCAGTGTAATTAGAGTTTTTGAAAAAAAAGCACAGTGTGCAGGTTGAATTATTTTAAAAGTAAATTGGGGAAAATGTGAAACTATATGTCACTATTGATAATTATCAATGTTGTCTAAAACTTCATTTAAAAATGTTAAACTTGATATTAATGTACTTTAACTACATTTATTGAAAGAAAAAAGAAGCTAAGCCAGTCTTTTTAGGATATAATTGTGTGTATTTATGAATATCTCTTGTTATGTATTTATTTTCATGTACAAGTTTGGAAATTTAATTTAAATTTGATTCTGTTAATTGCAGCGCAAGAGAAGAAGCTACATGTGTGCCACCACTGCTGGGGAACTGCATCCTTCATCATCAAACAGCAGCAGTGGTAGCAGCAGCAGCCAGACCAGGAGCTGTTCCAGTCCTGGAGATGGGCTTGCATACAGTGTCTCAATGTACAGAAACAACAGGTTTGTGCTATTTTTTGGTTGACAATAAATATGTATTGACATCTTAGTTGTTGTGATAGTTTTTGTTGTCACCGACATCATTATCAGTAATTTCTTAATCCTTTTTATCAGTATCATCATCATCTTTGCCTGTCACAGATTAGTACAAACCAATATTTTCCATTGCCATGCAGTTCTCTTCATTCTGATCATCTTTGTTGCCCATCATGCATTATTCGTTTTCACTTTGCTTTTGTTTTATTCCAAGTATCATAAATCTCCATTTTTTTTGTTCATCTCATTTGTTTCTTTCCAATATATACAATGAATGTTTAAAAATGTATTACATTTATCATTTTACTGTTGTTAATCATCATATTCAAAACTTCACAAATACTTGTTATGTATAGGCATTTGTGTCATTTGCAGAATGTATGGAAAAATTGCAAGCCATATCATTTGTCCTCTTTCTTCTACATCTATACGTATATATGTCATTGTGGCTTTTCTTGTAAGTGAACCGACTGTAAAGGCATTTTGAATGTCAACAAAAGTCAACTATATTTTTATATGCACATGCAAAAGCATGCTTTTACCATTCTAGTATATTCTTCAGTCTTAGACTGACTGATTGTTGGAGGGCTGTTTAACCAACTTAGTTCTCTAGAAGTTCTTATCGTGGCATGTGCATGGCTAACTCTAATGCTCCCTTGTATGTTGCAGATATACAAAGATACAGACTACTGTTAATATACGAGAGTAAGATCAGCTTTCTTTCCCCTCCTTTCTCTTGTTTATAGGTTCTTAGCTTTTTTATGAGCTGTGTAATAAGGAAGCAAAGGGTGTGGATTAAAAAAAAAAGGGTATTTTTTCAGAGTAAGTGGATTGATTAAGCATATTTTGTCCAAAGTTGAAATCTATTCATTCTGTGTGTTCTTTCTTTGACATTAAAATATATTTAATGCTTCTCTTGGAAGCAGCAATTTAGACAACAGCAATATGGGGTTATCTGAAAATCTGATTAATAATTTACTCCTGTGAATAAGAAAAGAAATGAAGAGTCTTACCTTGAAAATGTGGACAGAAAATAGTTGTCCTTTTATGTTTATGAAAACAACAGCATTTATTGAGTCCCACTAACTGACCTTTCCTCAGACATTTGACAGACATTTGACAGACAGGCCTCTAAGCCAAGCAGATAAGAAATTTCACCACCAGTTCATGATGGCAAGCCATAAGTTAGTCAGTTGTACAGATAGCCAGGATATTTACTGGACCTGGTAGCGCAATCAGTAGAGTGTCGGCTCCAGGTACGGTAGTCCCTGAGTTCCAATGTCGTTAAAAATGTTAGTGGTGTTGTTGCCTTTCTAACACTCAAGTAAAGATAAGGGTACTGGTTGACCCGGTGTCAGGATAATGTGACTGGGTGTGGTATCATGCCAGGTGTTCACGGCATGCTATACACAGTGAAGGCAGCACTATATATTTGCTTCAAGTGAACACCATCTCCAGATAACTGAATTACTGTTGGTGGGACAATAAGCCCAATAAACAAAAAATCAAGGATATTTAGTTACACATAATGAACTTTTTAATGGTCAATACTTTTATGTAAGTGTACTGATTTTGTTCTATTTTATTTATTGTAAAAACATGAAGTGGGTTTGAGTCCTATTTGGGGCGAAGGACTTAATGTAGAAAGGTCTTCTAGCTGACTTGCGCTGTGCTGGTGGTTCTACTCGGACGTATGTCGTAGATGATCACACTTGGTCTCTGTAATGCAGTTCAAAGACACAAAACAAAACAAGCTCCTCCATACAAGGATTAAAAACAACACAACGCCATCTGGCATACCAGTCAAAATATGGGTGTAGCTGTTAAGACTACCCAGCGATAGGCCTCTCAGACTTTCAAACATCGATGATGGCCTGATGTTTCTAATTGATTCCAGTGTTCGAGATAAAAATGAAAAATGTTGGGGTCCCTCTGACCCAGTACCTGGAAAAATCTGGGGTCCCTATGAAGTTGTACTCAATTTTATTGTTATGATGCAAAACATAGTAGTTTCCTCTTAAACATTGGGCTTTGTAAACAATGCAGAAAAAGCACATAAGTGCGGAACGTCTAAACTGTCCGATAACCACTGAGATTGGAAATTCTGAACGTTTTTACGTTTTTTTTTTACTGGAACTGGTGATGCCATTTTGTCAGCATCAGGCAGCAAACGCGTAACTATGCAACTGCAACTGGTTACCATTAATATTCGATAAATTGCTACCACTTTTAACATTTATGAAGAACCATTCGAGATTAGCGATACGTTAATCATACAGACCAACCACTGGAAGTATTTCCTAGGCTATTTTAAGTTCAATGAGAACTTCTTTACATTTTGGGAATGCTGATTGAACTGCAAATAAGGAATATTTGCATCCTCAGCACGTGTTGTACCTTTCGAAAATGCATCTCAGGTCATTTCAGTGCATATTTTGATATGATTACACCATAATCGGGAACGCTTGGTTTATTTTAATCCCAATTAAATCCCAATTCTATGTCATGTTCCCAAAAACATAAGAAAAAAACCTGAGATAAATAAAACACTTTCTAGACATATTTCCATTAAAACCACAAATTTTAATACTGACGAAGAGTTCAATTTTTGTTAAATATTCACTATAATGCACTGCAGAATCTGTCCTTTTATTTCATATTTTATTCTGACATAACAGCTATTAAAATAAGGATCACAAACTTCACCTTAGTTGCATACATTTCAACGTGAACAACAACATTTTGGCCATTACCTGTCTAACAGACTTGCAGCGAGGACCGATCACTAAGGTGGGTGTGGCTAAAGCCCATCTGAGGAAGGGTCACTTGAAAAAGTCAAATTCCCATGAAACAGTGTTTTTAATTTACACCCATTGTTTACCGTATTAACAGTATATCAATGTTCACTGCTCTCTGATCTAGCCATGTATACAGTGGTGTATGTTTATGTGTCCTGTTTGGTAGGCTAAAGTGGTAGAACTCCTGTAGACTGTATAGCTATACAAAATATGGTGTTGTTATTGCATGTCTGGTATATGTTTTCTGTGGTTTCTTGACTTTCACTAATTGTTTTGCTTTTTTATTATTCATATGTGTTTGTTTCATCCTCATTTTCTCATGTATCAATTATTGCTTTCATTTAAATTGACATTGTTGTGCAAATTATCCTTAATCAATAGGTAATGGCATTAACAATCATTTGTTTCCCTCGGAACTCTTCATCATAGCTTCATTTGTAAATGAAACCATTTATACACGCTGTGCTCCAGATATGCATTATCAAGGCAGAAATGTATATACCCAATGGTTGGGGCAAAACTTACAGGGTAAAAGATACGGGTGCATTGTTTAATCGATTACATATAAATTTACCAGTCAAATCAGAGGTATGCCACATGACGTGCTAGGGTAAAAATCACCCTGTATGATAAGTGCAATGGCTGCTTCTAGGAAACTGGTCAAATATTTTAAAAAAAACTGTTTGTCTAAAAAATCTTGTAGTGAATACTAATTGACCAAAAAAATTATCTGGAGCACAGTACATGCACTTATTGCCTTTTAAAAATCTGCATCAGGTTGTATTGTTGGTTGCCATGCTCATGCCATGATATAAACAAACCTTTTTATTATAGACATTAATGTTTTAAACCAATTTCAGTCTGTAAAAAAATTAAAATGGTATATTGATAACTCATACCTGTGTCCTACTACATGTATTTACAGTTTACTCTTGTAAAGTTATTGTTGTATTTGGAATTACTTGTTTTTGTCCTTCTAACCATTGTTTTCAACTCCAAACAGTTATATAAGTAAAATTCATGCAAGGGCTTCATATAGCATAATATATATATTTCAAATCAAATGTCAAAGTAAAGTTGTAATAAAGTCACTTAACCAAGTGATTTATAATCAGATACCATCTGATTGTAATATTCTTTGTTCAGGGTTATTCTCTGAGCTTTATTTTTAAAACTTATCTTGTACCAAACTGATTTCAATAAAATTTGAAAATTTTATAAACAATGTTAGATCTATAAGACGTGGATGATCCCAGTTAGAAAATATCGGGTATTTGGACTGCTCTGCTTTCCTAAATATCAAATATCACAACCTATCTGTATAATTATGTCAATAAGTGTATGTTAATGTACATATAAATAGTGTCCCTAGATAAATTGTTTAATCATTTATTTTTATATGTTTATATCTATATACTTTTTGTAAGATCTCATCAACATCACACACACTAATTTGACTTTTAAAATATCTCATATAGGTAGTTACATAAAAACAATGTTTATTTTACAATGAAAACATAAGAAAATTACATAAAAACAATAACTCTTTACTGATACTAATGTCATAGGTAAAAGGCCACTGTCTATCTTCAGAAGTCACTGCAATAGTTTCAAGCCACTTTTCTTTCTTTGGTTACATACAATCCTTAGAGAAAACATTGCTCTTTCTTGTTCTGTATGAATATTTTTTTAGCTGAATCAGTATAAAAAATCAGTATCAAAAACCAGAACCAAATATGTTAGAGTTTTATGCGATGTCATGAAATGAACCGCCAATCAACAGTTTTATTCACACACCATTGCAAAGACCAGTCTTTTATATATTTAGGAATATTAGTACATGTATCCTGAAAATATATGATTGATACAAAATATCTTGAAACTAACACCCATCATTAAGTTACAGTTTTACATATGATTTCAATGAAGCCATAACAGAATATTAAAGATAATTTTGAATAAAAATTCAAAGAACATTTCATTTAATAAGTTGTAAATGATGTTATTGTGATACTCAAACCGTGCCTATAATATTAGGATAATATAAGAATGCAGGCAAAAGACTTATCTAATCAGTCACTGTTTTCTACTGGGATGCTAATATACATGACACTGTTCATGCCATCTGCATTTTTGTTACCCTATTGTTGTATATCTCGCAGGATCAGCCAGGAAGTTCCTGTGACCCACCGGTACTCACGCCACAGTCACTACGTCACTGAGGATGTGAAGGAGGAAGATATAGAGATGCCCAAACAGCTGCCACCTGATGTCCAGCAGCGTACCATCCAGGATAGGATCAAGGTTACTACTGTTGTTTTTTTCTTAAACCAGGCAGGTCTATAACTTTTAACATCAATATTGCTACCATAAAGGAAGGATTAAGAGATTTGACGTATCAAGCATTTTTAGTTGCTAGCTTATTACCTTTTAGTTTTTTAAATGCATCGCCCGGAATGGTTAAAGGTGTTTTAAATCCAACAGGTTAGTAAATTGCTTGCAATGCTTTGGAAATTCTACCCATACTTTTTTAATAAACTTAGCTTTTGGTGCCACATACAATAGTCATTTGCTAACTGATCATCTTCTTAGGCTACATGTATTTGCAGGTGATTTGACTATTAGGTGAGTTACCACATAGGATGCTTCCATGGAATCACCCCATTCTCTCTAATTATATCCAATTTTTGTAATGTATCTACCGCTTACCATTACTAAATTGACCTGGTCTCTCTTCTATGTCTCCAGGAGTTGCATGAGCTGGTAAGCCAGGAGCAGAGTGTCATCATGCAGACCAGTAATGCCCTCAACAAGTGCTGTACTGGAGACTCCATGTTTGCTGGATCCGCAGAGCAAGTTGAGTGTAACAGGCTCCTCCTTGTTGCTTGTAAGTTAGCATGTTCTTAGTACTAAGACTAGTAAAAAATCCTAAGGCAATCATTTCGCCAGTTTATCCATTATCTGACATCAGAAGCACAATAAGTTAGATGTCATTGACAGTGCTGCCATTTGTATGGTACTCTTGAAAGCCCACCCCCTTCGTATTTTGACTGTATCAAAAACTGGAGCTAGTGCTCACAAACTGTTTCACAAAGAAAAGCAGGTATCCTTTTTGTTAAAGTAGGTCTTCTGTTTGTCTAATAATTAACTCTTGAACTGGTTGGATAAACTTGTTTTAAACAGACCTGACAGTACAAGAACCTTTCATTAGATACAACAGCGAGCAATTATCTCAGCCCTGTCATTTTTTCTTCACCCTTCTTTGTGAAAACTAGGTCAGAGACGTCAGGCCTACCTGATGGAGATCCAGCGTCTCAAGGAGACAGGACAGTTGGAACCAGCAGGTCAAGAGGGACCCAAAGGATCTCTCACCATATCTGACATCAGATTGCCCTTGAAGAAAAACTTTGTCACCAAAATTGGAACCACCTCAGGTTTGTTAATGTAACATGTTATGGAAGGAAGTGAAGTTTTAAACAAAGTGTTTTGTAAACAAAAATAACTTAATTTATTGACATTTACATACTGGTAAGTTTAAAGGATGATTTCTTTAATTTTTACTAAATTATGTATTGCATATATGTGTATCTTTGCACTAGGGAAGAAGTGTAAAATACAATAATTGCCTGAACAAATTTTTGTTTTAAAAAGAAAATAATTTGTTCATTTATGATATATTGTCTGTTGATAATTTTACATTATTATAAGTTAACTTATTTATATTTTTACCTTAAGTACTCATTTATCCTTCTTTTCCAATTCGTGCAGACAACACAGTGCACTACTTTGTGATCCTGATCCGTAATGGACCCCAGATTATCCTGACCCAGATGTTATCCACCCACGACCCCATGATGCGTGGCAGCCTCGACTTCCCCAACCTAATCAAGATACATGGCATCTCATCCAACTTTCATCTCAACCTTGAGGTCTACAGCATGGTCAGTACACCTGAGAGTTTTTAGTATTAACATATACCACTGCTAACATAAACACGATCAGCCAACTGACTATCCATAAGTATGCATTTTTCAGTCTTTAACACTTGGTACACCTGGCAGATGTTGGTAAAGCCTGGACATGGCACTGATAGGGATGTTATCGATTTTCATACAAAAAACCATTTCTTTTTTTCTGACAGGAAAATAAGCTGGCTTTTAGCCTAATCCTAGTATTCACTTTGTTTTATTTGTTTTACAGTCTGTATGCAGGGAGACAATGAAAGACAAGAAAAAGAAAACTCCGAAGAAACACAGACCCATTTCTCTAACAAGTAATTGTGATTTTTGTTTTGTAAACTTTTGGAACACCTTTATGAATAATATTCTTTTGAAAACTGGTGTGTACTAAGAAACTTCTTACATTTTCTGTTGTGCAGTTAAGTGTACTTGTCTCTTTATCTAAACACTATTAAATAAATTAATAAAAAATAACAAGATTTTTTAATTATCTGCGAATAATTGATAAAAAATGACTGCCTTGTTTTTATTGCCTTCAAATCAGTTACTGAGTTGTATGAGAGTGTCCTGTGAAAGCTTGCTTGAAAATTAAATATATCCTTTATTAACTCATTGTACCCTAATGACGCATTAAAGCGGCACGAAAAACAGCCTCCTCATGCCGGGAGACGACTTATCGCGTCGCATTTTACCTGTGTCTGGCGCCGAGCGCCGCGTTAAGGCGGCCCTGAAAATGTCTCGGCTACTGCCGAACGCCGCGTTAATGCGTCCATCATATTTGCTTGTTAAAACTCATGTTTTCAATGACTTTCGAGTTTCGGCCAATCAAGTACATCACAGTATCGTAAATGCTAATGTCATCGTAATCTAAATCTATCGGCTTAAATCCTTTTTTGTTTTTTTCATTTATTGTATCGAGCAACAGAAAAATCGGCGACATTTTCTCTGATTGAAGTGATTCACATCTAATTTGAAACATTTCTCGGCTGAAATACGATCGTAAAAGCAGTTTTCAAATGATTAATTTATACTTCGATCTCAGCCAATCAGAAACCTTGTTATATAATATATTGGAATTTCATGTAACCCGGATGTAAACACAATGAATTAATTAGGGTCGAGACAAAGAAAAACGGCGATGTGTCTTACTGTTAGCTTTAAAATTCCTACTTATACGCATATGTATCGGCGGATATGTAGAATTACCTACGTCAGATCCAATAATTATATGATAATTGCAGATATCAATAGATAAAAGACACAATCTAACTCTTGGAAATCGCCGAAGATTTCTATCAAATATGAAGTTTAAGAGTGTTATTTTCTCAAACTACCGGTAAATCGCAACTTTAAATAAAAGATGGCCGACTGTTTTAAAGTTACTCATTATATAAAATATTATACAAAGCAGTGTTATTTACGTTATAAACATGAAAAAAAACTTGACGAGGTCAATATTCTTAACTTTAATAATTTGAACTGTGTTAATTTTGATATTTTCAATCTTACATGTTCTTCAGATTTCACTCTTTTCTGAAGTATTTCTTCTCATATCGTGTTAAAAATTACATGGTTGTGTAAAGCACTTTCTGTGCTTCAAGTATGTGAAAATATCCCTTTAGAGTACTTCCAAAATGACATGTTTATTGTGTTGTGTATACACCCACCCCCAATATCTTCCACTGACCGGTAATCCACACCAGATGTGTCTCGGCATGAGGGGCAGATAAGACCCCCACCAGGTGTAGGGCATAACTGGAGAAATGCCGCTAGGGTACAACTGGTCAATTAGCTGTAGGGCACAATGAGTTAAGCATAAGCAGCCTATAATAGTGTAATCTTTTATACTTCAGTGGAAAGCCCAGGAGGTCCGACAGCTGTACGGACCACCAGTTTCACCCAGATCACCTCCCTCCCAATCACCATGAAGTGTCTTGACAAGAACAGTTTCTCTTTAGATAGGGTCAGTAGATATCTCCCTTCTTTATCTTTTAGTGTCAGTTTATGTTAAGACTGAGGATCTGAATACACCAACACTACAGCCTAGACACATGCAATTGTCAGACATAAAATCTGAGAAAATGTCACATGACAAATATTGAAGTTTGTTTTTTCTTCACGTAACAACTTTTTAGGTCAATTCTCCTACAGTTTCTTCTCTTTGAAAAGTGGATGCTCTGTCATACACAGGAAACATTTAAAAGCTTTTAGTTATGAAATGCTTTGATAAGAATGAAGAAAAGTTCTCCTAAAGTAGGATATCTATTTTGTAGGGTTGATTAGGAGCTAGATGGAATGTGAGACTTAAATCAAATGTAACCTGGCTGCATGAAACCAGTGATGCTTTGTATGTTTCATTTGTAGAAAACTACATAATATATCCTTACATGTTGGTACCATTCTTGTTCCAATGTCTGGTGTGTGAATTAGAGATCAGTGCATGTCTAATACAGGACATTATATTTTTCCTGGATCATTTGTCCTAAGATTACAGGTCCTTTTATATAAGCATACATACTAACATACTCTCTTACATAAATGTCCCATTTTTTTAATGTTGCCCAGAAGCATCTTTACAATAAAATATTTTCATGATATTTGGTCTACCATGTCAAGTTCTGTATTGCAAAAAACTTACATTAATTAGTCCAAGCTCGACCTGCTTGTAGACTGGTTAACATTGCAAGACATTTTGTGCTTTGTTGATAGTAGGTATTCATTACTATCTGTACAGAATAATAAAATTGGTATTTGTTGTGACAAACAGACTATGCAATTTGTTATATGTTTATTAATTATACTTTTTTTCTGTATCTTTTATATGTGTAGTTTGGATAAAGGTTCTGTAAATACTCATAGTTTCCAGACTTGATGTCCTTAAATCTACCTTTACATGCATGAAAGATTGAACTTGTTTTTGTTCTGCCTGTGCAGGTGCCATTCCTGTCACCCCTCCATGATACAATCTACATGCGGCTGAAATGTATGATGGAACAGAATGTAGAGGAGCGAGGTTTTCTCACCATGTTTGAGGATGTCAGTGGTCTTGGCTCCTGGCACAGACGCTGGTGTGTGCTAACTGGCAACAAACTGGCCTTCTGGAAGTATCCAGATGATGAGACAAGAAAGGTTAGAATTGTACTTTACGAGTGGTAGCGATGATGGATTAATTCTTCCTAATACAAGTTTAGTCAGGATAGCAATTTCAAGCTGTATTTCATGGAGAATGGCTCTGAATGAACAGCAGGGTAGAACTAGTTTCACTGCTGGTTAGCTTTAGGACATTGTAACAAGAAAATGTTGTTCTGGCTGGAAATGAGACTAATCATGAGATGTGATTTGGTGACTAGCTTTATTTGAACTTAATCAAACATGATTGAAGTTCCTGCACATGTGAAAGGACTTTTATAGATTGCAGAACTGACAAGTATGGAAGATTTCAATCCAACAATGATAAAACACCTGTTGAAACCCATCAAAAGAATAACACGGAATATGTTGAAAGCTGTATGCAAACATTGTGCTAGTCAAAATGAATATTAAAACAATATTACATGTTCCCAGTCTTCGTGGCTCAGTTGGTTGAGCTACGATTGCCATACAGAAGGTAAAACAAGGTCTCTGCTAGCGTAATTATGGCTTCAGTGACACTAAACATAACTAGATAAAGAGTAGAGTGCTTTTATGTTCATGGTGACCCAGATTTTGGGTTATATATTCATGATTACATAAACAAAGTGCCTCTTGCAAAGTTGCCACTTTAAGGATTTTTTCTTTAATTTTGAATGATTCAAATGAATTTAGAAAGTTGCTTCCTCTAAGATATTAACCCATGTAACCTATGACTACAGAAGTGTGACTCTATACTGCCAGACTGGCAACAATTGTTACACCATGTTACAATTTATAATTTCATTATTGAGCAGGACCCCATGGGCTTCATTGACCTGAAGCGGTGTATTACAGAGAAGGTTGGGCTTATTCCTCGTGACATCTGTGCGCGCCCACACACGTTTGAGATGGTCGTTGTTCGTCCACCCAGGCGTGGGGAACAGGACACCCTTGTGACGAAAACATACAATACTATGACCACCACTAGGTAGGAATATGGAACTCTTAGAATATTTAGTTGCAGGTTCAGTAATCCATGTTGAATGTAAATAGAAACTGAGCTTTGTATAAACTAACCTGTAGTCCTAATGTTAGGTGTTGAGTTTTACTTTATCATGCATTTAAAGAATATTTTTTCTCCTCTTTTTAGATTTATAAATATTAATCTTTTGTTCCCTTATTTCTTCACTATTTTTAGAGGGTAAGATGCAAAAAGGTTTTAGAAAATGGAAAAAGGATATCTATTTTCATATATGTATTTTATTAAATTTTAATGCCTCTCCCTAACAAAACCAGCTATTATTATTATTCCAGATACATGCTGTCTGCTGACACAAAGGAAGAGAGAATTGTCTGGTGCAATAAGGTGAACCGGGCCCTGGCAAATATTCGCACCTGGAATGCTGATGCCATGCGACCTGTCCGACCACCACGACAACAACATCGCTAGGGAGACATCTTGTTATACCTAATCTCTCAGCAAGATCATCAAGTCAAACTTATCAATATCATATCAAATCAAGATATTTTAACTTCCTAGTTACTTGTCATGCAGTTTCTTAAATATTAACAGCTGGAATATATCTTTTACTTATTTTTGCATTTTCTTAAGCAAATAAATGAAAAAAGTATTTTCACTGCAGATACAGAAATCAATTATTTGTTATTGGTTTAAGTTAGTACCCAGAGAAAGTGAGTTCATACAAGCTCACTTGGATAAGGGCAGTTGTTTTGAACAAAGCTTGTGATATTTTGATATTTAACTGTATATAGCTCCTACATATATGTATATGTTTTAGAAATAATCATTGTGTAAATTATTAATAATTAAGGAAAAGGGTTGTATAATTTAATATCAATGTAATTGGCATTATACATTGTAACTAATAATTCAATTTATTGCTTTATTGTTCTAGTTAGTATAACACTGCTAGGCTGCTTACTGTTCCAATTTATGTTTATACTCTCAATATTTTTATCCAATTAAGATACTTTTTTTTTCTTTAACCTAAATAGATTCCAATTCTTTAACATGAGATCTCAGAAAATTATGCATCTCATTTGATTGTGATTGATCTCTCGTACAACACTTGTATTTCTAACAGAAATCTTGACATTATAAAGTGCTATACCATATGCCTTTCTCTGTGAATTATAAACCAGAAAGGCCATCAATGCAAAACAAAAAAAGTGTATATAATCAGACAGTTATCTTTGTGTATTTAGAGACTTAGCCAAATTTGCATGCAGTTTGTTGTCACAGTACTTCACACTTGTTTGTCTATTATGTTCTGTCTATCTGCACTTGTGGACTCCAAGTCTGTTCTGTACAGCACCTACTGTCTTTGTCTATCCTCCTTGACTTATCATAATTGATCTACAAGTAACCTTTTCTGTCCAAAAGTTTTATTTAATTGTCTGATTCATGTCATGGCTTATATAAATAAAATATATTATATTAAATACTCTGTTGGTATGGGTTCTTACTTCCCTTACATAAGATATATGTCAATAATATGATACAACACTTTATGTGGTAGGGGTTAATTTTTTTATTTTTGTTTGCTCCCAAGTCATATTTATAATTTTACTTAAAAATTATAATTAAAAAATTAGTTTTACCATTTTAAACCTATCCCAAAGAAAAAAATTATAATGTATCTTGAAAACTATGACCATGTGAAATTAAGGTTTATAAGATCCTTAACTAGCGTTGGAACAATACACACTAAACACCAAATATATCACACCAGGAACATTTTATTTGCAAGATTTATTGTCATAATAAACAACACCTTTACAAATATTTCTACAGTTAAACATTCAGTATGTACACATCATATAACACTGTGATATAAACAAATTGCACATTAAATATTTAAGTACAGAAAAAAGGGGCAAACTGCACCAGATCTATTTCACATGACCTCTCTTCAACTGGCGAGGACGCCAAATATTTTTATTTATCCTTACAGACTGATGGCAGTTTTGTTTTGTTTTTAATTTATATTCTCCTTTCTTGAAAATAATTTTGATGATCAAATTGAAACAACTCAGAAGTACTTAAAGAAGCATTTAATTAGTTGACAGCTATAAAGATTGTATAGTCGAATGAGTAGAAACAAATACAAAAAAGAGAGTTATAAGCAGAATGGAACCTTATTTAAATTTAGACAGTATTTTGAAAGTTTGTGTGTGCTGAAGCTGGATGTGGATGTTTGTAAGTCCTTTTTGGTCTGAGGATAAATTGTAGTGTTTTGTGCATATAATACAATATATTTGTGTGTCTTTTAGTATACAGTAACTTATTTAATAGTAACTGTAGCCTCAAAAAATGACAAAGAAGCAGGACTGAGGAGAGAGATTTAACCAATTTGCTGTTACCTGTTGCCATATACTTATCGAAGATGATAGATCTACTAGTATACATAATAAAAAGTCCAAGTGAAATATAAACAAAATGGCTAAAGAGAGAAAAAGGACAACACAAACTCTGATAAGATGCAACAGAAAAAAATACCTTGATTATTTTATCATAGGCAATGTTAAAGCAATAAATATTAAAAAATAAAATAAAATACAAAATGAGAATTCCAAAATCTTTGATTTGCAGTGAAGTGTTAACAGAAAATATGCATTTCATTAAAGCAATCCAATCCAAAATAAGATTTGTTTTAATGAAAATTTAAGAAAAACCAAAAAGGCCATTTTTCCTTTCTATACCCTGCCCCTACATTTTAATGTAGCTAGTTCCCCACAATTCGGTCAAAAAACACACAAAACTTGGATATCAACATATTCTAGGTCTGCAAACATCTAAGTAGCAATGAAACAACAGAACACTATACAAAGATCTTAAAAACACATACATGTTCTCAAACTACCCAAATAAATTAGCAATATTATAGATACATGTACATATATACACGTGTATGTTCAGCAAAAAAAAAAAACTACAACACAACAGTGAAATACAGTATAATAATGTTGCAAATTTGATGGGAAGTACAGTTACTTGATATAAATAAAGTAGCTTTTCCACACAGGCCAAAGTAAACATTTTAATATCCTGTTTTCTTGGTTTTGTTATTATCATTTACAAAATGACAACAGCTTAAGTGAATTTTGCTAAAACATTTACAAAATTGTCATTTAATCCAAATAAATAATCAAAAATAAAAAACATTATTACTGATCTTTGATTCATTGATAAAGTTTTTGTTTTTCCTTACATCACACCGACACAATTATGGTCATATTGGCAACGTCCAGCTAATTATTGGTGGAGGAAGACCCCAGACTTATGTCTAGGAAGAACCACCGGCGCACCGCAGGTTAGCTGGACAACCTCCCCTCATCAATGTTCTCACCCGACCGGGACTCGAACCCACGCGGTGAGAGGCTGAGGAGTTTCAAGTCAGTGACTCTTACCACTCGGCCACAGGCTTCCCCCACTGATAAAGAATTTAGCATAAACACCTCAGTTGCCAAATTAAGCAGTGCATTTTGTCTGTTTTGGAAGAGTGTTCTTTAGCTTTACTAGGCAAATAAACAAAATAAATGTATAATTGAAATATTGACTCCAGACAACTTTTCTTAGGGAATATCTAAAAAAATAAATTCCAAGTAATGTCATATATGCCTAGTATTAACTGCTTACTGTTTTGCATCAATTCTTTATACAAATATCACTCTTGACCTTTAAGAGTGGTTCACCAATGATAATAAACTCATATAGGTTGTCATGTTATTGTTAAGTAGGTACAAAACCCTTGGATTTATGTTGCACAATTATTACCAGTAATCAATAATTGACAAAATGTATACGGTAATAAATATTAAGGCTAAAAATGTGAAGATTTGCCACATCTGACTTAGCAAAACTGCCAAACAAAACAAGTCCTCATTTTCTTTAGGGACAGATGATGTTTGATTAAATAACATCACAATCTTGTTAGCAATGTTTTCAGGTAGTACTTATGGTATAAATTTAATACATAAAATCTTCTCTCAGACCAAACACAAGCATTTCTTTAAATATACCGGTACTCTAAACCAGCTAAGCAAAAGTTAGTCAGGACCTAGCAGATAGTGTAAATCTCTATCCTCCAACTCCCAGTGAGCACTGTCTGATAAAGATCTACATTATTTGCAGCTTAAGCATTATCAATATATTAAATAGTGTTTGTATAAAATTGTTAGCAAAATTAATATCAAACAAAATGTTAGTATGAATTCTGAACAAGGGTTGCAGGATAGGATTTGAAAGCTCTGGTTAAATATCATTCTCATGGATTTCAGTCACTTTAATATATATCATGATATGACTACACTACAGTGAATGGAATATTACTTGGTTATTATGTCATGGTATTTTAAATTATAAAAAACTTCTTCACAAATTTAGGTTGAATTTCTTGTAATTATATTGTATTGTAAATATATTCTAACTTGTATTGTAATTATAGGCTATATTTATCAGTGTTATCTCATTACATAAACATTTTTATACAAAAATTAAGACTTGGGTAAACTTAATTAGGCATAAAGTGAACCCTTTATAATTTTAGCTTTTGCTCACTTTGTTTTTGTTACTTGCCACTTAACTAATTTTAAGGTTGTAATTGATAAATATGACAATTGTATAATTCATATTCTGTTAGATGTACAAAAAGGTAACAACACATAAAGACTTTACTAGATTTTGTCCATGCCACAATACATAAAGACATGGTAACGGTACAAGAGAAATTACTGGGCTGTCATAATAGTACCATTTTTTTGCATTTTGTTAAAAAAGAGAGCTATGCCTGTTGCACAGCATATACCACCATCCAGTGTTGCATCATGGGAAAAAGGTGACTTACTGACAAGATTTTAAATATCGATCTTTTTTTTTCCATAAAATTTTAGCAAGAGTGCTTCTTATACTGTTAGAAAATGGGATAATTGTAGTTGGAACATCAGTTTTTATGTAAATATAAGCATTGTATATGATCTGCAGTAACCAGTCTAGTCATACCATTTTGTGGCATCATTTAATATTGAGTTTCAAAGCATAACCATACCACAAATATAGAAACTGTAATCAATTACAGAAAGGCCAGAGTTGCAAAACTAGACCATATTTACTTATTATTTTTAAATTTTAATGTATTAATATTTTTTTTAACATACCATGAAGGAACAAATGGCCTTAATATACTCCAAAAATGTGACATTTTAAGCATGCTTTCCTCGATATTTTAAATGCTGTTCTTGATGACATTGTCAACATCAATGAGGCACCTTTTTACATGGCACACACACAGATCTTGGGATGGCGATTGACCTAGAGACTTCACTTTCCTGAAGCCATTCTTAACTACTTGACTAACATGGCCAGCAATTTTTCTCTAACAGAAGAAATAGACATATAACACAGTAAAATGATAAAAATGAATGTTTCAGGTATTCAGCGGTTGCTTTGTAAGATTCATCAGGGTTTTAAATTGATGTTTAAAGCAATTTACCAAACAAAAAAATACAGCATATTATGTCTGTGCTTCTTTTATGATCAACTTTATACATAACTGAATAAGATTACAAAATTTATATGACACCCTTAGACAGATAAAGTTGCGTTAAATTACCAGGTAAGAGTTTCAGACTCATGATTAGAGGTGAAATGTCTAAAATCACAGACATATACGACATAAATACCGAACATATACCAAACTTAAAATATAACAGTAAGATCAAAACATCACAGAAATTAATATATCGCTACAAATACATTGACAGATAATATATATCCTAAATCAGACAAATAGAACACAAACATCGGAGGAGTGAAGTGAGAAAACTTCTTATGAAAGTTGAATAAACATGTTAATATAACAAGAAAACAGTTGAATTATTTGATATTGTTGTCACAATTGTTTTAATTGCTTACTTTTTTTTTTACGCATATTTACTCTTCAAGAGTTTTATTTCTTTCTTACCATATCTGAATTTTCCCTTAGACCTACTAGCAATGTGACAAGCATGTCTTTTTTGGGCGTGAGTGAGGAAAAATTCACCTCACAAGAAAACTACATTAATATTTGTATTTATTTTTATATTTTCCATGTAAAACTATTGTTTAGAGATTAGTTTTATCAAATCAGTCCTCATATGTTAAACATTCAAACATACATATAAACATGTGACAATTAATAGCGGTCATGTGATTTGTTCATGAGAAAAACACAAAAATCAAAAGATATGTAATAATTTCAAAAATTGTAATAAAATGAAAATGAACCTCTCTTTTTTTTTTGCTTTATTATGATATTAAAAAGTTGTAATTTTAAAAAAAGAAAATACCATTTAATACAAAGATGAAGATTTTTTACATAAGAAGTGTGTATTCTGTGTTGCCTGGACTGTAATACACACACACTATGTATTGCACAGTCACTTTTTTTCTGGCACTTAACCACCTAGTCATTCCTGATAAATGCTAGGGCTTATTAGGCCAGATCATCCAAGTATTCATTTAACAACCTTGAAAACATACAGTCAAAGCAATAATTTTAGAACAGAAGAAGCCATTATTAATAGCAATCCAAACAATATGATATAAACAAAATAAATACAAATATTTTTTTACCCCATATTTAAATATTAGAAAAACCATATTCAACATAAGGTTTTCAAAAATCAAATAAGAATTACTTCCAAAACTGATTACTTTGATGAAGAGAAATATTTTAGAGAAACAAGAAAACGTAACTATACAATGAAAGCCTACTGTTAGTCAGAATTATTGATAATTTTGAACACTTAAGCCAAGCAATGAGTAAGTAAATTTATTTATGTACTAAAACAATCAAAATACACCATACCTAATTTTTGAGTCATCTATGCCACACTGTAAATAATGCAAAAAGCATGTTTGTGCAATACAAAGAATGTGAATTTAGATGTAAAAAAAAACAAACAGTAAAAAAGCATACACTAGCATAAAAATTCAAAACAAAGAAATAATAGAAAACTAGCTTTTTATCAAAATATTTTATATTGAACAGAGCAACCCAGTTGCCTAGTACCGGTACATCATATTCTGTTGAATAAATCAATCCAAAAAGCATCCTTAGTGTAAGCACCTGAATAGAAATGTAATCCTTACATGAAAATACTATTCTTGGTTATTATTAAATATTAGTTTAGAACTATAAGAACATGCATAGAAATAACATGACTAGATTTGAAGAACAATTGTAACAATAAATGCCATAATACATACCTTATTGAATAAAGGGTTAAAAATATGAACCTCTGAAGTCTTGATTATAAAGTTCTAACATAAAACACAAAAATTAAAAACTCATATCAATACAAATCGGGTCAACATGTTATAGCAAATTGAGCGCTAGGATAGCAAATAAAGACCAGAAAACTTTATTTTGAAGTGTGTAAGATTTCAAATGATGCAACAATTTTTTTTACATACAAGTAGAATATTCAATACTTGACTGGAAGACTTTTTTTTAAAAAAAGAAATTAAAATATCAAATAGCATCATCAAAGTCTGGAAAAACACAATAATAGTACTTAAATAATAGAGCAAATCTGTTTATTAAATGATGAAAGGCAGGTAAAATCTTCAAATATTACTTGTTAGTGTTTAAAAATAGCCATTCAATGTTTAGACAAGACAATTTAAATAAAAGGAAGTAGGTAAAACCATAGCAAGGCCATACAGTATTTCTATGGGACATATCAGTACATAAATTCAAAGCTGATTTAATCAAATTTGGACCTAACATTTTTAAATCAGTATTGATGGTAATACAATTCCTAAACAACTAGATTTTAAACACAATGTCCTATATTTCACGCACAGGTTCCCACAGTTTACTCAGCAAAAAAAAAGAGTCTCATTTGCCACTTGATGGCCTCTTGACTTAAAACAACATAAAAAAACACAGAAAATAACACATGGGACACTAGCTAAGAGAATTGTCTGTGACAATATGAATAAAAAATTCAAACCTATTTAATGAAGAGTAAAAGTACATGACAATTTTAACTAATGGAAGAACTCTCCAACCAATCACACACTAACACATCATCATATACTGCAGACTGCTACAATTACCAAAGAGAAAAAGATCTACCTCTTGATCATGGTTCAATACAATGGATGTAAAGATATATAAATTAACATACTACATACTTATATATAAAACTTGATATCACAAACGTATCCATATACTTGAAAAAGGGAACATTTCACCAAAAATATTTCCTACATTTAAAGGATGAAGTTTTTAGGTAAAGTTTTTACCAACATTTTCTGATTTTTTTCTTTTCTTTTGACAATAATGGAAGGATTATTTATCTACAGCAACAAAAAAGCAATATTTCAAATCATATCTTGCAGGTGTTTTGTTATTTTAATATCATCAGTTATGGATATTTAAATTATGAAACCCTACAGCTACAGTGACATGTAAGCAATTAATGAAGGAAATGTTTGGTGACATAAAATTTTATTTCCATCTGAGGTATGCCATGGCTTTAGTCACAAATAAAATTGTAAATTAACAAAATGAAATGCCTTCTATATCTGGTCCCAGTATGTCAAATATTTCAGAAATGACCACAAGTAACCAGGTTATAATGACAAAATGAGGTGCCAGCTTTGTCAAGAATGTCTAAAGAAGTATGTTTCAAATGTCTAAAAGAGATTGGCTGTGTCTGGATTGAATGAGACAATGGATTAACAAATTACCAGTAAATGTCATCTAAATATGATGTGTATAAAAACAACCTAATTACACAAGTTAACAAAAGTTATACACCTTTTTAAACATAAAATTTTGAAAAAAAGTACCTATTTCTAAATAAAAAAATAATAATCAATCAATAATTCTACCAGTTTGATACATATACCCAAAATCATCACTTACAATGTGAAAAGATTCGAAATGTCATAGATATCTCTATATAAGAGGGGGATATACACTGATATCCAAACTGGCATTCACATACATAAGAATCTTATCGCTTACAAACTGCATTGATATATCTTGATCTGCCTCAAGTTGTCTTTTTTTTGGTATCACATCATCAAATGGTCCCATGATCATGGTATCTTAATGTTACACAATTACAAAGATACATACCTGTAACCAAAAGGTCAAATAATCATGCAATCAAATGACACAGAAGCTACATTATCATGTGGTCACATGATCATGTCCTATGACCTCCAGGATTAACATTTTCTGGTCATATGATCAGGCAGACAAGTAATCAAGAGGACACATTGTCATGAGTTGCATGATCACAAGATATGAGTCATACGATCATGAGGTCACATGATTTGAAGATCACATGTTCACAAGATATGAGTCAGTTGATCATAAGGTCAGATGATCATGAGGTCACATGATCCAAGATCACATATAAGAAATCTCAAGTTCAATGAGGTCTCATAATGCTCAGGTCACATTATCATGCAGACAAATGATCACATGGCCACATGAATCATAAAGTTGCATGATCATGAGAATGAATGATCAACATGAGGTCATTATGATCATAATGTTTCAGGTCACATGACTACAAGGTCACACGATCAGGTGGACACACGATCACAAAGTCACATGATCACAAGGTAACATGATCACAAGGACACATGATCATAAGATCACATGATCAGGTGGACAAATGATCACAAAGTCACATGATCAGGTGGACAAATGATCACAAAGTCATATGGTTAAAAGGTAACATGATCACAAGGCAACATGATCACAAGGTCACATGATCAGGTGGACAAATGATCACAAAGTCATATGGTCAAAAGGTAACATGATCACAAGGCAACATGATCACAAGGTCACATGATCAGGTGGACAAATGATCAGTCACATGATCAGGAGACAATTGATCACAAAGTCACATGATCTGGTGGACAAATGATCAGTCACATGATCAGGTGGACAAATGATCACAAAGTCACATGATCTGGTTGATAAATGATCAGTCACATGATCAGGTGGACAAATGATCACAAAGTCACATGATCTGGTGGATAAATGATCACAAAGTCACAAGGTCACATGCTAAGATGTCACGCATGAGAGGCCAATAATTCCAGTGTCACATGATCATGAGTAGATGGTGATGACCTCGCTTCCACTTCCACGGACCATCAATACCCTGTCCAGACCTTCAGTCAACACCTCCAAGAACTCCATGTCTGATTGGTTAGTCAAAGAAATCTGGTCAAATTCAAGTGTCTATCTTCATTGACAATGAGCATTTACATAAAGTTTACTAGTAATAACAAGAAGTATGTCAAATAAGTCCATGAACAGAAAAAGAAATTAAATATGTTCCAATTTGTAGCCCAAAAATGTTTTTATTTAAAATGTCAAATATTTCACTGTTTATTTTCTATTTAACTGTTAAAAGATAGTGATTGTTACTGAAATAGTTTATCATTGCAGCTTAGCTTTTGTTGAAAAATGGAAATAAGCTTAAAAATGTTCAATTCAGGTTATGCCAGGATACTTACTAAAAGAAAAGCATCGAAACAATTATTTGTTGTATTTTTTAAGACCATTATAAAAACAAAATAAATATACTGTTGCCCTATATACAGAATCTGACACGAGTTGTCATTTAATACATCATTTAATACAAATATTTATTAAATGAGTTCAGGAAAAGTGATAGTAAGTGAGCCTATTATATTACTATCATTTTTCCTGGATGAGTTTTCTTGTTGTTTGTATTAAATGACAACAAATGTCGATTCTTTTTATCACATTATATTAATCATCAATGTATGATTTTATGAAATTTAACATGAATACATGGTGAAATAGTCATATGAAACGATCTGCATTACGATTGACGATGTCATCAATCAAAAAGCTTTATTACACTAGTGTGAACATGAAATGAGCATATTGAATGGAAAACATAGGGAATCATGTGATAAAATGTCTTTAACTATGAAAATGCAATAAATATTTATCTCGCAGAATATTAATGGAATAAATATTTTCATGCTATTTGTTTTCCACTGGGAAACAAAAGCAGTGATAAAAAGGATACAGTTGAGTTCTCCTTGCTCATGCTTAGGTGGAGCTGGAAGGTTGAGAATGACTAGCTTTGCCTCGTGGGAGCGCTCAATAATCACCTCATTCAGACGTACAGCTGTATGCATACGCCGGACATTCTTGTGGTCTCTGAGGACATAGAACAGTTTTGATATAGAAACAGCCCTCAACATATAAACAATCCAAAGTGGAATTACTTTTCAATGTTTAAGCCTTAGGGTAGGTATATCCACTTCAAGTAATATAAGCATCTTGAAAAGCTGAAATACGGCCTTTTTATAGCAAATCCAATTACATTTACAAAGCTTCAACACCATATGTATGATAATTTAACTTTTGACTCACACTGAGTCACACATAAAAAATAACAGTATTGTACAGCCAAAACACAAAATGAAAGGAAGCTTTTTTATTTACTGGAGATCATTTAATTAATAAACCAGCTTGATTTAATTTAATATAATTATAACAAAAAGCATGGTAATGACCAGCTATTATTGGTGAAGGAAGACCTTTAAATAATATGTGGGAAGAACCAACAGCACATGAAAGGCCAGCTTGAAGACCTCTCCACATTGAAGCTTTCATTCCGATGTGGACTAGATACCAGCATCTCTAGTGTTAATACTTAACCATTTGTTTTCAGATGGATTGAGCTAAAAAAATTGGAGATGCAGCTAGATGAAAAAATACATTTCCAGGATTTCTGGAGAAGATAAAGAACTAAGGGAAGTGTTACATGCCTTAACTGACTCTCATCAATGATGTTAAACAATATTATATCTTCAGTATGAGTACAATCTTTAAAGTGATTGAAGCATTTACATTTACCTCTTTTACATTTCTTTAAAAACAAACAACGTTTATATTAATTACCCTTCCCCAAATAGCTGCACATCACTATAATGATCAAAATATGTTGCTGCAAAGTATTTCCCAAAACAAAGGAACACAGTTTAACCATTCAGAATATTCATTGTAATAATGATAGTGTTTTGCAAATCAAATATTTCTATCTGAAAACTGGAAATTGGAGTTATTTTCAATTATCCATGAATGAGCAGATAAAACATTAGTTCCTCTAATGCAATATCAATACTTTCAACATTCAAGTTCATATTAGTTGACAATGTCACTATTCAAATAAAAAAAAAAGACACTAATATTTACAAACCATTTTATACAATATCTAATTCAAATGCACAAATATGTGGGAATAAAAGCAACTAATTAACATTCATAAAACTCATACAATAATATTAAAAATGTTCATACAGCAATACCAATATACAACAAAAATTGCATCCTGAAATTAAAACATGCCTGAAATAAAAATAAGATTACCGACTGCATATATTTATTCTACACATTACACATGGCAAATAATCATGAGTGTGAGCCTATCAAGCAGCACTTCCTGGAAGATTTGAGCTGCATCTATTTGCTCTGTTGCTTCTGTGATGACACTCATATACAGAGTTCCTACAAGTTTTTGCTGGTAAAATTCCAGACTTTTCCGTACTTTTTCAAGGTTTGTTTTTGTTAAACACCAGGTTTTTCCAGCCAAGGATATCCAGACATTATTTAAACCTTTTTAAGGCAGTTTAAGGCTAAACGTTCCAGGTTTTA
The DNA here is from genome assembly GCA_007844125.1 of Sinonovacula constricta. NCBI lineage: Eukaryota > Metazoa > Mollusca > Bivalvia > Cardiida > Solecurtidae > Sinonovacula > Sinonovacula constricta. The sequence continues at coordinate 43,117,921 of CM017565.1, read as the reverse complement.
AAATCAGGCTTTGCAGATGAGTTGCATGCTGAAGACTGGCTAGATTGCTGTAGTTAATGTTCACATCTGTTATTGACAGCGTATTTACATTAAATCTCTATTATTGACAGCGTATTTACATTAAATCTCATTGAACTGACGCCAATTTCGTGACTAAAAAGGGTGAAACATGATCAAATAAATGCTTGCAAAATGGTCTCGTTTTATTTAGACGTTTTGATAACAATTTGCTGAGTTTATACCCAAAGTAGTTTGTACTTTTCCCAAGTTTTTCCCGTTTTTGAACAGGCATCGTAAAAATCACAGCATTTTCATGACCAGGAATAGAATTTTCAAAATTCTTTAGTTTTCCCCATTTTCCCAGTAGCATGGGAACCATGCATATAATAATTACAATTGTACTTGTGTTATTGTTAAATGGCAGAGTCACTAAATGTAACTCCTCTGACTTATCATTCCATCACCACATGGATTCATGTCCAAGTTGGGGTGAGTTTTTTCAAAGTGTCAAGATCTGGTGCACTGGTGGTTCTACATTTGTCTGGTGTCTTCCTTCACCAATAAAGGTTGGATGTTGCTTAAATAACTCTAAATGTATCACATAACTGACATGGACTTGACAAAGGTAGGTAAAGTGCAAAGGAGCTACATAAGACTGCTTAGGCGTTACAAGTGACTTAAGTAGACAAGAAGTTTCATGTGCAGAGAATTGCCAGCTGTCCAGTAATAATAGAAAAACAACCTAACACAGTACTTCAATAATAACATAAGATTTATACTTAAGTACTTGCACACTTAACCATAATCTGTATGTACGGTGAATAATGGTCGATTTCAGATGTAAAAAAGAAGAGAAATAAAAATTACAGTTTCTAAAATTATAATTCTTAAAAAGATCAAGTATGCAAATGCATATAAAAACAACTTCTACTTCATAAGATACATTTTGTAAGGCATGCATTTTTAAAAAAAAGAATTAGTTTAATAAAAAAAAAAAAAATTAAAATAGGTTGCATTTATGATGGCATGCACTGCAAATGTGGAAAAATAGCTTGAAGTGTAATTTATAAATAGACATTTTTAATAAAAATGTGAGAAATAAAGATAACATATACTTTAGATTGCATCCTTAAAGTTTATCATGCTGTCCTTATTTAAAGCAAAAGCAATGCAAAAATATTTGTATCACAGTTAAATATAATATATTTAATTCATAACATTATCTATGAATAGGCATGGGATCATATTCATTAATCTTTTTTTTTTATGCCAAATGGCAAAAGGCTCATCGCCCTGGGTCAATGAAAGCATTGAAGTAAATAAGAATAATCTACAGTGAAAACAATACATTGTTTATTTAAAGTTGAATACATTTCTAGTGGCTTCAACTTGAGTCAATCTTGTTCTAGGAAAACTCTGAAACTAATTAAATTTTTTGAAAAAAAAATGCTTAAAGTTGATGTATAACTGTTTCATATAAAAGGATACTTTTATCTAACAATGCTAAATAACTATAAGGAACATAATTCCTAACTTCAGTTAAGTTTAGTGTAACGAATATTGTCCCAGCTCAGATCTAAACTAACAACACATATTTTACTCACGGCCTAAGTTCTGGCTTCAATGTGTTTTCATACTGACTATGTAAAACAACACAGAAATATACCTTGTGTAAACTAAACAGGATAATTGGGCTTCATACATAGTGTATACTGCTATCAGAATACAACCTTTCTTTAATTATCTATAATATGTATCTCCTTGTATGGAAGTACTGAACACAAACTAAAATATTTTTAGGTAATTAATGAAATGAAGACAAAAATTAAAAAGTATGTGAGTACTTGTAATTTTATATACTAAGGGCCAACTTTTCTAAAACTAAACCTTATTTCGGACATATTGAATTCTGGTTATCTCAAAGTATTTTCTTCACCCATAGGAATTTTAGATAACAAGGGTAAACTATATAATAAAAAAGAAGGCTAAAACTATGCTGATTTCAAGCGAAACTGACAGTGAACTTGAGCTGTAAATATATATTCAATATAGTTGAAAACAGTAAATGATATTAAGTAAATAATAACCTACAACAAACTTGGCCTGTATTTTCATATTATTCACCTATACACCAAATTTTAATTAAATTTATCAGGTCCCCCCACCCTCCCAAAATGTGCCATTAGACTATTACAAAAAAGGGCAATAACTCTACTGATATCAAGGTGATAGTAACAAAAATCAAACTTGACCTGTATTCAATTATAATAACATTCATTTACATACCAAATATAAATTAATTCCATTGAGTCTGTCAATGATGCAAAGCAGTTATTAACATCAACACACAGGCATAGACAAGGGCAGAAAATCTATGCTCCTATGCTATTCTTTGAATGGAGAGGGCATAAAAATGTATCAAAATTTTACAGTACACTTTCTTTCCATTTTGCAAAAAAAACTAAACTCTTTTGCACATTTGTTATTTCTATAACGTAATGTAACTTGAGACAGGCTATTACAACTTTTTCATTTAAGTGCATCAAATTACATCAAAATATATAAGCACATCTAAGGACTTTTGGCAGCTCTTAAACCTAATATTTTACTGATGTATACTGAGCAAAGTATGGAAAAAGATGAAAAATAAAAATACTTTAGAATGAAGGGTGTTTTTCTTCACTTATTTCAGAAGACAACTGTCACTTGGCCCACAAAACGATATGACATGGTGTAAGCATGCACTGTTGCGGATGTGAGAGTCATTGTAAAGCACTACCATACTATACTGTACATAGAGATATAAAGGGATGTGAGAGTCATTGTAAGGCACTACCATACTATACTGTACATAGAGATAGAATGGGATGTGAGAGTCATTGTAAGGCACTACCATACTATACTGTACATAGAGATATAAAGGGATGTGAGAGTCATTGTAAGGCACTACCATACTATACTGTACATAGAAATATAAAGGGATGTAAGAGTCATTGTAGGGACTACCATACTATAGTGTACATAGAGATATAAAGGGATGTGAGAGTCATTGTAAGGCACTACCATACTATACTGTACATAGAGATATAAAGGGATGTGAGAGTCATTGTAAGGCACCACCATACTATACTGTACATAGAGATAGAATGGGATGTGAGAGTCATTGTAAGGCACTACCATACTATACTGTACATAGAGAAAGAATAGGATGTGAGAGTCATTGTAAAGCACTACCATACTATACAGTATATAAAGATAGAAAGGGATGTGAGAGTCATTGTAAGGCACTACCATACTATACTGTACATAGAGATAGAATGGGATGTGAGAGTCATTGTAAGGCACCACCATACTATACTGTACATAGAGATATAAAGGGATGTGAGAGTCATTGTAAAGCACTACCATACTATACAGTATATAAAGATAGAAAGGGATGTGAGAGTCATTGTAAGGCACTACCATACTATACTGTACATAGAGATAGAATAGGATGTGAGAGTTATTGTAAGGCACTACCATACTATACTGTACATAGAGATAGAATGGGATGTGAGAGTCATTGTAAGGCACCACCATACTATACTGTACATAGAGATATAAAGGGATGTGAGAGTTATTGTAAGGCACTACCATACTATACTGTACATAGAGATAGAATAGGATGTGAGAGTCATTGTAAGACACCACTCTATGTTATACTGTACATAGATAGATAGAATAGGATGTGAGTCATTGTAAGACACCACCATACTATACTGTACATATAGATAGAATAGGATGTGAGAGTCATTGTAAAGCACTACCATACTATACAGTATATAAAGATAGAAAGGGATGTGAGAGTCATTGTAAGACACCACTGTCCAATACTATACATATAGATAGAAAGGGATGTGAGAGTTCTTGTAAGGCACCACCATACTATACTGTACATAAAGATAGAATGGGATGTGAGAGTCATTGTAAGGCACCACCATACTATACTGTACATAGAGATAGAATGGGATGTGAGAGTTCTTGTAAGGCACTACCATACTATACTGTACATATAGATAGAATGGGATGTGAGAGTTATTGTAAACACCACCAGACTGTATTTATAAATAGAAGTGACTTTGTTATATACCAAAACATTTTAAATGCATTGGCAAGCCATATTTTATCTTAAACTGTGCTGTCAATTAAGAATGATAACCAGCCTTAACCTATAAAACTCTTCTTTTTTCAATCAGCAACCAAGTCTACCTAATATTTGCAAACCCATTAAAATGCAATTATTTTTAAAGAGAACAGTTTAACATTCTAAACAACCACATAAAGAATATCAGAACTTTAATAATAAATGTGTAACCTTCAACAACCCTCACACATAATATCCACCCTAGTATGACATAAACAAAGAAGTGTTTGTTAACACAAGACACATTTCTACAAAATCATCTCTGCAATACTCACGGTTTTAGATCGAGGACATTCTTGTTGATGGCAGAGGCCATCTGCTCCATGGATACGCCAGCGTTCCGTACATTAGGAGAAAATGTGTACTGGTTTCTCTCCAGCCCTCCTGTGTCATCTGTGGTTGTCTCCTCCTCGGTCACTGTATCCAGGGTTACTGAAAACACATCAATTTATATGAATAACCCTTATCATGGTGTATTTATAACAATGATATAAAATCTTAGTAGTTTGCAAACATCTGCTTAAAGGGAAAAAAGAAATATAAACTTTGCAGCAAATAGTGTAGATTTTGCTTAGGCAGCTCCCAGCTTTGAGTAGCTATTTAATTGGAATGACTGTGAATATGACCTTAAATCTTGACCATTATGGTTGAAATTGAAAATGAAAGCATGAAACTCATTCAGATGTGTCTGTAAAAAGAAAAGTTTGCTTTAACTACTGAAAATGTAAGAAGTTATGCCTGAAACAAAGAAAATGGGACAGACTAATGGATGGGCAAACACACAGATGGACAAAGACATGGCTGGACAGACTGTTTGCCTGCTATATTCAGCCCTTTGGAAGCATGATAAAAATAATGGACAGAAGGTTTAAAAATGAACAACACTTAAAACATCATGGTTTAGGTTTGGATTTGTGCTACAGCACTACAACAACTTGTAGGCATTTTCATCATTTGGGTTTAAATGTCATACCAACAACCTGTTAGTCACACAGAGTAGTGATTTACTTAAGATTCAGGCCTTGATTTAATGTGATGCCATGGAACAAGTATCTGACATGAAGCCACACCCAGTCACATTATTCTGACCTTGTACACTAGTACAACATTGCCACAGCAAGTAACCTTTATCTCTGACATCCCCTGGTTGCTGCATGCCTTGACTTTTGTCCATGATAAGCTGGGTATGGACCCCCCTTCAGATTCATATTTATTCACTAGTACAACGTTGCTACAGCAAGTAACCTTTACCTCTGACATCCTCTGGTTTCTGCATGCCATGACTCTTGTCTATTATAAGTTGAGGGTTGACAACCTTGTTTTCTAGCCGCATCTTCTTTAACATCTCTGTCCGCTGTTCCATAATCAGGGTCCTCTCGTATGTGTATGCCGTAATATCGCTGTCAGCCTATGGGGAGTATATGGTGAACATCATTTCAACACTTAGAATGGTAAGCATAAATTGGACAGGTTTAGGCAGATAGTGTACATCCAGATCAGCCAGCAGAATGGGAGCTGATCTGGGTCTGCAGTATTTGCTGCTGGGTCTCTAGCAATGTGACATTTTATGGTTTTATGTAGTTTTAAGCCAAAAGCCTCACACTTATTACAGGATAGAATTAAATGTAGTAGGTAAAGAGATAGAACTTTAGCAACATGAATATTCTGAATTTATTATAAACACCATAATGAACTCTTTAAAATTCTATTATCTCAAACATATACATCTAAAAAACAAAAACAATAACAACAATACAAAAAAAACAAGATTATACTATGTATGTATATATATATATATATATATATATATATATATATATATGACGCACGACGCGAGAAAACCGGGCTTATGGTCAAAATTTTCATTTTTTTGTTTTTAATGAAACATGATTCTCCTATCATTTCTGATCACAAATTCGAAAGATTTTTTAGAATTGACTTAGTATTTATGAAATAATGAGATTTTTAATGACCCATACTGAAGGTAGTTTTGTAAAATATGACGTCAAATTATTGACGTCATAATATCGGGATGAGTAACTTACTCACACAACTAAATTAAGATTTAAGCTAATATGGTTTTATTAACGTTTATATTAAACTGCAAAATAAGGGTTATATTGTTAAAGTGGGTAAAGTAACAGGTTATAATTAGATAACATTAAAAAATATCAACTGAATTTTGTCTGACAAAGCACTCGAGGTCTTGTTTGCGCTGACGCTTTAACCCGCCAGGTTGAAACGCGGGTGACATTTCTGTAGCCTATTCCTGAACTTTTGCTGGGGATCCTTGAGTAGCATAAACTCCCTCTGATCATCATCTGGAGTTGTCCGCAAGATGATACAACCAGCTTTTTCAGACGTGATAATTGAAGTGTTGATAATCTGAAAATGCATTTTAATCAATATTATGTTAATATCTAAGTCTCGCCACAAATACAAATCAGATTATATCAATGATTTTGTTTTTCGTCTTTTGCCGTCAAACAATTTTGGTGGACGAAAATCGCAGATAAATGTTTGTGAAGTGAAACTACTGGCGGATCGCAGGCATTATCACAATTGTCTTCCTTACCGGGACGATAACCCATGAAGTGAAAGGTTGGGGCATTACGAGTCTGTGAAACTAACCTTTCTGCTTAAAGTAGCTCTTTAATATAAACCTAATTGTTTCAAATATTGTTTACGGCAAATAACATGGCCATACCTTATTCCTGTCAAAGCCTTGAAGTGTTGCCCAAGGAAACCATTCCAACCTCTCCAGTCACACCTGGTATAAAAAACAAACAAACGGGCGAGTTGAAATGTGAGGATCGCTTGACAATGTCAGCTGGCTCCTTAACAGTCTCGCAGTCATTTTCTCGGCACTTAATTTGAGGTGGACAAAACCGGCATCCACAAGACAACTTGCGTGGCCTGAAATAAGAAATAAACTCTCGCTTAACATATTTATATGCATATTTATGTATGATTATTGACTTTAACTCTACATGTATGGCTATTCCTGTCCGTTTTGTAAAATACATTACATCGACGAAATTATTGACATTATAGCGACGTCCAGCTATTACTGGTGGAGAAAAATCATGGCCCATGTCTGGGTAGAACCAGTAGCGCATTGCAGATCAGCTGGAAAACCTGACCACATGAAAGTTTTACCCCGCCCGGGACTCAAACCCACAAGATGACGGATTATGGAGTCAGAGAAATAGCAAGTCACCGATTCTAACCTTTAGACCATTAAACCACGGCGTCCCCTATGTTTTCTTTTTGTTGTTGTTGTTTGTTGTTGTTTCGTTTGTTGCAGATACCTCGCACCAATACAATTAATGTTGTATTTGCAATATCCTGTTTTTACTGGTGGGGTAATTTATATATATCCAGTGGTGGACTGTAGGTTAACGTGAATACCTCCAGACATGAATGTTTGTCGCTTTGACCAGGACTCGAACCCACGGGTGGAACGGTCTGTGACTCTATGAGCTCGGCAACGGGCGCCCCTTATTTGCTTATGAATACATTAAATGGAATGTCATAAGTGACTATCATACTATTAAATCAGTCGAAGGAAACAATTAAAACAAGTACTATGTACATGCATGGGGTACTCGATCATGCTGTTTTGTCCTGTCAATGTCCGCCATATGAAGTACCCAAGTAGATACCGGTTTTTGTTTTGTCCTGAAAGTATCAACAAAATACAATAAAATACATGAAAATTAAGTCGTCACAGGTTTACGGAAAAGCACTATAACTATAAACAATCATATTACTTGGTTATAGTTTCAGTCATTTGCTCGAAGTAATTTGAACGTTAATCAATAATTTCGTTATAAATTTCATGTATTCCGTTTTCTTTCATTTTTCTGTGTATAAAATATACTTGTAATGAGACAAACAATTTTGCGGCAGTATAAATATTTAATAAACATATTGCTTGATATGTGTATGGTTAGTTCCTCTCTTAAATAGAACTAGGACCCTGCATTGTAGTTGTATGAAACGGCGGACGGTTTTCTTCTATTTAATCTAAAGCGACAATATAATGTTACATTCATTTAGAATTATCACGAATAGTCGTTAAATATTAAATGTGTGCAAACACAGTTTATTACTTTTTGTGGGTTTGTTTTGTTTCACTTTAATGTAAGCCCAACAAACAGTTGTCAAGAAAGAAATAAGTTTTATTTAATTCGTTAAAAACAAGACGTGTATTAAATGAAATAAAATGCATAAAATTATGTTGGAAGAAAAGTAAGAAAATAAAATTGGGGGCCGTGGTTGGTTAGCGAACCACCAACCCCGTCGATAGATATATGTATAGCGAATAGCTCGACTGATTAACAACGTTAAGCGCTCTGTATATACCAACTTGCATAACTTTATAATAATCAATAAACAAGCCTACGTAGTTATAAATAAACACGTTCATGTGACATTTATCTGTTTTATATGAAAAACGTGTATCAGGTTTTTAACAAATCTATCAGCATTTTTTCTAGTGAGTAAATATAATTAGTTGATTTAAAGTGAACTGATTTAAATGTCGCTTGTAATACTAAATCATTTTTTCGTTAAATCTACCCATCCACGTCGATGAGTTAAGTTGAACAAACATGCAACCTGCAACATCGGTTACATCAAAATCTAGTCTAGATTATATAAAAAAAAATGGTTTACATTCTATTTCGTTTCGTATAAACTTTTAACACGATTTTGCTAGAAATGACAAAAAGTACCATAATAATTCTGTAAACCTGTAGGCCTATATTAAACTGTTTAACTGTTAAAGTTTGATTCACGCGTGTTTAGATCTGTGTAGCCTCTATTCAATCCGATTCAATATATATGCGTAAAATATAAAGATTATGTAATCACAATATAATGAATAAATCTTACCTCTAGTTCCTCCTCCATTCTTGTTTGTTATCGCTTCTAATAAGACAACAACATTCAGTTTCAAATACGATAGTCCAAGCCATGCTGTCAAGGTCGTAGTAAAAATACCCGGTAAAAGTGACGGCATTTTAATTGTGGATTTCCCAGCGTTATGTCATAATGCCATAAGCCCGGTTTTGTCGCGTCGTGCGTCATATATATATATATATATATATATATATATATATATATATATATACACACACACACACACACATATAAAAATATATATATATGCAGATTGCATTCCCAAAGATACAGTAAAAAGTATAATCTGCATTAGGCCACACTGAATCAAAATAATCCTAACAGAGCCATACCATTTCAACAACCTCAACATCAGCCTGTATACGTAGCTGGTACATGAATTTCTCCAAGTCTTTTTTCATCTGGATAGTGTTGTCTTCCAGCTCTGAACACATTCATGTAAGGCTAAAGTTTACAATTTATGAAAGCTAACATACAATGTCTGCAAAATATAACAGATACAAGTTTTAAAATACACTTATTCATTACTGTTTACATAGTAAAATTGTGCTCAGTGATCACAGCCAAGAAACATTATGCCAATCATGATGTCTAAAATACTAAGTCTTAAATTAGGATAACATTAAATTAAATTAAAGTTTAATTAAATATTTGTCAATTTTATAGATATCTTTAACAAATAAGAAATAAGCATACAAGTACCTATGTAAATTTATATGATAATCTTACTTAAAATAAAAGATAATGACAAGCAATCGTCTAATTGTTTTAAGCAAAGTTTCTGTCCCATAATTAAACAGATTAACCATCCTAGTCAAATTCCCCAACTGCCAAAGTCTTGGGAGTGGGCTGCTGGCTACACCCAATGCTGTCTTACTTGGCACAAGAATTAAGAAGCATATGCCCAGATATCAACTTATCATATATACAAGCACACAGGGAAAGAAACTGTTTCATAAAAAGGATACGAGCTACAGTGAAGATTCGTAGTTTACAATTCTTCCATGTCTTGTGCTGCTTTAACAGGAAAGGTAGCAACATCAGGAGGCCGCCATCATGTATTTAAGGTCAAGGTCAATATGGCAGCAACAAGGTCAAGAAAGAAGGTCAAAGTTCAACTGTATAATAGCAAAAACTTATGATTGTTATCTTTTGAGAACTAAAATTGTTTATGTAAAAGTGACATATGCTATCTTGTAAAAAGAAATATAGCCATCAAAATCATCATGTAAATTGGTTATGAGCAGGTTTCACACAACTTCATTTGAAATAAATAATATGGCTAAAGTGCATGACTACAAACAGACGTCAAAGGCAGAAAGGCTTAAAGATAAATGAATGTCAATGGCTATTTCAATGGGTAAAAAAGCATCTATCTTGACACGACCATTTAGAGTCTTATATGTCCAAATATAGCACCTATCTGATTAAGTTTGCATCTGATAAATACAAAATTTCCATGGTTAAGGATATGCACTATCCACCAGATGTCAATGGTACCACGTAGTTTCTCAGAGCTGTCAGGGAAAGAGTTCACTCCCTTTATCACCAGTAGCGCCATCTGTCCAGCCCCGATGTTGTGAACAGTATCTGAACAAACAAGTAAAACAATCTTATTTTTAAACTGAACAATTTTTAATTGCAAGAAAGAATAAAATTCTCAAATTATTTAATCAACACAAAAATCAGTCTGCCATTTTGTATGAAGAAAATTTATATAACAGCCATGTTTGTCAAGATTATTTTGGCACCATATCACCTATAAGATATGTGTATATGCATTTCTTTGAATGCTCAGCTATGATTCCTATACAGATTTTGCATACTAAACAGCTTGCAACGTAAGATAGTTGAAATACATTTTAGTGAAGAGTAAAAAAATTTACATAAAGAACAATATTTTTGTTCTTCTGTATCAGATTATACCATAAGAATATAACAAAACAAAACTTTGTACCAAGGAAGACCTTGTAGCTGCGGACATCAGTGTTGTGTCTCCAGCCATAGGGCCATCCTAGCATAACGGTGTTGTGACGAAGACCTCCCAGACCAGAGTTCTGCACACTGGAATCAGAGAAATATAATAATTATTTCAAAGATATATTATGTCTACATACAGACAAAATGTGGCTGAAAAATGATTAGTTGTGTCTGATTTCATAATACAGAAAAAATGTGCAAAAAATCTGATAAAATATGCCTGAAAACAGTTACAATGTGTTGAATACTTATAAAATGAGTCACAACTCTCCATTACAAGAGTTTTGTATAAAGAAAATCTTAAATAAAGGTTAAAATATTACTTGTGTCTTGAATAAAACACTCTTCTGTCAGAAACATTGACTTACAGATGACACAGGCCACCTGTGATATTTTCTGACACAACGACATCTGAGAATCCCTTCACGCCTGTACGATCGATCATCTTCTGGAGATTCTGATAATAGACAAAAACTGGTCAGTAATTCTGATAATAGACAAAATCTGGTCAGTTATTCTGAAAATAAACAAATATTGGTTACTTTTTCTGAATTGATTATTATGCTATGAAGAGAGGGTCATGTTGGCTCTATATCACTCACCTAGTGCCCTAGACATTTAGACCCTGCAGCTATGCTTTTTGACACATTAAAATTCTTTTATATAAGGCCACGAAAGAAATACATAACCCAAATATCAAAGCTCTAACTCTTTTGTTTCCTGACAAGAAGATTTTCAAAGTTTTCCTTTATAGCCAAATAGGGAAAATGGCCATGCAATCATGCAATCTACCGATTGCGCTACCAGGTCCGGTTCGAGGAACATGTATACCAAATATGAAGGCTCTAGCTCTTGTAGTTTCTAACAAGAAGATTTTTTAACTTTTTTGTCAAATTGGGCTGCAAAAACAGACAATTAATTTTTCTTCTATAGATCAAAGATATCTCTTTCTTTGGACATACATTCTTTGAAGGGAAAAATATTACAGTACAAAAAATAGTTGGGCTCCCAAAATAACTGTGTGAAAACCTATTTTAGATATATTAAGACATATTAACTTAAATGAAAAAACAAGAGGCCCATGATGGCCCTTAATCCCTCACCTGAAGACATGGGCTTTTAGTAGCCTCATATCTGGCATCAACTAATTAAGAGTTATTTACTTTAGAAATCTTTAGTGAAGATTGGACCATTAGTGTCGCCACTGGGCTGACAACATTTTCTAGAATTTTACTTATGGACCTTCTGCATTCATGTGATCCACTTCATAACATAAAGATTTCATAATGGCAATCATTCTGACCAAGTTTGATGAAGATTGGGCTATCAATATGGCCTCTAAGCATTTTCACATGGTTTTTCTAAAACTTGACCAAGTGAGCTAGTTTTTGACCCTACATAACCTTGTTACAAACTCACCCAAGATCTCTTGCAGGCAAACATTTTGGCCATGTTTAGCAAAGACTTGGCAATAAGGGTGGTCTCTAGTATGTTGACAGGGGTTTTGAGATTTGACCTAGTGACCCCGCATTAAAATTTCATTCAGACAAACATTCTGACCAAGTGAGATAAAACTATAATCCTTGTTAATATATTAAAAATCATAGAACATTAAACATGTGGTCTCTTCAGAGATTATCTGAAATTATATATCAAGACCCTATTTTGAAAAACAATAAAAAAATTCATCAAAGAAGATTAGACATAAAACAAAAGTGTACATCGCAGATGTTTTGTTATTACATAATTTATATCACAGATGCTTATTTTATGACAAAGTGAATATCACAGATGTTTGGTTACACAAACAATTGCTTATTTTGAGACTTATAAGAATTGTTTGCAAGGTATCACCAAGTCGTGGAGTTTATTATCTGTATCTATTTATTTATCCATAGGAGTATTCATATATGCTAGATGTGTAATATCAGTATTGTATATGCTTATCAGGGCAACAGCTAATCATGTTTTGTATGTACACATAATATATACAATGAAATAAGGTGATTTCTCTTGTTTGCAAATCTTAAAGATGATATAAAATATGTATAGCAACTGTATAAGGTAGATTCATGATAGGATTGAGAAGTACAGTCTGGTTGCTTGTCATTCTTCATATGCAAAAAATTGGCCTTTAAATGTGGCCTCTAGTGTGTTCACAATTTTTTTTCTAAGATTTGACCTAGTGACCTACTTTTTTACCCCACGTGACCCAGCTATGAATTCATTCAAGATTTCATGCAAACATTCTGACCAAGTTTGGTGAAGTTGTGGTCTCTAGCATGTTCACAAGATTTTCCTAAAATTTGACCTTTTGTCCTAGATTTTGACCCCAGTTGACCCAATAATGAACTTGTGCAAGATTTCATGCAGACAAACTTTCTGACCAAGTTTGATGAAGATTGGGAAAAAAACTGTAGCTTCAAGCATGTTCACAAGCTCAATATTTGACGCAGGACTACAGACGCTGGATGAAGGGGTATCAGAAAAGCTCACCTTGAGCACAACAGGTGAGCTTAAAACCTGAAGATTTCTAATTGCTACAAATGGTGACAGTTTTGCCATCTTGATTTTAAAAAAAACTATTCCAAGAAGCAATTATGAGAATAGTAAAACATTTAACCAGTCTTCGTGAATAGTCTAGACATACCAGTAGTTAACCAGACAGTCTACGACACTTTGAAGATATTTCAGACTTTTTTATGACCAGGCAATAATAGACGTATTACCCAATTACACTAAAAAAAACAAGACAGCCAGGCCAACCTATCTTAAGTTTTAATCTATTTTCTGTTTATTCTGAATGCTGCAACTAACTACTGAAGAGAAACCAGGTTAGACAAAGTGGGATTTGAATTGACTTTAACTTGTTAATAATGTGTTCAAAGTGGAGGCTATATTATATTTTTTGTAAGCTTTATATTTTTATTTTTATAAGGGAAGAGTATACATATACATCAGTATACACATTTGGAATGTGTGACACAGCAACTATTAGCATAAACAAATAAATCTGATACATATTGTTTCCAAATTATTAATTCATGAAACTCAAATTAAAGGAAATGTTTAATTAGTAAAGTGAAAACAACAATGGCAGTGCTGGTCTATGACCATGTATTAATCAGGTTTCTCTATTGGGTAATGCACTTAATAGTAGTATAGGTTAACGTATCGGGCAAAATTTTAGACATGTATCTTAAGATATTTTGGTGACTGTCCTCAAAATTCATGTCTTGAACAATTCAAACCTCTGAGTAAGCACAAACTGATAAGGCTTGGAAAAGAAAGTCCAGAATACCTGTCTAGCAGCCTGGGCATCAGCGAATCTCTCTGTAAACTTGCCTTCTAGCACACTGGTGACCAGGGTCAAGCCTTTACCTGTGATAGGAGATAATAGGATGATTTGTATTCAAAGGCACTAAAAGTAGTAACAATATTTAAAATTAAAAGGGTTCAAAACTTAAGAATTGGAATACAGAAAGAAAAAAATTACTGTGCATAATCTATGTAATATTTGTTCGTTGGGTAAATTGTCCCATTAACAGTATTTCATTTATCTGGAAATGATGCCCACTTGAAGCAGATATAGTGCTGCCTTCACTGTGTATAGCATACTGTGAACATCTGACATGATACTGCACAGTGACTTCAGCCAGGTTCCACCCCTCACAAGTCATTGAACCCCTCTTATATTTGCTTGACAATCTAAGGTTCTATAAATGCTCCTCCTCAAGACAGACACTGCAAAACTTTTAATTGTTGAAATATTATATTGTTATCAACCAAGCACAAATTCATGACCTGTTATTAAGCAAAGGGGAATCCAAAACTTGACAGTGACATTAACTGACTAAAACCTCATCAATACAGTGTTCAACATATATGTATAATCTTAAAATGTGTTGTTGGTACATGACTAAATATTGTCATAAAGTAATATTTATACATGTTGCATAAATGATGTGGCATAGAATCAACACATAGTCAGCTGGCTGGCAGTTACAAATGTTGTTTTTAAAACTTTTCTTGTATTTGGCAGAATGCTGGGATGTAATCAGTCATAAAATCACATATAAACATACCTGCTTTAAGTTGAGAAGCAAACTCTACCATTTTTGGATACTTGGGACTGAGTTGTTCATCCATCTTGAACAAGACCAGCACCTGAGGCCTGAAATATATAATGTTGTATTTGAGCAGACTTTTCAAAAAAATAACAAAGTTGCAATATCTTAAGAGAATTTTGTAATTTTTTTTTTTAATGTGACTACTTTTGTTTTGTTTTGGAAATACATTGCAGCAATACAGAAAAAGTCATTATAGCAATAATAGAAGCTGTTTATGATGGAAGAAAACCCCACACTAATGTCTGGGTAGAACCACCAGCCCGACAAGGGTCAGCTGGTAGATATCCCCATATAAAGTTGTTGCCCTGGCTGTGAACCCGCATGGTGAAAATTATGAAACATGGGCAATTAAAAAGATATTAAAAAAGAGTCAATGTATGTAACTGTCTTTTACACCATACTAACAATAAAAAAAAATAAAAATATAGTACAATATAAAATGTGCAAGTCTTAACTGCAATGCTGACATGAAGATGATGAAGATGAAGGTGGAGATGATGATTATTATATATAAATGCCGCTGATGATGCCTATGGAAAGGCTGTAAATATAAAATTCTGCTACTGAGAACATTATACATGGGACTATCTGATTACCTCCAGTTCTTGGTATGTGGAGGCCCTTGCTGGACTCTCAGCAAGGAGTACCTGGCTGCTGACATGGCCAGACCTCGGATACCATCTCCCCATTCCTTCTCTGCTCTGGAAACAGAAAAATCACCTTAACACATCTTTGCATTTCTATTGATATATTGATGCATATTCTATTGAAAAATAGTGGAGTGGCAATTATGAGGTCCTGAAATGTTCATTTTGTAGTGTCATTGTTTTCAATACATCACAGTGACAGAATTATGGTCATAATAGTGATGTCCAATGGTTGAGAAGGACACAGTTCAGAAAAGAACCAGTGGCACTTTGATGACAGCTGGAAAACATCACCACATGAACATTTTCATCATGACATGAACTTGAAATCAAGTGGTAAAACTTACAGGAATTACAAGATGGCAAATGTACCCACTTAGCCACCTGCAAATACCTTAAATAATTCTAAAAAACATGATAAATTATATACATTGTAGTGTTTATATATTGTGTCTCTAAATTATGAGGATTTTGGACATTTATTTAGTAATCTTCTAGATTATAGGTAAATTGGGTTTATCAGTCTGTTAAAAATGGGACAATGGTTTAAGCAGTTCTGAACAGAAATGGATAATTTGAACCAGTATAAAGAAACATAAAAAGTGCAATGTTCTGCCAAGAATAAGAGGGAAGAAGTACCATGGGGCTTAAAATATAAAGGAAATTTTCAAAAAGGAAGGTTACAAATATCACAGTGTTTGAACGTAACAAAAATCAAGAGATGTATATACAACATATAAGTCCCCCTCACTGCTTGCTTTTTTCCACTGTGATCTTCACCATTGCACCACTGACCCCAAAACCAATATATTAATAGGATTTATCAACCCATTATGACTAATGACCCTACCAAGTTTGAAGATTATTAGCACATGCACACTTTAGATAATGAGCAAAAACTAAAATCATGTTTAAGGTCACTGTGACCTTGACCTTTGCTGACCACAAAACTGTTAATGGTAATCTCTTCCTCATCAGCAATTTTCTTATTCAGTTTGAATGTGGGTTTCATGCATTCTCAAGGCACAAGAAATGAAGAGGTCTACCAACAGACTGACCAACAAACTGAAAGTTATCTGTAAAACAATATGCCTTCTCTTCTTCAAAAAGCTGCTATTGTTATAAGAGAAATATTCCAAGAAATTGTCAGTTGAAAGTGTTAGCAGTAAATATATATTTACTACTTGCTTCTTTAAGATAACTGCTTGAATCTTAAGCTGATTCAGTAATTAGAACACTTATTTACTTATTTTGTGTTTTCCTTTTTTTTTCCAGATTAGCAAACTACCAGTATATAGTATACAACATGATGGGTGTTTGTACCAAGCAATGTCAGGTCGGTAATTTCATTTACCAGTGTAAATGCAATTAAATTAAAATGAGCTTATCAAAATCAACGTTAAAATGCATGACATACAGTCTTATGACTATGTAACTGCTTTTGCCATAGGTAAATTTGAATTTTACATGTAGTACCTGAATTTATTGTTATGTCGTAGCATTAATCTTGGCTTTAGCAGAACAGTAATATAGTTTATATTCTTAGCAATTTGACATTTAGTAAAAATCGTAATATAAATAAAAAATGTGAATATGGTACAGATTAATTTGTCTAACATTGTTATTAAACTGATTAAGCTGGATTAACATTTGAATGAAATGTCCAAATCAAATATTTCACTATATCAGTGTGTACAAGTATATGTGTTCCCTCCAGTTCCCACTTAGTGGAAATGCATTGATTTGATCTAGGTCAGGAATGAAACAATTTTCAACAGAATGAATGCATATTAATTAACATAAACCTATATCACACAACACTTCCATATTACAGCTTTACATGTATTCATGTATTCTTTTGCACAAATTGTTCTAACTGATGTTGCACAACTTTGAATATACTAAGCTGAACAAATGGTTGTGATAGTTTATCAAACCACTACACTCTTTCGTGGAAGTGGAACATACAACAGTGGAATTTTATTAGATTATTTACACTGTATCTAACTATCATAATGTGATTAAGCAAAAAAGGTTAATGTATTGTTATCTTTCAATATGACAGTCTACTTATATATTAAATTGACCACACTATCAAACAATCAGTCACACTGATGGTAGGTTTTTAATTTCCAAAAGGGCATCTTAATTTTTACTACTCATGTTGGAAAGAATATATATCATCATAAAATGCATGCTAAAGACTTCCTACATTTCTTTTGGCATTGTGATTCTTTGATAAATATGTCAAGGTCTTCATTAAAGCTATGCCTGGCTTCTTTTAAAATGATTTGCACAAGAAATGTTGAAAAACAGGTACATATGTAAATAATATATAATAGTGTCCTGAGGTCAACTTTCCTTAATTAAGATGGTTTAAATCAACTTAAAACTATCATTTTCTTTGCATGACCTGGAATAAATCTACATATTTTAACTTAAAGGGAAGGGGTGCTTTTAAAAAAAGGTAATGACATGCTTATACACTGTGTATATATGTGTAATATAATAGCAGATAAAAGTATGCTCAATGCAGTTGTAAAGATGATAAAGTTCAGCAAGCTCTCTATGATCCTGATCAGCAAGCTTGTGGTTGAGTGTCTGTAAAGATATACAGCCAGTGATTGATCGAAAATCTCAATAATGAACAGATGAGATTATTTTCCATGACACAGCAGCTCTATGTGTATATAAGGTTATCTTGATAAGCAAAGTATGTTAACTTATGAGGCATCTTTGTTAACAGTCCAAATCTCTATCAGTTGGAACTTAGTTGTAAGTCATAATAACCTATTTGTTGGTCTATATGTGCCCCTATAACTGGGCGCTGGTTGGGGGCACTGCCTTCCCCCTTGTGACGAAATGTCTACCTTTAAAACAACTATCTTAAAATATTTACTCTGAATCCTTTTAATAAAGATACTTGTAGAAACTAGATACAAGAATTACTTACCCTTTATTGGGTGCACTTGAACATGCCAAAATATATTTAATATATATTTTATGCAGATGTACATGATAAATAAAATCACTTATAAAAAAATTACATGTAGTTGATAGGAATATTTCTTACATCTTGTGGTTTTTGTTCTTGTAAATGCCTCCTGAGTGAGCTTTAGCTGGGAGCATGTAGTACCAGCTAGAAAAATCACTCACCCCTTATATTCAATGTACTTGTAAATGCCTGCAGCCAAAGCTATAGCTGGGACCATGTAGAACCAGCTAGAGAAATCACTCACCCCTTATATTCAATGTACTTGTAAATGCCTGCAGCCAAAGCTATAACTGGGACCATGTAGTACCAGCTAGAGAAATCACTCACCCCTTATGTTGGTTGTACTTGTAGATGCCAGCAGCCAAAGTTATAGCTGGGAGCATGTAGTACCAGCTAGAGAATCACCCCTTATATTGGTTGTACTTGTAGATGCCTGCAGCCAAAGTTATAGCTGGGAGCATGTAGTACCAGCTAGAGAAATCACTCACCCCTTATGTTGGTTGTACTTGTAGATGCCTGCAGCCAAAGTTATAGCTGGGAGCATGTAGTACCAGCTAGAGAAATCACTCACCCCTTATGTTGGTTGTACTTGTAGATGCCTGCAGCCAAAGTTATAGCTGGGAGCATGT
Source organism: Sinonovacula constricta (assembly GCA_007844125.1). Taxonomy (NCBI): domain Eukaryota; kingdom Metazoa; phylum Mollusca; class Bivalvia; order Cardiida; family Solecurtidae; genus Sinonovacula; species Sinonovacula constricta. The sequence continues at coordinate 43,098,431 of CM017565.1, read as the reverse complement.
AGTACCAGCTAGAGAAATCACTCACCCCTTATATTCAATGTACTTGTAGATGCCTGCAGCCAAAGTTATAACTGGGACCATGTAGTACCAGCTAGAGAATCACCCCTTATGTTGGTTGTACTTGTAGATGCCTTCAGCCAAAGTTATAGCTGGGAGCATGTAGTACCAGCTAGAGAAATCAATCACCCCTTATGTTGGTTGTACTTGTAGATGCCTGCAGCCAAAGTTATAGCTGGGAGCATGTAGTACCAGCTAGAGAAATCACTCACCCCTTATATTGGTTGTACTTGTTGATGCCTGCAGCCAAAGTTATAGCTGGGAGCATGTAGTACCAGCTAGAGAAATCACTCACCCCTTATATTGGTTGTACTTGTTGATGCCTGCAACCAAAGCTATAGCAGTAAGAGGGTGGGTGGTACCAGCTAGAGAAATCACTCACCCCTTATATTCAATGTACATGTAGATGCCTGCAGCCAAAGCTATAGCAGTGAGAGGGTGGGCTGTACCAGCTAGAGAAATCATTCACCCCTTATATTGGTTGTACATGTAGATGCCTGCAGCCAAAGCTATAGCAGTGAGAGGGTGGGTGGTACCAGCTAGAGAAATCACTCACCTCTAATATTGGTTGCACTTGTAGATGCCAGCAGCCAAAGCTATAGCTGGGACCATGTAGTACCAGCTAGAGAAATCACTCACCCCTTATATTGGTTGTACTTGTTGATGCCTGCAGCCAAAGCTATAGCTGGGACCATGTAGTACCAGCTAGAGAATCACCCCTTATATTGGTTGTACTTGTAGATGCCTGCAGCCAAAGCTATAGCTGGGACCATGTAGTACCAGCTAGAGAATCACCCCTTATATTGGTTGTACTTGTAGATGCCTGCAGCCAAAGCTATAGCAGTGAGAGGGCTGTACCAGCTAGAGAAATCACTCACCCCTTATATTCAATGTACTTGTAGATGCCAGCAGCCAAAGCTATAGCAGTGAGAGGGCTGTACCAGCTAGAGAAATCACTCACCCCTTATATTCAATGTACTTGTAGATGCCTGCAGCCAAAGCTATAGCTGGGACCATGTAGTACCAGCAAGAGAAATCACTCACCTCTTATATTGGCTGTACTTGTAGATGCCTGCAGCCAAAGCTATAGCAGTGAGAGGGCAGTACCAGCTAGAGAAATCACTCACCCCTTATATTCAATGTACTTGTAGATGCCAGCAGCCAAAGCTATAGCTGGGAGCATGTAGTACCAGCTAGAGAAATCACTCACCCCGTATGTTGGTTATACTTGTAGATGCCAGCAGCCAAAGCTATAGCTGGGACCATGTAGTACCAGCTAGAGAAATCACTCACCCCTTATGTTGGTTGTACTTGTAGATGCCTTCAGCCAAAGTTATAGCTGGGAGCATGTAGTACCAGCTAGAGAAATCACTCACCCCTTATATTGGTTGTACTTGTTGATGCCTGCAGCCAAAGTTATAGCTGGGAGCATGTAGTACCAGCTAGAGAAATCACTCACCCCTTATATTGGTTGTACTTGTTGATGCCTGCAGCCAAAGCTATAGCTGGGACCATGTAGTACCAGCTAGAAAAATCACTCACCCCTTATGTTGGTTGTACTTGTAGATGCCAGCAGCCAAAGCTATAGCTGGGACCATGTAGTACCAGCTAGAGAAATCACTCACCCCTTATATTCAATGTACTTGTAGATGCCTGCAGCCACAGCTATAGCAGTGAGAGCATAGTACCAGCTAGAGATGAACATCAGCACAATACAAAGGGCTAGACCAATAAGAGACAATATCCTGAAACAAAGAAAAGAAAAGAGTCAACTAAGATTAAATAAGTGCAGAAAAATGCATAAACATAAAAAATGATCATAAAACAGTGTAAAACAGCCAAGTTACAACAAATTTGCGAAGCCTTGGCAGATATATTTTGACATATGTGTCTCCAAAATGAAGAATCAGCGGTGAAAGGTCTGTTAAACTGCATGAAACTATGACATAAATTCAATACTATTTTTGTGATGATCAGTCTGATACTAACAGCTACATACACATTTTTGAGCTGAATCTGCTGAGCCATGGCTTTACCAGGCATTGGCAAATACATATAGTGAATATCAAGCCAGGTACCTCTGGGAATGATCTAATTAGGGTCAGCACTATGTGGTACAACCTCTAGCAAAGTTGGTTAACTTGGCATGTAGTATCTTAGAAGTATCATAAGTTTTAAATTCGCTTAGGAACAAATAGCCAGGTAAGGATTAAAGTTAAAAAAGCAAAGATTAATGTATTTTATACAAAAATAAATACCAGTGATAGAACTTGAATCTGGGTCTCCAGCTAGGTGTTTTAAGGAGTGTCTGTAGGGCACAGGCCATGTTCACAAATCCATAACACATCAAGAAAAACCTGTAAACAGATACAAGCAATGAGGTCATAAACCAGATTTTATAATATGGAAAATGTCATCATATACCATGACCCCGTTCAGCAAGACCAGCCTAAGTTTGCATGAGTGTCAGAGAATGGGTAGGGATTAGAGTCTTGCTGACCAAAGGCAGCGCAGTAGTAGTAATAATAATAATAATAATAATGATAACAATATTTATTCTGGTAAAAAGATCATACCTGAAAAACACATATTACTAAACTCAATATAACAGACTTATAATAAAACACAAGCAAGATCTGCATAATCACATTCATATATGTGCCTTTTAATTATATTAAATAAAACAAAAAAATTTCCATAACAATTAAAGACAAAATATTTGTTGAAAAAGGTAACTCAATAATCTAAAAAAATACAGAATGACTGATGAATATATCACAGTGACAACAGCTAATCTTTACTAAAGTTAAAGATAATTTAAAAAAAGGACAAAAGAAGAAATGTATACCATATGGTAAGTACCTACTTTATAAATTATTAAATAGTAAATAAATTTGCTCTGAAAACCTAGGATAGCCGAGTAAAGCTATTTGAGCTTATTTCCAACAGGGTCCATGGTTACCAGTTAAGATTTTGGATTTGAGTATGGTTTATTTGTCAAGTTAATTCTTGAGCTCCTCTCAAATTGGAATATGTTTTTAAACCATTACCTGACTGACTGACAACTGGTTTATTCATGGGTTGACATACATTTGAACTTAACTTAATTACAGGCCGAGAACTGAATTGTTTTTATGACATGCTGCCGCATGAAACAAGATGTTCTCTCATCTTTCAATTGGGCTGGGATAGCCGCGAGAATATCCTATACGATATACTGGGGTAGAGTGTCATAACGTAACACAATACACATGGTCTTACTAGGCAAACACTCGCGACATATTATTAAAGACACTTAGAGAATAATAAGCACTTGGCGCAAACACAGATTTTATGGAACAATTGGAACATGTTCCCTTGAGTCAAATCAAGCCATGCGGCGAAGTGGGAATTGCTTAATGGCGGCCAGATGGATTAGTGACTAGGGGATGCGTCGTGTCTTTGAGAATTTGCTGTTTTCCTTGACTCTAGATCTCGTAGAGGGGGTGTGTCTTATCTTTGTGTGCGTCTTATCAATAAAACTTTATGGTATTTTATCGTGACCCTATCATGTCGCCCACACATGACTTAAAAAGTTTTGACTAATGTGCCAAAAAGTGGGCTCCTACCAGGTATCCAATTTAGGGTACCTACTTACACAGCTGGTTTTTTGTCCTTTTATAAGGTGAATATGTATGTTTGTGAGTTTTACCACCTATCATTGATCCTAGACTCACCTTATGGGTGTACGGCATTGGGCCCCTACTTTACCCACAATATAACCATTACCTCAGGTTCTCATTGTGTGCTAATTAGTGTCAATGATAATCTTTATCAGCCATAGCAGACATTTACGTACACTAACTAAATGAGTGCCAGATTAATTTATGTTCTGTTGCTTTTTATGGTAATATGTTATTGTTTCTATTTATAATAACAGTCAGCTTTAATGTCTAAAATCTGTACACTTACATGGTGATGACAGGGGCCACGAGATCTAGGTTGGCAATCAAAATTCCAATTTCTGAGATGGCTAATGTGAGCAGGAGAGCCCTGAATGGTTCCCCACGCTTTGTGGTCACACTGAAGAACTTGAGGAATGGAATCACGCCATCCATAGCAATGGCCTGCAGCAACCGAGGAGCACCTATTGAGGAACAGGGAAGGTAAGAATTGCTTATAAAGTATTAAGTTTTAATTTCCCAACTGTCTCTACATAAATGGAAGATTAGTGGTGGGATGTGGTATGTGATATGAACCAACAATTCATGCCCCACTTGCATTACATTGTCATATAAAGGTCAAGTTCTTAAAAAAAGAAAATACAGAGCTTGCATCACTGTGAAAGCTGATATTATGTCATTAACACTTGTTCTTTAAGCTAAGCTTCTCACTGTGTGGAGTCTAGCTCTGGTTAGGGTAAAGGACTAAATGTGGGAAGGTCTTCTAGCTGACTTAGTGGTTCACTGGTGATTCTATCCAGACATTTGTCTGAGGTCTTCATCCACCAAATAGCTGAACGCCACAATAATGACCATAATTAGGTTCCTGCTATGTACATGTACTCAATAAACAAAAAACAAACTCATTTATGCTTGACATTATACACAAAACTTTACCTTTTCCTAATATAAAGGCTTAATAATTATATATTAATTGTTGTATACTTTCCTGACACCTCTTTTTACATTCATTGATCATCATGAAGCTCATTATTCTAAAATATTCAAGTTCACACCTAAAAACATGTGCATCATTTTTGTTTTTATAAGATTAAAAGGAATTTTTTTATTTATTTAAATTAATAAACTGTAATGGTTAAGTATTAGTTTAATAAAATGAAATCAAGAAAAAGAAAAGAATAAAAAGAAAAAGTAGAATTAATAACTAAAATACATGAATGAAATATCAAATTATCTTAATTAAGATGATGAACTATAAACTCTCAGTGTGAAAATATAACAGTATTTGTAGATAATAAAAAATCTTAGACATGTTGCAGATATTTCATAAATATACATAAATATTTTCATTGTTATCAATACCATCACATATCATAGAAACAAAGCGACACATGTCATTAGAAAAATTAGTACAGTGAAATTCAAAATTATAAAGGTATTATTAGGTTGCCAATGTTAAACATTTGTGAAGGAAAACAAGAATACACTCACACTTTTGCTGTCATCCTGATTTATTGAAAACAAAGCTGATAACAAGAGTTCAAAAAGGGGGAACTGATGATGGAATGAGAGACATTAATGAATAGTCTCCCCTGAATAATGCCTAAATGCAAGTAGGTCCTTTCACATGTTTTACTTGGTTTTTATGCTTGTGCTCTTTGGAGTGTGTGTTGACTTTTCTGCCTTTCTTATGATACCCAGGTTAATCAACATCAATAAACATGTCCATTTTCTTTTTCAAAAAGCATATCTCTGTAAGTATTTGAATTAATTTTAAGCTTATATTTATGCAAAAGCAAGAAATTCACTGTTTGTTATTGCAATATCTACAGAAGAACAGGGTATAAAGTCCAAGAATTTCAACTACAAGGACCTACCTACTGTTCGGAATACCTCAGATATTAACTAACAAGGGAGACAATTTCCATTTCACCAATGTACCTCATTGGAAATGCTTTTGCAACAATCACACAAGTAAAGATACAGGTAAAATAAATAATTTGCATGGAAGCCATTCAATAATAACGCAATGATAGTTACAGTAGCTTATAAGAAATAATCGTAAACAGCTTAAGTTTTTATCTAAAGAAGAAAGAAAATCATTATATTCTTTAAATGTTTGCTTCTGATCTAAAATTTAATCTCCAAATATATTTAACCATCTTTACATCTTCAAGTTACATGTAACAGTTTTTTTCTCTCCAATGATTCTCATTTCCTGACAGGTAACCATAGTGAACAAAAGCTAATTAACTGAAATTAGGAATACAATTATTTAAAAGATATTATAGAAATCAAATCACAAGTGGTTTACCAGTGTCATTAATTCAGAATATTCAATATTTAAATATTTAAAAATTATATTTAAAGGATGAGTAGTAAACAACTGTAATTTTAAATGTTTGTCATATCATCTGTAGTAATAAAGGCTTGGAAAGAACAGTTTGATGAATGTTTTGTTGTTATGTGCTTTAGGACACAGTGGTAAGTGTTAATAGAAGCATGATTCCTTGTTTCTTAAAAACCTCAAGCCAGGACCATAGATAAGCTCCATCATGTTTATACACTTACTTATAAAACCATTTGATTACAATACACAATTATAAAACCACTTGATTACTTACAATAATACAAATTTGGTACATTCTTTGCATAGATGGTAACAGGCACTTCTATATTTGGATACATCTTAACTAACCTACTTTTACAACTTGTACTTCCACATTGAAAATAGTTCTATAAATGTTTAAACAAATATTATACCTTACATTTTAGAACAAATTTACAAAAAATATATCTAGTGCTGTTGTAGTTTGTGTTTATAATAATATTATAAGTCAGTATTGTATAAGTGTAGTTATTTACTCATACCAACTCACTTACCAGTAAACAGGTTGGTAACTGCCTGTGTCTACACATTGCATTCTGCATGGTTATTAGTCAACTATTTGTCTCCCTAGCTTTAGCAAATAAATTATGTATACAGGATAAAATGAACTGCCTTTTAACTTGTTTTAAAAACAATGATGTTGTTGTTATTTAAAATCAGTTGGAATTTTGGGCCAGTTTGAGCATCATTGTGATTGGATGATAATCAAAAACTGTTTGCTAGGTACCGATAGTTACACTGGCATGTACTCCATATTGGATGAAAATCATAAACTGTTTGCTAGGTACCAATAATTACACTCGCATGTACTCCAGATTGGATGATACTCATAAACTGTTTGCTAGGTACCAATAATTACACCAGCATGTACTCCAGATTGGATGATAATCATATACTGTTTGCTAGGTACCAATAGTTACACCAGCAAGAACTCCAGATTGGATGATAATCATATACTGTTTGCTAGGTACCAATAGTTACACCAGCATGTACTCCAGATTGGATGATAATCATAAACTGTTTGCTAGGTACCAATAATTACACCAGCATGTACTCCAGATTGTATGATAATCATAAACTGTTTGCTAGGTACCAATAATTACACCAGCATGTACTCCAGATTGGATGATTATTATAAACTGTTTGCTAGGTACCAATAGTTACACTGGCATGTACTCTAGATTGAGAAAGCTCTTCATAAACTGCTAGGTACCAATAGTTACACTGGCATGTACTCTAGATTGAGAAAGCTCTTCATAAACTGCTATATTTATCTTCAAGACATTCATAGAGCTTTTGGTGCTAGGTTGGGAATTAACTATTCCCTTCATATGCAAATCTATACCTTTTCAAAAACATGCACAATTATCATTCTTATCTCCAGTAGCTTGTCACAACTAAGGGTTAATTAGAAGAGTAGTTAAGCATATGACCTATGGTGAGCATAAATGAATTAAATACTTTAATTTGAAAAAAACCCACAAAAAATAATATTAATTAATTTTAAAACCATTTACATGAACTATGAATGAAAGGGTTAAATAAGGAGAAACAGTGGAGGCCTTGCACATGACAGAAGAGAATGGACAAACAAGTACACTCAGGTGAACCATTTACCTGTAGAACCCCACAGAGTTACACCTGGTAAGTCTGTGGGCTACTTTTCATACAGGAAATTGTTCAACTGCAACAAAACAACATCATTATCAATATTAAAACTAAAAAAAGAGAAGTCAATCTGATTGGTGGATGCAATATATCCCATAATTCTCAACTTAACCTTGTGTTTTGGGTGCTCAGTAAAAATGACATTATGCAGAACCACCCACACATTATCATATTAATGGCAAATAACACATACAACTTAGAAATAAGTCTGAAACACAGAAACTCAGAAATCAGTCTGAAATGCAGTCAACTCAGAAATCAGTCTGTATTGCAGTTAACTAAGAAATCAGTCTGTATTGCATTTAACTTAGAAATCAGTCTGTATTGTGTAGAAATCAGTCTGTTATTGCAGTTAACTTAGAAATCAGTCTGTATTGTGTAGAAATCAGTCTGTTATTGCAGTTAACTTAGAAATCAGTCTGTATTGTGTAGAAATCAGTCTGTATTGCATTTAACTCAGAAATCAGTCTGTATTGAGCAGAAATCAGTCTGTTATTGCAGTTAACTCAGAAATCAGTCTGTATTGCATTTAACTCAGAAATCAGTCTGTATTGTGTAGAAATCAGTCTGTTATTGCAGTTAACTTAGAAATCAGTCTGTATTGTGTAGAAATCAGTCTGTATTGCATTTAACTCAGAAATCAGTCTGTATTGAGCAGAAATCAGTCTGTTATTGCAGTTAACTTAGAAATAAGTCTCTATTGAGTAGAAATAAGTCTCAAAAAAGAACTCAACAAAGAGAAGTCATCTGCTTGGTGGATGCAATATATCCCATAATTCTCAACTTAACCCTGTGTTTTGGGTGCTCAATAAAATGACATTATGCAGAACCATGCACACATTGAGTAGAAATAAGTCTGTATTGCAGTTAACTTAGAAATCAGTCTGCATAGCAGTTAACTAAGAAATCAGTCTGTATTGCAGTTAACTTAAAAATCAGTCTGTATTGAGTTGACTGAAAAATCAGTCTGTAACACAGAAACTTAGAAATCAGTCTGTAACACAGAAACTTAGAAATCAGTCTGCATCAAAGAATCTTAGAAATCAGTCTGTAACACAGTAACTTAGAAATCAGTCTGTAACACAGAAACTTAGAAATCAGTCTGTAACACAGAAACTTAGAAATCAGTCTGCAGTTGTAGCTTAAAAGACTTAAATTTTAGTTGTAGCCTTAAGAGACTGCTCAGTACCATTCTTATATTTGATATATTGTTTTTGTTGACAGATTTCATCAAAGAGGAAAGAAAAGTAAAATATATTTGAAATATGTGAAACAATAAATGCAGAATTGCTTTTTGATCTGTTTCTCTGATGATTTCAATCATTCACACCAATTGTTTCATTATTTTTTCAGAATCACTATGACCAGTAAGATATAAACAAATTCACATATTTCTTTCAATTACACACTTGACGTCTTATTTCAGTAACATTATTCCTGTAATAAGAAAGGTCTAAAAGATGTGAAACTGTTTAACAATGGGCTTGCTTATTTCATTAAGGGGGACAACTTGCAGTTTGATATAACAAATATTACTTTTTTTCCCTATAAGTTGCAATAATACAAACCAAACTTTACCTATCAAATTTAATTAATCATTATACTCAAAACATTTACTAGACATGCATCATATTCTGTTGATAGCAGAGCATGAATAGTGCTCAAAGTAGGACAACAAAAAATCCTTCTGGAAACTTATAATAAGGACCTATCAATCTGCATTCATCATTTAGTTCAACACTGGCCATACACACTTAAATTATGTATAGTTTTGAAAATATAAACATATTGACTGCACAGTCACTGTAATAAACATCTAATTTAAGACTGACAACAGGTTCTGGAATCTTCAGCTTTATCAAACAAAACACTTTACAAGGGAAATTAAAATTGCGTGAAAGTGACTCTGACACTGATTCTACGTTGTAAGACTATGTTGTTGATGTCGCACCTCTAAATTTATAAAACAATTTTAAGACTTGCTTGACAATGTTGAGGGGTTTTAAGTTTTGGTTCTAACCAGGCATATTGTTAAACTATAAGCTACAAAAGAGTTGATACTGAGAACTATGGGATATATTTTCATATGAATTAACAGTTACTCCCCTTATAGGAAGCTCAACAATATTAATGAAAGAAATGTAAGATGTGGTAAGTGACCAATACATGGAATACCATAATAATAAATAAATATAAAAAACAACAACAAAAACAACATAACTTTAATGAAAAGAAAGGTATACAATATCAAACTGTTTAAAATTATTGAAAAGAACAACAAAGACAATTCATTAATTTGGCAAAAAATAACAGCATTGAGGGTTTAATAAATATAAGTAATAAAAACTATTTCTCTTCAAAAACTAAATTAAATACAATCAACTCTATGAATATTACAGTCAAAATATCTCACATAAAATTGTGATGATGAAATAACCTTGTTAATTTTAACAAATACAAATTGTAACAAGACTTCACCTTAAAATAAGCTTGTAACTGTATTCTCCGTTTCTAGATTAAATTGCCTTTATAAGATAAATGAATAGTAGTCAAGGGGAGCTAACCTGTGAGTGACTGTAGCCCTGCCCCAAGGGTAGACAGAAATGAACCAATCAGAATGATCCATTGGTTGGGCCAGGCAAGCAATGCAACCACAAGACCTCCATCTATACTTTCTCCAAGCCTGTGTGAAAAAAAAGCTAGATTAATGTTGATATTTTAACCAGCAGTATGTTTCAAGACAGAGACCTGAAAAAGTATCCAAAGTAAAATACAGATATAAAAACAGTAAAATACATGTGTCAATAATATGAATGTTTCAGTACACTCATGTTAGTCAACTTACTTTGTTACATTTAATCAAACAAAAAAACAATGACTGATAATTATAACATATTTATAACAACTTTCTTTCAATTTAATATACCTGAGCTACATGTATATCTAATTTGACACCACAATTTATGGACCATTTTATTTATTTATATATTCTATTAATAACAACATAAAATATATCGTAAAATGCATGTGGAACATAGCCTAAATGGGGGTCCACATAATGCATTTCATATTTTATGTGTGCACTAAATCCACACATAAAATATGCAATGTAATATATTTAGAAGACAGCTGTTTTATTCACTGAGGACAAAAATAGACTTAATGATTCAAACCTTCTATTTACTGATACAATTTTTTAAAAACTTCACACCTTTCTCACTGAGTTACCATACTTTATTTAATACCATATCTATTGAAGAAAGTGTCCTTTTTACTTTACAGACTATTCATTATTTATTATCCTGGCAGGTTGACAGACTTTATGGACATTTTCTTGAATGTCATTTAAATGATGACAAATTCAACTTCCAGATGACTTAAATGCTAAGATTAATCCTAACTGTAAACATACTTATCCCGCAACAGGTCACCCTCAGTGGTAGCAGCAAGACAGAAAGTACAGGACAAATCTTGGCTGGAGTTAAAGAAATGTATGTTACAACTTGTTTACTTAATTAAGAATATATATGCATGAATTGCTACAACAAAATTATAATATAATGTCTTAATATGGTGACTTCATGTTAGCCTAGTTATTTGGCTGAATTTTATCCTTTGGCTAAAATCTGTAGAGGAGGGACAATGTGATGTTTTAAGGCCAATTAAAGGGTCAAAATAAATTCACCAAATTAATACCAATTTAATTAATTTACTGAAATTCCTTGATAGAGAGATGTCATCATTAAGCCAGGTCTTTGATATAATTGTATTTTAGCATGCTTTTTGTATATCTTAGCAACAATTTTTTTATTAATTTTATTGTCATCATGACTGTCAAGGATACAGACAAAACTAGTTGTTGCTATGGCAGCTAGTGTTCCCGTAGGAATGGACTTCTGGGCATCTTCAAGGTCACCTGACCGATTGGAGCCAGCCATAATACCTGTAATCCAAAACATTTACACATTTAGTTTGGTATTTTAATACATCGTATCAACAGATTTATGGTCAAATTTACCACATCCAGCACCCCAAACTACTTATTGTCATTTTATTTTTTCCCTGAATCCTATATTGCTAATTCTCATTTTGTTCCCCCAAAAACTCTTTATTGCTGCTACCCATTAGAATTGTCTTATATCATTTCTTCCCCAAATTCTTTATTGCTGCTACCCATTAGAATTGTCTTATATCATTTCTTCCCCAAATTCTTTATTGCTGCTACCCATTAGAATTGTCTTATATCATTTCTTCTCCAAATTCTCTTTTATTACTTTACCAAACTATCTAGTATTGGTCATGCACTCATTAGAATTCTCTTTTATTACTTTACCAAACCATCTAGCATTGGTCATGCACTCATTAGAATTCTTTTATTACTTTACCAAACCATCTGGCGTTGGTCATGCATTCATTAGAATTCTGTGTTATTACTTTACCAAACCATCTAGTATTGGTCATGCACTCATTAGAATTCTGTGTTATTACTTTACCAAACCATCTAGTATTGGTCATGCACTCATTAGAATTCTCTGTTATTACTTTACCAAACCATCTAGTATTGGTCATGCATTCATTAGAATTCTCTGTTATTACTTTACCAAACCATCTAGTGTTGGTCATGCACTCATTAGAATTCTCTGTTATTACTTTACCAAACCATCTAGTATTGGTCATGCACTCATTAGAATTCTCTGTTATTACTTTACCAAACCATCTTGTGTTGGTCATGCACTCATTAGAATTCTCTGTTATTACTTTACCAAACCATCTAGTATTGGTCATGCACTCATTAGAATTCTCTGTTATTACTTTACCAAACCATCTAGTGTTGGTCATGCACTCATTAGAATTCTCTTCTTATTTCTTTACCAAACCATCTATCATTTGTAATGCAAACATAAGACTTGTCTCCTTTTGTTTTTGCCCAAAACTATTTATAGTTTAAAGATTTATGTATTATATTTTATTCCTTTGATTTAATGCCTTATTTCTGGTAGATTTGTACTCTCTGAAAATTTCTAAACTTAATTTCTTCCCTAAACCATTTACTGGTGGTACTCTCCAGACAGGAGAACCATGATGGCCTTATATTGCAATCTTGACACAGGGCCACCTAAGGAACACATATACCAAATTTCCAGGCTTCAGCTTTAGTAATCTCTGACAAGAAGACTTTCAAAGTATATATGGAAAATGGCCATGCCCCTGGCAGTCAAGTTTTTTTTTGATGTACCAAAATTCTTTGAACAATATCATAACAAGGCCACCCAAGGAACATGTGTACCAAATTTCAAGGACATATATTAATTTCAAATTAAAATATTTCAAGCTTAAATCCTTACTCATAATTAATTCTACACAAAAATTAATAAAAATCTTGCCTTTCATTTAAAAATGAATTTTCTCACTATTAACCAATATTTTTTTTATTTGTTCTCAAAATAAGTAAATTAATACAGTTTTTAAATCTTTTAAACAAATATATGAAAATATGACAAGGTCCTACAAGTATTATAACATATATTAAAATTTTTAATAACACTAGAAAATGGTATACTAATGAAAGTCAAATGCAAAAAATAAAAAAAATGTTACCTGTGACTGATGGGAAGTAGATTGCCAAGAGCACCATGAAGGTACTGGTTATATCTGCCACAATCTCACCGTGCTTACGGTTCCCCTCGATCTTGGAGCCAATTATATCACCCTTCTCTGTGTACCGGTTGTGAACATTCTCTGAAATGTAAATACAATGAAATCATAACATTATCTTTAAGTGGTGTCTTATTTTGTTACACAGCATATATGGTCACACAACTATGGTCATAGTGGTGTTGTCCAGCTAATTGTTGGTGGAGGAAGACCCTATACTAATTGTGGCGAAGAACAAATTGCGCACCAAAGGTTAAATTGGAAATCTTACCACAGGAAAGTTTCTAATCTCATCCTGTACTCAAATCCATGCTGTGAAAGGGTAAGTTTATGACTCTGGTCAGACACAGTTGCCTGTTAAGGGGGTCATAATCTTATAGCCAATCACATTGCTTGTTTATAGGTGTATTGGGTCATATTGTCTGCTTTATATGGACATAAGCAATATATTATCATGAGAGGTCAAAGCCACTATTAACACACCCATGAAAGTGTAAAAATATCATGACATTATAATGAGACATTTAAAATATTTTATAATTGTTGTAATACACCTAAACAATATTGTTGAGCTATCATAGCCCAGAGATTATGTATTTTATTGAGTTATCAAAGCTAAGAGATTAAACATATTATTGAGCTATCGTACCTTAGAGAGTATGTATTTCAGTGAGGATCATAGCTTAGAGATTACATATTTTATTGAGCTATCATAGCTTAGAGATTACATAGTTTACTGAGCTATCATAGCTCAGAGATTACATATTTTATTGAGCTATCAAAGCTTAGAGATTACATATTTTATTGAGCTATCATAGCTTAGAGATTACATATTTTAATGAGCTATCATAGCTTAGAGATTAAACATTTTATTCAGCTATCATAGCTTAGAGATTTCATATTTTATTCAGCTATCATAACTTAGAGATTGAATATTTTATTGAGCTATCATAGCTAAAACATTAAGAATTTTACTGAGCTATCATAGCTGAGAGATGAAGTATTATTTTTAAATCATAATAAATACAATTATGCTTTTAATAGTCAATGTAAAGTTTGTCAACCATATAATAAAAAAGTGTACTTTTTTGGATCTTATTTCTTTGAAAAGTCTGGATTAAGACTCTCATATTTATTGTGTTTGATTATCAGAACAGTGAAAGATATCTCAAATGGCTCATATTCTTTTTATTTCTAGATATCCAAATTATGTATTTTTGAGGTAAATTTCCAGCATCTGTATGATCTAGAAAATGCTACTAGCAAGTTTGGATATTGTCTTGTAGAATGGTACATTTATTAATAAGCATCATCCAAATCTTCAGTAAGTTCAGTAAGTAACAACTACATGGATAAGTAACAAGAAATACTGATAAATACTTAAGACTCCAATAGTGTAGATCCTTATCAGATAGGCTCCAGTAGACTAAATAAGATCTACACTATTTCCTCAAGCCTGATCAAATTGTGTTTAGCAAGCTAAATATTTAAGGCTTGGTTAATATCTCAGATTTCTCAAATTTTAAAATCACAGTCTGTGATTATTATGTTATCTTATTATCTAATTATAATTCTTCTTAGCTTACTGAGGAAGACACCACTAGCTAGGCCAGGTATTCCTGGTTTCATGTGAGTTTCATGCTCCTCGAAGTAAGGGTCACATTTCGTCTCATTGGGGCCAATGCTACAGTAACGTGCGTAGATTGGGCCGGACTCGTTCTTAGTACATAACATCTGAGAATTCACAGTTACCGACTCTGAAGTAAGGAGGCGATCTCCTAGATAACAGATTCTACAAAAGAAAAGAAAATAACTGGATTATAAAACAACTGATGAAACATTTAAAGATGAAATTGTTATTCTAAGAAAATATATTTACTTCATTAGTAAGACAGAGTAAAATATGAAAACCTTGAATATATTGTTATTGTATTTTATTTTTATATAAATATTAAGAGTTCTTCTAAATATACATACTGAATAAATCTAATTACACCTACTCTCTTTGATTTTTTTTATGAACAATTCATCATTATGCATAACTGTGTGCAAGTGAAGCCAAGCATCCGTTATTTCATTCTTAAACAACCACTACCTAAGTACAGTGTGCATACAAAGCTAGGGTTTACCCACTGAAGGTCATGTATCATATGTTATTTTACAACTGGCAAATAAATCCTTAGAATCAACAAGCAGCTACCAGCAGGACCTTTCAAGTATAACATATCTGTTACTAATTATGATGGTATTTCCTTGTTGACAAAATGTAAGATGACATCTTTAATAAAGTTTGAAATAATAATAAAGGAAAAAGAATTCTTACTGAACACTGTTGCTGGGTGATGCGACGAATATTCCGATGTAGATGCAAAAGATGGACAGGATGACACACATGAGAGACAGTGTGGCGAACTTACTTACGAATGCCACTCCTATAAACACAACGATACCCAGCAGTATTAACACTGCTGTACCATACACACGATAATTGTTTAATGCATTACTCTGTATGGCCACATTCCCAAACAGTGATATTTCAGGTGCCATGTATGTCTGAAAGGGAAAATTGAAATGGATTATACAAGTTTTAAGTTAAGTGTTAAAATAAAGAATATAAAACATTAGGTTTCATATTATTTTTATTTTACCTTTAGGAATTTAAATGAAATTTTTCCAACATTGATGTGCTGGACTGGGGTGCCTGGTGACAGGGTGTTAGACAGTCAAGCCACCTTTTGCCAACCCACAAAAGCACAAGCACGCCAATAAAACTCAGGATCAAGCAAGAAAACAAAGAGAAAAGTAAGAGTTATTCTGTAAATGCTCATTAAACATTTTATGCTATCTTTTAATATCTACTTGGTTCTAACAAGAGTGCTGCACAGGTTAGCACATGGTTCCTGTTAGCTATTTCTTAACCATTGCTCAGACTTAGTGCCATTCAGTGAGTTTTCATCCTTGGCTGTATATGCCAGACAACTCACCATATGTTTGTTTATTGGGTTATGGTGTTCACTTGAAGCAGAAATAGTGCTGCCTTCAATGTGAAAAGCATGCAGTGAACCCCTGGCATGATACCACACCCAGTCACATTATCCTGACACCAGGTCAATCAGTCGTGGAACTACCCTAATATTTGCTTGAGTGAGCATGGAAGCTATACCACTAGAGTTTTTAACGACTTTAGTATGTCACAGCCCAGGATCAAACCCATGGGCTCTCATACCTAAAGCCAATGCTGTACGGATTGTAAAACCAGGTCCATTCACAAAATGTCTTTGGTCATTCAGATT
The DNA here is from genome assembly GCA_007844125.1 of Sinonovacula constricta. NCBI lineage: Eukaryota > Metazoa > Mollusca > Bivalvia > Cardiida > Solecurtidae > Sinonovacula > Sinonovacula constricta. The sequence goes on along the minus strand of CM017565.1, from coordinate 43,081,707 downwards.
AATACACCACCCACAGTCCTATGGACACTATGATACTCACCACCAATATTTCTATGGACCCTAAGATGTACATAGAAGAGGCAACCGTTGTCCCCAGGTAGAACAAGATGCCAACAGCTCCACCAAACTCCGGCCCCAGGGCCCGTGAGATCATAAAGTACGATCCTCCAGCCGGCACCACACCGTTCGTTGCTATAGCACTCATGGAGATGGCAGTAAGGGAGGTCTGCATACAAAACAAAAATATACTGGAAAGTCTGTCCTTATACTTTTTTTCTTTTTCATTGTGTTTATTTGTTGTTGTTTTTTTACTGTGCACCGACTCAATTAGGGTCATATTGGTGACATCCGGCTACCTACTGGTGGAGGCAAACCCCAGATTTATGCCTGGGTAGAACCACCAAGTCACCACTGGTTAGCTGGAAAAGCTACCGACATGAAAGTTCTTGCCCCGACCAGGACTTGAACCCAATGGGGTGAGATGCTGAGGTTTTCATTGTTTACTTTTGTTCAATATTATATGCTTTTGCTAAATGGCCAGTAAAAAGCAATGAACATTGATTATATTTTTGTATTTAAACTTTTGAACTTTTTGATACAGTCATGTTTGATTAAAAAAGACTCTTTCTGAAACAGCCATTTAGAAAATTGTTGTGAAGTTGTTGTTTTAGACTATTTCTCTTAATACTCTTGATAATCCAGAATATCAACATTGCCATCTTTATGGAAATGGTATCCTACTTTTAAAACAATGTTTAATTTTAGGACCTGTTTAAATTGGTATTGTAACTCTGCATTCAATGGTAAAAATTTAACCTACTAACATGTTTTGGTTTGTTACAAATTTATCATAGTTATCATTCTATTTATAAGGGCATTGTCTGAGTCAACCATAGTCAAACTAATACAAAAAGCAATTATTTCTCTAACAGGAGTAATTAACAATTTTAAGTGGAGTAAGAATTAAAGGCCAATCCAAAGATCTAAGCTCTGGATCAATACTTATTAATACATATTTCTCAAGGCAGTTTCAGCCAGAGTAATGGTTCTACCCAGGAAGTGGGCAGTCAGGAAAAATTAACAGTTGAAAGAATTTGTTTCTTAACTGACAATCAACAAATTGGTTTAAACAAGTAATACATGACATACACAAGAACAGCAAACGAGGACAATAAAGAAACCCTCAATGGCCCCAGACATGCCAACAATCCAGGACATTCGGATAAACAGGAGGACGCCAAAGATGTTCTGTATACATGGGAGGAATACGCCGAGTAGTGTTCCTAGCTGCGCCTGAAATAGAAAACAATAAACATAGATGACAAGGTTCCTTATGATATTGTTTATACAATGATGATGATGACTATGATGAGGACTATATTGATGATTGTGATGATGATAGATTGATAATATTGATAGTGACAGTGGCTGAATTGATTGTGATAATGATGTATCATTGAACACAAATTCTTCCAAAATATATTAGTGCTTCTATCATCTCATCTTGCAATTACAGACAAACCAGTATTTAAAAGACCACCCATCGAACAGAACTAAAATGATCTTGAGGACAGGTGGTCTCTCAAAGGAAGTATCAGACAGTTTGGACCAAAATTTCTTTTCTCAAATAACCAAATAAGTCATTGTTACCTGAAAAGATCCTTTAAAATGCTATTCATTGATATCCTAGACCTGTTTAAACAACCAAGCATAAAACATCACTTGTCATTGTAAAAGGTATTTCCTATCCAAGCCATGCAGCAGAGATAGCTATTTTTAAACTTAGAAAAGCATGTGACCACTAACTTTTGAGATCACTTTATATAGTCATCCAGGTGATCTGCTCTGACATCGATATCTATGTTAAACAGTGACCACTATCAAGTTTTTTTATACAGTTGGAAAGAATACACATTCAGAGTGATTTTTTTTAACTTGTTCTGTCAAACAATTCAGTTAGAGCTCAAAATTGTATTTATAAAGACTGAAAAATTGGATTAGACAAAAATTATGCCTAAATTCCCCAAAGAAGGTTTGATATTGTTATATGTATTTGATATAGGCAAACTGTCCCATACCACATTTAATGCAACATGGTAATTTCTCTGTGAGAACCATAACTAAAATTGGCAAATTGTATAATTATTACATTTACTTATATTATGATGCTGATGATGCTGATAACAATAATGATGATGATGATGATGATGATGATGATGATGAGAAACTCATTTTAACTGACATGGATTAAAGTTACTTAATCATCAATCCAAGCCGGGGAATCCATAGTCAATAGATAGTTTAAAAACAGTTAGGCCTAGCTAAAACTCGACAAAACATCAGGTTACCTTATTCACACAATCTGACCTTCGAGACTCAGTTAAGTGTAACATGCCATTTTGCAAACATTGATATAGTTTTTGTAAGCATGAATCAAGTGCAGCTTTGAAGTGGTCCATTAGAGAAGGTAGGCACTGCTTTAAATGAACATAGCTATGTTGAGTGTTGAAATTCGAGGTATTATTAACATTTTTTTGTTTAATAATGCACAGACAGCATTAAAAATAACAGTTAAGGTGCTATTGTGTTAACATGATAAATTTATACCTTTACAAGTGAACTTTTCTTTAACTATGACAAACTTATCATCCAACCAACAGTATTTCAGTTATCTGGAGACGGTATCCACATGGTATGATACCATACCCAGTTACATTATCCTGACACCAGGTCAACCAGTCATGGAACTACCCTTATATTTGCTTGAGCATTAGCAAGGAAGCTATGCTGCTACCATCTTTAAGGAGTTGGCCCGGGATCGAACTTCTGGCCTCTCGTAACTGGAGTAGACGCTCTACTGATTGCGCTACCAGGTTTAGTTTGTCAGATTGTGAATTTTGGGGAAGTGATAAAAGAAAAGCTAAATTGGTTAGCAGGATCTTTAAACAAAAAAATTGTAGGTCTGGTAAAGTCTTGGCCAAAGATTGAGCCTCGGCTTTCCTTATATAGGGCTAAGGTTCCACCTTCTGCATTTGTCATTTAGTCTTTGATCATCAAACAATATTAACAAAATATTTGAAACTCACCTTGGCTGGAGTTTTCTTCTTCTCACTGGTATTGGGTTCGATCCCTGCATGATAGTTGGCCAATCTGTTAAGCAATGAGGAGATGTTTCCCTTGTGTGTGATGTCCTCCTGAAGTGGCAAAAAATATATTTTTTATATTTAATACAACCAAAAGGCATTCAAACCAGCCTGATCATAGTTTAAAATTAAAATTGCTGCCCAAAGGAAAAGAAATGAAATAGGCATTTTGCCACTGGATAGACTGTACTGGAGGTGAAACAATATGAGCTTAGTAGCTATCTTAAAATGAAAAGTTGTATTTTAGATAAATGGCAATTATTTAAAGGAACACAGTGGCAGAAAGTTTATAATCTAAATTTAAAGTTGTCACAGCTAGAAACAAATTATAATTATTAAATGGAACAGGTACTTAGTATCTGATCAGGTATTAATTTTCAGTAAACTACATATTCCAGTTATTAGCAAAACATTGTCTGGGAATTGCTGTATCAAAATAAATTGAATCAGCTGTATATTATAAGCAGCAATGATTATCAATCCAATTTACAAAACTGTCTTATTTTCTGTGTAATTTAGTTGTTTTTGTGTGTAAAAAAATGCTCAATAAATTGACTTTCACTAACGAAATTTAATATAACTATGATTGTGTAATTGTTAAATAAAAAAAGTCAGTGAATTACCTGGTATAAAAGCTGACACTTCATTCTAACGGCAAAATTTGAAAGTGTCCCAATAAAAGTTAAAGACTGATTTTACTTACATCAATATTATAAATACATATATGACTTTTTTTATAAGTGAATTGTTTTGTTTTTATTTTGAAGTACATTGCAGGGACCAGTTATGATAATTACAGCAACATCCAGCTTTTAAGTGGAGGAAGACCGCAGACATATGTCTAGGTAGAACCACCAGCACACCGCAAGTCAGCTGGAAGACCTTCTCATATTAAGTCCTTCGCCACAAATGGGACTCGAACCCACGTGGTGAGTGGCTAAGCAGTCAGAGGAGTATAAGTAAATTAACTTGCTGAACCATTTTGCAATGTAAATCCTTACAGGTATTATTCAATTATCATATTGTCAAAATTGCATTGCTTTGGATCATAATTAAACAACTGTGTGTGCTATTATACATCTGTTTACTGCAGTGATTGGCAGTCAACCAGATCATAAGTTGAAGAAGCCAAATGATCCAAGTGTAGCCATATTAATTCAGAAAAAGTGTATAGTTGAATGTAAGCAGGAATTCAGCATAGTGAGATATGGAGTAAGAATAAACTTGATTAAATATTTCCAGTCATTCTGTGATTGAGAGGAGTCAATGTACTGGGGATGGCACTTGCAAATTTGAAGCTAGCACTAAATCAACAATCTGCAAGATTCAACATTCAAATACTTTTGTCCAAGTTTAATGAGTTTCCTGTATTAAAAGAAAACAACATTATTGCATCTGCTTTTTTGTTAACAGTCATGCTTATCAAGATTTATGTTTCTTTAGCATTATAATGAACTAAGAATCCCTTGACCATCGAGCTCCTAGACAGATATCTTGTTGGACATTATGCAAATCCTCAGTTGTGCCAAGTTCAATAACAACTGTCCCTTCCGAATGTTTGAGACAATGCTCTCTTGATATAAAGGTGTCTAAATATATCAAGAAATGGGTACAATAAAATTTCCCTAGCACACATCTCAATTTTATAATCCCTAGTTCCAACCTATTTGTGTCTTATTAAATTGAGAAAACACTTTTAAATTATGTTCATCCCTCTTGAATGTCCACTACAAGCTCTCAGCAGTAAGTACCTGGGGACAGATTGTCATAATAGGTCTAAGGATCAAACACCGTACCTTTTGATCTAGAGTCTAACAACTTGGTCATTTGACCTCAGATCAAACCCAGGACCCTTTGATCTAAAGTCTAACAACTTGGTCATTTGACCTCAGATTAAACCCAGGACCCTTTGATCTGGAGTCCAACAACTTGATCATTTTACCTCAGACCAAACCCAGGACCCTTAGATCTGGAGTCCAACAACTTGATCATTTTACCTCAGACCAAACCCAGGACCTTAGATCTGGAGTCTAACAACTTGATCATTTTACCTCAGACCAAACCCAGGACCCTTTGATCTGGAGTCCAACAACTTGATCATTTTACCTCAGACCAAACCCAGGACCCTTTGATCTGGAGTCCAACAACTTGATCATTTTACCTCAGACCAAACCCAGGACCCTTTGATCTGGAGTCCAACAACTTGATCATTTACCTCCGACCAAACCTAGGACCCTGTGATCTGGAGTCCAACAACTTGATCATTTGACCTCTGATCAAACCCAGGAATCTTACATCTTATGCCCATCAACTTGATCACTTGACCTAAGTTCAAACCCCAGAGTCCTGAGATGCCCACTTCTGTTATATTTGCCTGCTTCATAAGACTTGACCCACCTCATTTGGTTGGAACTGAACACATCTTTTTGTTAATGTTTATCAAGCAACATTTCTAAATAACTAATAACTGGTTAAAAGAGTCCATCTTACTTGTAGAGAATACAAAACCTAATGTGGGAGGTTGTATACTTTATATATAGAGCACCATACCTCATAAAGGGCCATCTGGTTGGAATAAGACTGTGATAGTTCATCCGAGACGGTGAGGGGTTCATGGTCCTTGTTTCCATCATCTGGAACACACAAACAAATGGCTTGTAAACAAACTGAAAAATCACACATCTTATAATTTATTTAAAGAACATACTTAACAACCTACTCTTGTTTTGTATCAGCTCTGTTGAAATACATAAATAATTGGTTGAAATTAATGGGAAACAATGACTTCAAAGGGTTGGTGAGCATAATTAAAGAATTTTTAAGAGTGTGTGTTACTCTTGAATTTTGATACATACTGACATTTATGAGCAATGAGCAAGATAATAATCTGAACATTTATGCAGGCCCCAAGTTTTCCCAAAACAACAGCATTTATAAGAAAAGGGAGATTTCAAATAAATAGTGAAAAAATCATATATAATAGGTATGTTTAACAATGATCATAATTTATTTTAGCCACTCCATTGTTAATTAGTTAACAAACAAGCTAGAGAATGGGCACTGTGGAATTTTCTTGCATACAGTAAATAATAAATATCATTACATTCTGGAACTAGATTCATATTTGGTTCATATAAAACAATTGCACAATCAACATGAATGTGTGATGGTGAACATAACAATCAATTGTGAAAAGTGCTGAATGTACATAAAATATCAAAATACCTTCAATACACAACAAAACAAAGAAAAAAATCTTGTAATGATTCCCAAACATATCCAGCTATACATATATATATATAAAATGTGTTACTGCAATCCTCACTTGTTAGATTATCTTAAATATCAAATTTAAACAAATTCATGAAAGATTCAAAGTGCTTTTTTATGTTTTAAAGCATACTGTATTCTTTTGTAAACTGATGTAACATTTATTCTTTTTATTCTGAAAGAAGTTATACTTTAGCATCAGTATTCTTATGAATAACCTAAACACACTGACATTTTCTCTCAATATCACTCCAACAAGTACATCTTTTTTGCATAATAATACATCAAATATAAATAAAAAATAGCCAATTAAATTTCAATTAAGCTTAATTTTTATTACTTAAATCAATCAATTCTCAAGCAAATATTACGACAAAATATAACACCTTTTACCAGACTTTATGTGACAGTAATTGGTAATTCTATTAAAGCAATGAAAAGGCAAAAGCAGCACTAACAGATTTATAACACATCACATTGTCACAAAAACTTCTTACAAAACATTACCCACAGCTGCAAATCTCACTGGCTAGCTTTGCTCTACTTACCTGCTTTGATAATGTCACCAATTTTTTCTGTAATGCAAGTTGACAAGGAGGCTTAGATTTCTATTACAGAAAGTAGGAACAGACTTCATGTGTCCATGAAATAATGAGATCAAATAATAAAATTGGAATACAAATCAATCTTCAACCAAGAGCTATTGATGAAACTCAAACATTATTATTTATAGCTATATATATATTTATAGTGTTTTGATCTTCCAACTAATTGGAAATCAAGATGGATAACAACATTACTGAAAGCGAGCTTGAGACAAGAGTTATATATATCATGTCTGGCATTGTCTGCTCAGTCAGTATAACATTCAATGCCTTGGTGGTAATTGTCCAAGAGTCAAGCCCCTGGCTGATGGCAATTTTGAGTACTGGTATGGCTGTATACCAGTGAAATATCCAAAATCTCAATCAGCCTCAGACATTTGATGAAGAAAATAGTTGCTATAAAAAAAGTATTTATTTATGATGCACAAAAGATTAAGAATATTATTTCAGAAACTGCATACAATTGACCTACAGGATCACTAGTATTGGTGAGGTTTTAAATACCCAAAAGACAAAATGTTGAAAGAGTTTCTGCTGCAGCTTGAAGCATTTAGGCTGCTGGATGGATGAATTTAATGTAAAATGCAAAAAAGATAAAACCCATTTAAACCTAAAAATAAGAAAAGGATTAAATATAAAGAAAAACATTTTGAATAAAAATGTTATAACATCAGAAGTGGCATAGCCCAATAAACAATTACTCCCAAATGATATTTTAGGAAGTTTAAAAATTTCAAAGACAGCTGAAAATGCATTTATTATACAAAAAAAAGGATTTCTGGAAGGTTACAAAGAATAAAAGGACAATTTAGCTAAACAAGTCTAAAGTGGAACACCAGACCAAGCTCTTGCTTGGCACAATATCGATCATCCCCTAACATGGACGTCTTGTCTAAAATACCACAGACCCCATATCTAATTACCTTTTAGCCCTTAGCTTGCTACATTTTGTTAACAACCAATGTTAAATTCTCAGGGTTTTTAGCTTTAAAATATTACATGTTACTCACGTTGCTTTACCTATAAACAGAGACTGAGTAGCAAAAAGTGTAGATCCTGATCAGACATCTGATCTGAATTTACACTATTTGCCTAAGCCTTATATGCGAAAAGCAGGATAACAGAAGCTGATTACTGTTACAGAAAATTGAATAACACATCAGCCATGTTGTCAGAAAGTAAATTCAATCAACTCCACATTAGACAATTTCCTTTTTGGTCACAGTTTTAGGTACCCTAGCAAAATAACTGTAATGTGTTCATGATTATGGAAAATGGGGAAATATAGATGGTTAAAACGATGTTTTGATACATATGGTGAAACTGGGCAGGATTTGATTACACTGATCATCATTCTGACAATTTCAGAAGACTGTTTGGTCAGAAAATCATTTGTTTGCTTAAATACTGTACAATACTTCAAGAAGTAAATTGAACTATAGATAAGTTATAACATTTTGCAGGTCTTGAATTTATTTCTTTTTCATTATTTTACTTTGAAAGGCAAAACAATATGCATTTACATGTCTATATTGCAAAATGGGCATAAATATAAAACTATGCTGATAAAAGTAACTTGAAAAGAAACAATATACAAAACAGTTTTATTTTATATCATTTTATTCTAAGTTGGTAGATTTTCCATCTTAAAAAAGAAACTGTTGACAAAAATCCAGGAAACTGAACTGGGCAATCCCAAAGCAGCCCTAAACAAAAAAAAACCACAACAGTATTTATAAAGATGTTATTTCATTGTGCCTCTAGCAGCACTCCCAACCATTAAGGTGACACTTTTCCTTGTTTATCTCTCTCTGTGTCTCCTGGCTAGGACTTCACTAATCCTGTAGTGTAACTCTTCCAGTACTTGGGTGTCCAAGCTGGTCATGATGCAGATAAACAGGATTATTAACATTCAATCAACGACTGATCTGAACTACCAGAATCTCTTCCCTTGCAGTTTTAATGTTTCATGATAAGACATCATTAAGCCCAAGAAACCAATCTGAGAATAAATTTAGGTTTATACAAATTAGTATTGGCAGACATGTGATGTTTCCCGATTTCGCCGGGAGACTCCCGATATCAGGGGTCTGTCTCACGCCTCACGCTGAGCAAATCAATTCTCCCGCTTTGATGTTCCCGACAGACCTAATCTCATTCCTCCTAAAGACTGCCCCAGACAGTAGCTACCAGCTGATCATTTGATTACGCAATATATCCTACTGCAAGCGACCAGCATCTACGTGTGTATGTGTGCAGCTAATCGAAACAGATCACTGCCAATCATTGGGCCTACCAAGTGTTCATTGGTCGCGACGATAATTTCGTGCCCCGCCTCCTGGTGTTAAAAGGCAACCGCCACAAACTGTAATCCGTTGATTGACAATATAACCACACCCATTTAATGAACGGCGGAGATCATGCCCAATCAGTGTCACAAGTTCTATTTTCTTACAAAACTAATGGGAGCAATTAACGCACGTGCGGACAAGGGCATAAGGACTGAGCTTCGAAATTTTAAATTTAAATGTTCAATAACCCGTTAATAGGGCGATATGATAATTAATTTGTATTTACCCACACGCAGGCTCCAGATAATTAGACTGAACGTCTTCAGTTTTTTCCTTATCGAGCCAAGGTAATAATTTCCAGCATTATTATTGCGATTGACAAACCTCCTGACTGCAAAAACGTACCCTGATTTCCGTTTACTTCGGTACTCTAAATACACGACGTAAATTATGTAAATATGTAGAAAAATGGCATTAATGCAATTGAATGCAGGCAACTTACATAACAGAATAATTCGAAAACGTTTAACAACTGACCTGCCTACTTGCCTTACAAACAAACAAAAACAAACTAGTGCTAATTATATGTGTGACGTCATCGCGTCATAGCGCCATTTTGTCAGCAGACTACCGCATATGTTGAAACTGATGCGTTCGTGTGAACTTACTCCACTATTGATTTTCTTTTTCTCAAACCGAGACGATTGTGTTTAGTTTTACTATGTTACGGTTAGTGTCTAAATGGGCGACTCATCCTGGAATTAAGAGCCAAACGGAGCGAACGAAGCGAGCGATCGTGGTTTCTTTTCCATGAATAAGAACATATGACAAAGTCCAATGAGCATTGTAATATATACTAAAATTTGAAAACGAACAGGACAAGGGTATTCACGTGCAAGCCAAATGTAAAAGTGTATAAGTGATGAGTCATTTAACAAAATAAGCAGACTCACATCCAAGTGGACCGACTGGAAGAATCACCAATTTAGATTCTAAACCTATTCATATGTACTAAGAACTTGTTGCGTGTAATGGTTGGAAATAAACATTTTGTTAAATAAAAATAAAAGTAATAATGTGCATATGAAATTAACATAAAAACAAGTTTGATTGAAAGAGATGAATGTGTGAAACAATAACACTGCTGAATACACAGAGCTTGCAACATGTATATTTGTGCATTGTGCTACTAAAACAATCAATGCTTTTAATTTGATACTTTGTAAGGCCTTTTGCTAACTGCATATTATTTAGGACATTATCGGCACTCACAAAACAACACATTGTATAAGATATGTAGGCAGGCTTCTAGCCCTGAAATATGTCGTGGGTGGGAATTAGGAGGCAAATCTGCAAGGGTCACAGTAACATTGGGACAGATCAAATCTAAGAAATGGTGAACATTTCCCAACATTATGTAAAGCTTACTTTGACTTGGCTTTTTAAGAGGAGAAAACGTTTCTTTATTTTACAAAAGTGTTGTTTCTATTTGAAAGAAAATTTGTCTTCTTCCTGCAAATATACATTTATCATAAAAGTAAATGGTTTTCGTGACAGTTGATACCATTTCATTTTGAACGGTAAATAAAATGCCAACCTTATACACTTTTAAAACATATATTCCATTTCAGCTACTGGTAGTTCAAATCAGTTTACATCATACATTGTCAAAAGATGAATTCTTTAACTAATGTAAAATAATTTTAACTTTTTTTGCATTAGTATGTGGTTTATATATGTAAAAAAATCTGCACAGATATCTATTTACTACTTTGTCATAGAAAAACACTTGTTTGCTATTTATTCTTGATTAGTATAACGTCTTCATGTATTCTAAATTCATTTAACTTTGTTTAGAAAGTAATGGTATCCATGTGTTTACCACTAATATTTTATAATTATCAAAACTATTTTGTCACTAACATACAAATTAAATAAACTATTTTTATGCTTGCATACTCATTACTTCTTTGGAAACCTTTTTTTAATTTATTAGTACGTGCTGTTTACACTTGACTTGTTTACACTATGTTTGACTGTTGTTTTTGAAGGTCACATGCTTAAAACCAAAGCATACATTTTATGTCTAGATAGTGAACTAAAATATGCTAGATATATTCCAAAATTCATTTTAAAATATTGTAAAGAACATTTTTATCACTGAAATTACTATTATTATTAATAAAAAAGACAAAAAATACAGTTTTACAAATAGAAATAAGCCACACAGTCAATGTAACGCGCATTAACGGAAATCTCCCTCCCTGGAACCCCAATCTCCCTCTCTGGGAGACTAAGTCTCCCTCTTCGGGACCAAGGAAATATCACATGTCTGTATTGGACAATTTATATCTTAAGAAAGGAAAAGGAGTTCTGTAAGTTATTTTCTTCCCTTTTCAACAAAAGTAAAAAACAATTTTCTGTCAAAACTTTCCTTCATTTTTTTATGACACTCTACCACAAGAATTTGTGTTCAATTTGTGTGAATTGATGCAATAATTACCAGTCCTTGTGTTTTCACACTGGTCAGATTTACTGGGTCATTTAACCTTTAATCAACCATTGATCTTAGCCAGCCTCCAGAATCTGTTTCCCTGCAGTTTATTTGGCCTGCCCGACTTTGCCAACAAAGGGCAAGCTTGAATAAATCAGGTTTGTAACAAAATGGTTTACAACAAATTTTATATTTTTCGAAAGACAAACGTTTACTGATTTTTACGATGTGTTCTGGCAGCCTTTTCTTCATACCTGAACAATATCTCTAGGGTGTTCATCAGTAATACACTTACTAAATTGTACAAAAGAGTACATGCAGAATCTACATATTTTCAAAGGGCTCATATTAAAAAAAAAGAGCATTAACCGAAGTTATGGTTACAGTGCCCTGCCTTTCTGCTTTGCAAGCAGCATTATCAAAGGTCTTGCTTATCTAAAAAAACTTTTGTCATTTGTAAATGACAAAAATCAAGCAAAAAGTGCTATGATGTTGTTTCGGCTGCATCTTGTCACAATGAGCATTTACCAATGAAGTGAACAATTGTAAAGGCAAAGCATCAAGATAACTTGAATGTTAGAGTATACACTTGCACAGTTCCAACATTAAATACTGTGACAGGACATCATCAGATGGTTAGTCTGAACAACTTCCTTTAATCACGATGGCAAATCCACAGGACTGAGATTATTAGAAAGTTGGAATACCAGTAGAATATTTCAACAATTAATAACTGCCAAGACAGAACTTGTTCCTACATCTTTTCCGAGTGAACAATTCAATTCCAGCATAAAAAATAAATACAAATCTAAAGCTCCATATCAAGCGCTGGTGAAAAACCAGAATAGTTCCTTCAAGAAGAAAATTCTGTCACAGAATTTTCTTTATCTTGTTAGACTTAGTAATACTGACAAATCAATAATCATGAAAATGTATCAAAATTAGTGACTGCAGACAACTAGAGTCTGTAAAATGTACCATTCTTTTTCTTACTGCATGTAAGCCGGGAGAATTTATCATATGGATATTTTACCTTCTTCTGCATTTCTTCATTATTTAAAAACAACTTATAACAAGAAATGTCACTTAAATTGATGATGCAGTGGTCTTATATATGACCATGACCTTGAATGTTACCTTGACAGTAACAGTTACACTTACATATGTCATGCACAACACACCTGCAAGTGTATGCCTGTAAGGTGGTGCAGTTTGACTGAAGTATTTTAAAACAGAAGAAATGGGTGAGACAAGAAAAAGGTCAAGCTCGGATGTGCCAACAGTGTGATTGCTAAATGCTGTCCTAAAAATTTTAAATTAGAAGAATATAAGCCACATACTTAATTTTCAATTTAACATCATTTTCTGAAAAAAGTACGAGTAAACATTTTCAATTTAATATTTGTGACACTTAAATTAACCATTGTTGTAAAGCAGGATAGATGGATGTCTGCCCCATATAAACTTTTCGGACCAACTCAGGACTTAAACATGTGGGTATAGGCAGAGAATTTATTTAGTCTGTGACACTAACTGGTCAGCTACAAGTGCCCCTTAATTAGAAACAAGGCTAAAATAAACAATTGTCTCCCTTGTTAGATAATATCGGAGGTAGTCTAAATAGTAGGTAGGTCCTTTAAGTGGGAATTCTTGGATTTAACTGCCTGATTAGGCAGATGGTGTGATAACAAACAATGAATTTTCATAATTTTTCATAAATATGAGCTTTGAATCCAATGAAATACTTATACAGATATGTTATTTCAACATGTAAATAAAAGTGTTTGTTTCGTTTTGATTTTGATTAATGAAATACATTGCAGCGACCAATTATAATCATTATAGCAACGTCCAGCTTTTTGGTGGAGGAAGACCCCAGACAAATGTCTTGGTAGAACCACCGGCACACCGCAAGTCAGCTGGAAGACCTTCCCCACATTAAGTCCTTCACCTGAACAGGACTTGAAACCATGCGGTGAGAACTTAGCAGTCAGAGGGGTTACAAATTGGCGACCACTACACCACGGGTGCCTGCTAGTGTTTGTTGATAATGGATAAACTGGGTATGTTAATAATTTCAACAAGAAAATAGAATTGTGTGTTGATAATGGTTAACCTGGGTATCATATGGAAGGTATAAAAATCAAAATACACTTTAAAGAGTAGAAGCATATACAAACCAAGAATTCCAAATGAAATGACCTACTTTCATGATTGTAAGGATAAAACAGGGGAGACTCTCCTCTTATGTCTCTCACTAGTAAAATAATTTTTTCCTTACTATCAGAGTACAGAACTTGTTTACTAATTCTCTTAAACAATCTAGCATATTCTGGTATAACACATTACTGTGATGTCGTAAATGACTAATTTGTCCCATATTGCTGGAGAAATAGATTATTTGCTAAATATTTTATTAGGTTAGTTTTCTACATTTTTCTGTCTGCCTCATTACATGTTACTTTACCCAGTATTGCTAAAGAGAATATTACCACAGAAGTAACATTAAGGATGGATATATCATGGTTAAATACATAAGTTTCTTATAAGCGGTACAACCATCATTGTATATCATAAACTGTGTTGCTGGATATATATATTCACATCTCAAAGACTCAACCTTTTATTACCAAAGTCCAAGAGCAAGAATATAAAAAATAACAGAAATAAAGAATAATAAATCACTGCCAAATAAAGAAGATTGAAATAAATCAATGATTTAAAACTGAGAAATTTTCCTCCTTAAATGATTGAAAATTAGAAATTTCTTTGCTAGAGTCAAATCATCTTGGCTACTTTACTCTCAGCCTGCTTAGAATGTATTTATGAAGCTAAGGCATGTAAGAAGTATATCAGCCAGGTTCCTTTAAGCACATGTCTGATCAGGATCTACATTTTTGATGCCATGTCTTATAGTTAATACACAGAGTTATGAACAAAATGCTGGTTCTAAAAATTTAGAAAGGGTTTGTATTCAAAATAGCATGATAAGGGTTAAGCTGTACAAATAAAAAGAAAAGCAATCTCAAAAGCACCTTCCGAAATGCTGATGTATAGCCAGTTCACAATTAAATCTAAGTTCACTAATGTAGAAAATCTAACTGTCAGGCTAAAACAGGCCTTGCTATGACATCACTGGCCAGCTGGTTTAATTTCAGTCATTTTTGTTGGTAAATTTGTTGGTTGGGTTGACCTTTTAAAATGTTCATGCAAGAAGGTGTATCAGTCGTTTGACCCAGATGGTTGTCCAAGGTCGCCACAAATACACTGTCCTTGAAGAATATCTAATAAAACCTTAGCCTTTTTTTTAATGGGATAGAAATTAGCATGGATTTCACTAATAACATATGATAACAGATTCATTAACATAATGTACAAACAATGTTTATCTTGTTTTTCATGTAAAAAGGTGTATGCCAAAATATCCCACATCAGTCTCATATAAAAAGGTGTATAAAAGCAGCGGGACATTTCCATAATGCTGTCAGAGCAACACATATCATATATAATTATGTCAGTTCAAAATACACAACAAGTACTGAAAGAATTGCTGATTCAGAGAGGTATTTACAGTTTAAGATAATGAGCCAGGTGGACATGCACTATGCCATGCATGTCACTATTAATTGATCAACATAACTGCAGAAAGCAGGTCACTATTGACTGATCAACATTACTGCTGATAGCAGGTCACTATTGACTGATCAACACTACTGCTGATAGCAGATATTATTAATTGATCAACATTACTTAAGATAGCAGGTCACTATTAATTGATCAATATTACTGCAGAAAGCAGGTCACTATTGACTGATCAACATTACTGCTGATAGCAGTTTTCTATTAATTGAACAACATTACTTAAGATAGCAGGTCACTATTAATTGATCAATATTACTGCTGATAGCAGGTTGCTTTTGACTGATGAACATTACTGCTGATAGCAGTTTTCTATTAATTGATCAACATCACTGTTGATAGCAGGTCACTATTAATTGATCAATATTACTGCTGATAGCAGGTTGCTTTTGACTGATGAACATTACTGCTGATAGCAGTTTTCTATTAATTGATCAACATCACTGTTGATAGCAGGTCACTATTGATTGATCAACATTACTGCTGATAGCAGGTTGCTATTGACTGATCAACATTACTGCAGAAAGCAGGTCACTATTGACTGATCAAAATTACTGTAGATAGCAGGTCACACTTCATGCAAGTTACGCCACACCAGAGTCTCAATACCGTTCACCTATGTTTGTAGCAGTTTGTTTATAAAATTGTACCTTATTTAGCATTGCATTTCACATTGCATTACAAAATTCGCATCTATTTTTAACAGGCTCAACTTATTTATGTTAACATTTGATAAATTTTGTCTGCGACAGGATTTTAACTGTGTGATGTTGACCTATCAAATCAAATTATGGAAAAATATATACCTGCTTGTTGTCATGCTGGTGACAGAAATAGTTTTAATTGTTGGTTTCAACAGTTTTCCGTGTAAATCAGTACCTCTGTATAACACAGAAATTACAAAAAACAAGTTTTATGCCATCATCAATTCTACATCTTTTATTCTCATTAGCTCGCAAGGTGTTACTAATGTTGGATGTATTGTAATTAATCACTGTACGAGACCAAGCCTACATATTAGGTCCTAAATTCTTAATGAATCCACAGTCTTAGAAAAACAATTTAACTTGATTTCCAAACTTGTTTACCTTGTTAAACTTGTTACAATAGCAAATAATTAATCAGCTTTTGAAATCTACATTCTCAAACGGGTTTTTAAATAAATCACACTAAGATGAAAATTGTCAGGTTTTCTGGAGAGTGTATCCAATATGGATATATCAATTCATTATAGGTTTTAAATTATTGTTGTTGTTTTTTTTAAGAAAAAAAATATTTCAATATCATTTTTGGCTCTTTAAATTACCTTTGTGGAATAGTGATAATTGGACAGAAAAAGGACTTTTGTTATTATCAGCCTGGGGAGTTTCCACAGTAAATGAGGAACATATTTCATAAACTGCATCAGTCATAGAACAGAACTAACAAGAAATGTCTTTAAAAAGACAAACGGCGTCGGATTAAAAAAAAGGAAAAACAAGAAATTTCTTTTAAAAGGCTATGCGGCGTTTGTGAAGAATTAACTTACACATTTTTATCGTGTTTATGTTTCTATTGAATATAAATTTGTGAGAAGAATGGCATGAAATGGTGTACATTTTTAAACTAGTCGCTCGCTCCATCTGCGCCTCATAATTCTCACGTAATAGGCACTTAAAGTTACGAAGTAGTTAGATCGTGCCGGAAGTGAACGGTCTGCTTTGCGGCATATGACAGAGATGATGTTTAAACGAATGTAGGATCAAGTGACTTATTATACACTATATACAATAATACTGTAGGAAATGGGGTATATTGGTAAACTGGAAATTATCTCCCTTGTTTGTTAATATCCGAGGTATTCCAAAGAGTAGGTAGGTCCTTTATAGTCGGAATTCTTGGACTTTATCACCCGTTCTTTTGTAGATTTTGCAGTTACAAACGGTGAAATTTCTTTTGCACAAATATAAGCTTAAAATCCATTTAAATACTTTTAGAGATTTGTTATTTAAAAAAAAAAAAGGAAATCATCATTGTTGATGATGGTTAACTTGAAAGTCAAAGAAGTCAACATACACTCCTAAAAGAACAAGCATAAAAACCAAGTAAAACAAATGAAAGGACCTACTTGCATTAAGGGGTTATTCAGGGGAGACAATTCATTAATGTCACTCATTGATATAGACTTGTTTATGACTTAAATACCTGTATAAATAACTATATATCGCAACCCCGAGGACGTTTATTAGAAACACTACGGTATATGATGCTATTAGGAATTTCTACCAATGCGAATCGCTCTGATATTCATTTAGGCTAGCCTTGAGTCAGCATTTGTAAGTAGGTCAAAAGTGAGGTTAGACAGCTACGCCGAAAAAAAAGGAAAAACAAGAAATTTCTTTTAAAAGGCTATGCGGCGTTTGTGAAGCTTTAAATGGAGAGCTATATTTTCGCATGTAATAGATTTGATCTGCTTTTATTTAGGTGATTTTGAACTAATGGGTGGCTTTAATGTGACAAATTAATATTTTCAAAGGAAAGATACTACATTTTGAGGAGATAAGTCCAGAAAAAAAATAAATATCCGCCTGTATTTGGGCGAAAAACTTGCTGGTGGCAGTGATATAATATACTGTCAAGGGAAGTAATCACTGCGGGGAGTTTGGTCACTCATTGGTATAGACTTGTTTATGACTTAAATAACTGTATAAATAACTATATATCGCCACCCCGAGGACGTTTTTTAGAAACGCTACGGTATATGATGCTATTAGGAATTTCTACCAATGGGAATCTCTCTGATATTCATTCAGGCTAGCCTTGAGTCAGCATTTGTAAGTAGGTCAAAAGTGAGGTTAGACAGCTACGCCGAAAAAACAACAACACGAACAAAGAAACTGAGAGCCATTAGTCTAAGGTGGCAAGAGCAGGACAAGGAGAGAACATTAGTCTGCTATGGAAATCCTCATCAAGTTGAAAGACCATTTCAAAGCCATGCATTTTTATTTCTTAAAAAAGCAGCATTTTGAGAAAGAAGATGTTTTGGAAGTGCAACAGCTTTATTTTCAGTAATGGATTTTCATGCCTGTGGTAGCTCCTATATTGACAAGTCCTTGATGTCCTTGATGAATTCTGCCATAAAAATTATCTATACAGACAGAAACAGAGACACATGATGTAAAATTGTCTTGCTTCCAATGCTATTTTCTGTATCATTTTCTTCTTTTCCCCATCCAGTTTTACTAATCCTGGATGCATCAGTTACAAAAAGCACAAAAATCACCCCAACTTTTTAGTAACAGACAAATCATGCTGGTTTGCTTCCTTTGCTATCCTCTGGTTATTTTTTGTCCTATCATGATTCCAGTTTTACTAATCCTGGATGCATTGAATAAAAATGATTTTGAGAGACAGACAAATCATGCTGTTTTTGCTTCTTTTGCTATTCTGTGTCTCCATTGTGCTAGGTTAACCCGTGTGTGAAAAGTATAACCTGTCATTTCCAGTTTACAACTCAGATTCTCTTAAGAAACCTGTTTACCTTTGTAACCTAATATTATTATTTTCTGTCTGTATAGTGACTCCACTGAGACTCCAGTATAGCCTGTTCTCAATGGGTGTTACATTCTAAAGTCTCTTGACAGTCAATTCATGCTGTCTTGGTTGATTCTGTTGTTATTTACACTTTTGTCCTATGCAGAGTTAGGTATTTCCCAAATGTATACACATTCTCTTCAAAAACAAATCAAGCTTGTATGCATCCTTTCGGTTATCTGTGATTACCAGTATGTTTTGTGTTTAGTTCTTCTTGTATGGCCACCATCCCTGGTCATATAACTGCACTACACACCACTGAGGCCAACTTGGAAACCTGACAAGACTAATAAATAACTCAATAGAGAATACAAGTTCTGTCCACATGACTGCCATATATTTGTCTTTATTATGTGCTGCTATTTTATTGCAGGAACCAAAAACTTCCCACAGACATAGACCCATAGGATTCATATGAACTAAAGTTCAAAATTGTTCTGCCAACTGATAAACATATCACAGTATGAGTAATCGAGAACTGTGGTAGAAAGTTGTTGGGAGGAACAAAAACTGTTTTGTTTTGTCTATATAATTATACAATATTTAAGAGTACTTTATTTTTGCAAGATGAACCAATTTCATTTTCTAATCATTATTGAAAGTTATTAACAAAGCAAGTAATGTCCATGGAATTGACATATGCTGCATAAGATGCAATGACCTTAAACATGACCTTGATTGTATGTCAGTAAGATAGTGAAGTTACATGTTTAAATACCAGTAAAAATGGCAAGTTATTACCAAGACACTAATTTATAGCACAAGTAGCCACTTAAAAGAAACAATTACAATGAAGCAATCACTAACATGACCATTGATCTTAAGGGTTGAACTTGTAAATAGCATGTGGGACTGACAGATGAACAGATGCATAGATGGAAGGACATAGTAATTACTTTAAACTGCCCTTCTGGTGCAAAAAAACCAGAAGCATAATTAATATGCATTTGTTATTTTCAAACAACTTGAAATTATTACATTATTACTGCAGATAGTAGAAATGTAGCATATAATTTTTAAGCAAAAACAGCATCAAACCAGTTCTGAATGCCTGGTTAGGCTCTTAATAATCTAACATTGTTTCCTTATGCACAAGAGTCAATCAAAACAATCACAGCACCCATTATATTATGACCATTATTACATATCAGCCTACTGTCAGACATATAAACCTATAAGAACAGCCACATTGCAACATTTCCATCATGTCATGCTACATGCATGCCTTTATAAAACATATGAAATTTACATTCAATCATCGTCCATAGTGAAAACCGTTACCAGTTCTGTGAAGGCATTATACAGGATGTACATTAAATATTTTACTGACATGCCAGCCTTTCATTCATCTCGCAGCAATTTATTCCTATAAACATAGCCAATCTGACAGTTACATGGCAGGCAACATTGTGTTCACCTGTAATTAAATTCATCAACTGAATGTATATTGTGATATTCCTCATGGAAAAGTTACCAATACTTGAATGCACACAGTTTAATTCATCAGTTTAAAATAACAGTTTTGCTAAATGTTACAGCTGTATTCTTTTATTCTTGTGATAATTTTCTAAAATGTTATCAGTCAAAGAACTGAATATACAATAATGAAGTAGGCTACATGGTCATAGTGAAGAAAAAATAAACAGCTAAATAGCTAAAAAAACAAACTATTTCCTCATTTTTTATATTTTATACAACTTTTAATTGAAGATAGTACAAAATTTAAACAATAATGAAAGATATTAATATTACAAAACACATTTGCCCTTAATACAACAGAAAATGATTTTGTATTGTTGAGTTGTGACATTACAAGCTCATAGCTTGCAAACCCTTCCACAAGGAATGGCTAAAGCCTTTAAATGAAAAATATATATAAATATAAATATATACAAATTATTACATCTTCGGAAATAAGATTCTCTAGTGTTTTTCTACTTTAGTATTTAGTGATTGATACCTGCTAGTAAGATTTGATCCTTTGCACCCAAGTTATTACAAAAACAAGAGGGAGAACTGAGACGTTAATAATGACATGCAATCGAATTGTTTTCTAAACACATCTGAAAATAAAAGTACCTTATAGTGTTAAACATCTTGTCAAGAGCATACTCTTGTCATGATAAACACACTGATAGAACAGCAATTTCTTATTAGAACATCAGAATGTGTTGTCAGCGCATTTCTTGACAAAATGAATTTTCTCACAAGACAGCATTTTTTTTTTATATATGTTTATTAATTTGGTAAGAATAATACTTAAGAAATATTACTTCTTTGGTCTATTTGCTATGACCAAACATTTTTTGATTTCTTAATATGAAGTTGTGTTTTAATGTCATAAAAACTGGATATTGTCAGAAAACAGTCAAATACATGTTTGATTTGCAAACTAAAAAAGAACATAATAAGTAAAACATGAAATACAAATGGAAACTATAAAGTGTCATGCATTTCCCAAAAAGCATTCCTTAAATATGCTTCTTCTACTTCTCCCCACACTATAAACAGTGTACACTTTAAACAAGATGGTGCATGCTGACAGCATTAACACCTAACAACACCATAGATCATGATGACTCTGTTCAGCCTCTCATTTGTAATGCTGATCTTCACAAAACACACTGCTATAATTGGTATAATTGAAAAACACTGAGCTACCAGTGAGAAAATGCTTCATTAATTTAAACATTCAAAATGTCAATTAATTTCCCCAGAGAGGCTTAAAACTCTGTCTGTTATTATTTTATTAGGAATGGATTGTTGGCTAACATAAAAGCAATTCAAAAAGGTAGCATGATTTAAATAAGAAGTTAAAGCCATACTGTTCTTGGACATAAGCAAGAAAACTGCACACTATTTGACTATGTTACTTTAACATTAACTAACAATATGCATAGGCCATCAAAAAGTTAACTAAAACATAGCTGGCAAGTTTGAGTAGCAAGACTTCCAAGTTCAAAATGTAAACAAAATACATAAAATCTTACCATGAGAGTAAGATAATACATGTATATAATATGTGGTGGAGATTTTGTGATATCCTAAAGTGATTCTAAGTTCATTTATATTGAATGTTAATTTTACAATCTTTTAACCTCTGTATAGTCAGTAATTTGACTCAAACCCTTGTTGTTTGCTATATTTGATAACAGCCTCTATATTCTGAGTTACTTAAAAAAATGCAAAAGTAATTAGACTTAGGAGGCCTCAGCAAATAGTGCAGATACTGATCAGATAGCTCCCAGCAAAAGCAGGCTGGTCTGGATCAACATTTTTTGCATAAGCCTGAGTAATTCATGCTAAGCTGGCTAACAGTCAAAGCAAAGAGCATGGTTTTTTATTCGCAAATTGGTTTTTTGTTCCAATCTTCCAAACTCCAAACAGAGCATTGTAAAATTGCCATTAATCTTGACAGCCTTTTTTGTCAAATTCCCCTTTAAGGCAGTTTCAAAACCTTTTATAAACTTGTTCTTTTTACACAGAACAGAACACTGAATATGATTTTAAAAAAAGAAAGGTCACAAGTGACAAGAATCTCCATGTATATTCCTAATTGAAAGTTGCATATATTTCAATTCTGTTAATTCATAACAAATGTTAGAACATTTATAGGTCATGAGATTTGGCGAACATCAACTCTGTCTTCCCTTCTCTGCATGTTGAGTGGTCTTAGCCATATTCTATATTTACAGTATTTCTATATTCCAGTTGAGTTGACAAAAATAAATGATCATGCAGACAGCCTTGGAAACTGGCAGGCCCCTAAACACACAATCCTATTTCCATCCAATCAAGACAGCTTACAAGTTCTGTCTGCTAGGTTGTCACTGTATAATGGCCGAAGCTTTATTTACAGGCATTATTATATATTGGTCTTCCAATGTTACTACTCTGGTGTTTATATGTAACATGTAGAACCTCAACTGGGACAAGAGAATAGATTTACGTCCTCTATACAACACTCTCCTTGTAGCATGCTCAAGACGTTTAAAGATTATATGTAGAAACTAGCAATCTCAACTGGGACAAGGGTCTAGATTTACATCCCATATACAACACTCTCCTTGTAGCATGCTCAAGACGTTTAAAGATTATATGTAGAAACTGGCAATTTCAACTGGGACAAGGGGCTGGATTTACATCCCATAAACAACACTCTCCTTGTAGCATGCTCAAGACGTTTAAAGATTATATGTAGAAACTGGCAATTTCAACTGGGACAAGGCGCTGGATTTACATCCCATATACAACACTCTCCTTGTAGCATGCTCAAGAGTTTAAAGATTATATGTAGAAACTGGCAATTTCAACTGGGACAAGGCGCTGGATTTACATCCCATATACAACACTCTCCTTGTAGCATGCTCAAGACGTTTAAAGATTATATGTAGAAACTGGCAATTTCAACTGGGACAAAGGGCTGGATTTACATCCCATATACAACACTCTCCTTGTAGCATGCTCAAGTTGATTAATTCAGTGTGTAAAATGTTCTGAGCAAATGGATATTTCTCAACAGAAACATTTAAGAACAAGGATGATGATCAACAATATCTGCCTATGCATGACCAAAGGCAGATCTGAACTCGGCATTTGTCTTAAGTTTTACTATCTTTACAATCAACAAGACAAATGATTGATCATCACAGGCTTCCAATGGTTCATTAATAAATATTAATGAAGATGATTTAATGGCTCATTCCACTTTCTATAATGTATTTAGACTGTATGTTGTGTAGATATGCCACTGATGAGGATCGCAAATGGTCAGATTAACAGCTGCTAAGAGGAACAACTGTATAGTTTATGCCCAATATAGAACATTACTTGACCATTAAATAGGGAAGGAGAACTGACAATGCTGTATTAACTGTTACCTTACTACATTTTTTAAAAACCCATACTACTCTTGAGTCCTCATCTTCCATACACATGCTGGGGGTGTCCGTGATCAAGCGATGTGAGTCTCTGACATGTTACTCCTCAGCCCATCACTGTGTGGGTCTGCCAGACAGGACCAGAACTCTCATGTGGGAAGATTTTCCAGCTAACCTGCAATATGCAGGTAGTTCTACCCAGATATAAGTCTGTGGTCTTCTTCCACCGATATTTAGTTGAATGTTGCCAATATGACCATAATTGTGTCATTGCATTGTAACAAAATAACAAAACAAAGCAAACATATATTAATGCAAAGATGCTTTCTCATTCTGCTAGACTTAGCAGCAAACAGTGCAGTTCCTGAGCTAGTGCATTTGGATCTACTATATTTTCTTATGATTGGTCCATACACGATAAGAAGTTAATCTGTCATGTTAATGTATTTTACAATTAATTTAACTGTTCTATTACTGTCGTTGTTTTTTATTTATTGAAATCTGTACAATATTTGTCTAAACCTGATCAATACAATGTCAAGAGTCAGACTAAGACAAGTATTCTAGTAATTTAATAATCAATGGGCCCGAATTCCAGTCCTTAGAGGCAGACTTATACATTATAAGTTTCACAGTTAACAGCAGAATAATGCATCACACCACCTGGTATCTTGACTAAAGTCAGGAAGAGAAATTAGTCTATTTGAAGAAAATTTGAACTAGTAGCAGATACAAATTACATTTATAAAAAGAGGGACAAAAATTCAATACAAAACTTTGACATAATATCTCAAAACCAACCTGGGGGTTATAGAAATGCCTGATGAATAAAAAATTTAAATACTGGACTTTCAGTTCATAAAACCAAGTTGAAAATCATTTGCAGCTTACAGCCTGATATGCCTGGATTACTCAAGATTTAAAACAGTTCAATAGAGATGTTTGGTAAGGCTCTCTGAACTGGCTTGAATTGCTATTTTTACACCCTTTTTTTAACATGGATTTCTCAGCTGTGTGTCTTTATCTCAAACAGACTTAAATGCACTCTTGAAACACTTACTTTTTTGCCCACACTAGTAGTGTTATTTGGCACTAAAACAGTCTTGTAAAATATCAAGTACATACAAGATCTGATCTGCAGTGTTTTTAAGAAGAACTGGGATCTTCGTCTACAAATAACAGCTAGAAATTGGAAAAGTAACCATAATTTAAGTATTTAGGCATGGTATCAGTGCAATGAAATGGTGCAATGTCTCAGTGCAATCGGTATCAGGCCAATGTATCAGACCAATGTATCAGGCCAATATATCAGGTCAATGTATCAGACCAATGTATCAGGCCAATGTATCAGACCAATGTATCAGGCCAATGTATCAGACCAATGTATCAGACCAATGTATCAGGCCAATGTATCAGACCAATGTATCAGACCAATGTATCAGACCAATATATCAGACCAATGTATCAGGTCAATGTATCAGGCCAATATATCAGGCTAATGTATCAGGCCAATGTATCAGGCCAATGTATCAGACCAATGTATCAGACCAATATATCAGGCCAATGTATCAGACCAATGTATCAGGCCAATGTATCAGACCAATATATCAGGCCAATGTATCAGACCAATGTATCAGGCCAATGTATCAGACCAATGTATCAGGCCAATGTATCAGGCCAATGTATCAGGTCAACGTATTAGACCAATGTATCAGGCCAATGTATCAGACCAATGTATCAGGCCAATGTATCAGGCCAATGTATCAGGCCAATGTATCAGACCAATATATCATATCAATGTATCCGACCAATGTATCCGACTAATATATCAGGCCAATGTATCAGGCCAATGTATCAGACCAATGTATCCGACCAATGTATCAGACCAATATATCAGACCAATGTATCAGACCAATATATCAGGCCAATATATCAGACCAATGTATCCGACCAATGTATCCGACCAATGTATCCGGCCAATGTATCAGACCAATATATCAGGTAAATGTATCAGTCCAATATATCAGACCAATGTATCAGGCCAATGTTACAGACCAATGTATCAGACCAATGTATCAGGCCAATATATCAGACCAATATATCAGGCCAATTCATCAGGTCAATGTATCCGACCAATGTATCAGACCAATGTATCAGGCCAATGTATCAGACCAATATATCAGGTCAATGTATCAGACTAATGTATCAGGCAAATGTATCAGACCAATATATCATATCAATGTATCAGACCAATGTATCAGACCAATATATCAGGTAAATGTATCAGACCAATATATCAGACCAATGTATCAGACCAATATATCAGACCAATATATCAGGCCAATGTATCAGACCAATGTATCAGACCAATATATCAGGTAAATATATCAGGCCAATGTATCAGACCAATGTATCAGACCAATGTATCAGGCAAATGTATCAGACCAATATATCAGGCCAATATATCAGGCCAATGTATCAGACCAATGTATCAGACCAATATATCAGGTAAATGTATCAGACCAATATATCAGACCAATGTATCAGACCAATGTATCAGGCCAATATATCAGGTAAATGTATCAGACCAATGTATCAGGCCAATATATCAGACCAATATATCAGACCAATGTATCAGACCAATGTATCAGGCCAATGTATCAGGTAAATGTATCAGACCAATGTATCAGGCCAATATATCAGACCAATATATCATATCAATGTATCAGACCAATGTATCAGACCAATATATCAGGTAAATGTATCAGACCAATGTATCAGGCCAATATATCAGACCAATATATCAGACCAATGTATCAGACCAATGTATCAGGCCAATGTATCAGACCAATGTATCAGACCAATATATCAGGCCAATGTATCAGGCCAATATATCAGACCAATATATCAGACCAATATATCAGGCCAATGTATCAGACCAATATATCAGACCAATGTATCAGACCAATATATCAGACCACCAATGTATCAGGCCAATGTATCAGACCAATGTATCAGACCAATGTATCAGGTCAATGTATCAGACCAATGTATCAGACCAATGTATCAGACCAATGTATCAGGCCAATGTATCAGACCAATGTATCAGGCCAATGTATCAGACCAATGTATCAGACCAATGTATCAGACCAATGTATCAGGCCAATGTATCAGACCAATGTATCAGGCCAATGTATCAGGCCAATGTATCAGGCCAATGTATCAGGCCAATGTATCAGACCAATGTATCAGGCCAATGTATCAGGCCAATGTATCAGACCAATGTATCAGACCAATGTATCAGGTCAATGTATCAGACCACCAATGTATCAGGCCAATGTATCAGGCCAATGTATCAGGCCAATGTATCAGGCCAATGTATCAGACCAATGTATCAGACCAATGTATCAGACCAATGTATCAGGCCAATGTATCAGACCAATGTATCAGGCCAATGTATCAGGCCAATGTATCAGACCAATGTATCAGACCAATGTATCAGGCCAATGTTTCAGACCAATGTATCAGACCAATGTATCAGACCAATGTATCAGGCCAATGTATCAGACCAATGTATCATACCAATGTATCAGACCAATGTATCAGACCAATGTATCAGGCCATTGTTTCTGACCAATGTATCAGGCCAATTTATCAGACCAATGTATCAGACCAATGTATCAGACCAATGTATCAGCACAGTGTTTTGGCACAATGCATTGGTGCAAAGTATCATTATAAATTATAAAGGTTTCTGTTCTTGTTTCATTGAGGAAATGATCACATTGTAAACAGTTGCCATATACATAAATAAACTTCTTTTCAGACACTTCCAATAAGTAATTTAAATTTAGCTATTGCATTTACTAGAAGTTTTATTTTCAAGGTACTGCATCTTTTTTGCAACCAATATGTCTTATGAATTCAAGTTAGTTGTATGGACATCCTCAAACTGTAAATATCAATAACTGTGTACGGAACTTTCGATACAATATGGGAATGTACTAAGGTTCAGTTAGAAAAAAACATTCAAAACATTATTTTTCCCATGAGTTTTATTATACACTGAAATTTCTTGGAACTTTTGCAATTTTCCTATTATTACCAATATTTCTGTGGATCCAAATTAAACTCAGAGAGATATTGTACACTGCAGAGGAAACAAAGGCACCGTTTATTATCCCCAAACAATAAAATTTCAATATACACTCTAGAAGAAAATGAGAGAATGTTGACTGGATGCGCATGCAATATTTAATTATGAACAAGGCAGAAAATGAAATATTATAAATCCAATTTCCTTAGAAAGAAAAATGTCGCTGGCACAGTACAGGTTCCAGTTAGGGTAGAAGCAGGGCTATAGAAATCCTTATTTTTTCTATTTGTCCATGGGCAAGTTGGTTTTAAAAATCAACTTGTCCATCACCAAATTCCACTTGTACAGATATAAATTCATATTAACTGAAATTTTGATAGGGCATGAACTCATTCATTCAGCATAGCATATACAAGTAGACAACTTAAATATATATTGAAATTATTCTTTTATTATGATGTTAACGAACACATCAGCCAGACATAGCTTATGTTTATTCCCACTATGTTTTACAGATTTAGAAATGAACTTTTAACAAAAAGTTTTTGATACGAAAAGCATGATACAACAAAATAATAACTTGTCCACAGACAACTTAGATGAAAAATTCCACTTGTCCGATAATGAAATTGCCCATGACGGGCAAGTGAGGCATGGTATTTCCGCAACCCTGAGAAAGTTATCTCTGCAAACCTGCATTCTGCTATACTTTAATTCATGAGCCTAAATATTGTGCATTTAGCAAACAGTTCATTAGAAGCATCTGTCTGCTATCTTTTATACATGTGGTTATATATAATGCATGGTAAGATATTGCTTAATGATTGTGATTTCAAAATTGATTGTATTGTAACATGCAGCAGATTCCCTTAATTAGTATTAGTAGTTGTTGTATATAAGGTA
Source organism: Sinonovacula constricta (assembly GCA_007844125.1). Lineage (NCBI taxonomy): Eukaryota > Metazoa > Mollusca > Bivalvia > Cardiida > Solecurtidae > Sinonovacula > Sinonovacula constricta. The sequence goes on along the minus strand of CM017565.1, from coordinate 43,052,813 downwards.
CTAGTAGTTAGGATTGTGCTGCTAGATGTAAATGGTGATGGTGATACTGGTCGTTATCAGCTGTTGTTGTTGTTGCTGCTGCTGTTGCTGCTGCTGCTGATGATGATATTGATGGGCCTGATTGACTGAAGCAACTAGATTAAGAGTTAACTACACTTCTTGGCTAGGCCTGATTGATTGGTGGTAACTAGACTATAAGAGTTAACTACACTGCCTGGATGAGCCTGATTGGTTGGTGGTAACTAGACTAAGAGTTACATGTAACTACACTGCTAAATATCCCTACTTCCATTAACATCACCTCTATTCTAGAATTTCACTTCTTTGACTGAACTTAACATAGTAATATTTAAAACAAATTATACAGATCCTCATTTTGAACATGTATGTACATGAGTGTTAATAAAGTATTTGTTTGTCTGTCTGTCTGTCTGCCTGGATTTGCCTGATTGACTGATGGTAACTATAAACCAAGAGTTAACTACACTACTTGGCTGGGCTTGATTGATTGACGGTAACTAGACCAAGAGTTAACTACACTACTTAGATGGGCCTGATTGATTGGTGGTAACTAGATCAAGAGTTAACTACACTACTTGGATGGGCCTGATTGATTGATGGTAACTAGACCAAGAGTTAACTACACTACTTGGATGGGCCTGATTGATTGATGTTAACTAGACCAAGAGTTAACTACACTACTTGGATGGGCCTGATTGATTGGTGGTAACTAGACCAAGAGTTACCTACACTACTTGGATGGACCTGATTGATTGGTGATACTAGACCAAGAGTTAACTACACTACTTGGATGGGCCTGATTGATTGGTGGTAACTAGACCAAGAGTTAACTACACTACATGGATGGGCCTGATTGATTGATGGTAACTAGACCAAGAGTTAACTACACTACCTGGATGGGCCTGATTGATCGGTGGTAACTAGACCAAGAGTTAACTACACTACTTAGATGGGCCTGATTGATTGGTGGTAACTAGATCAAGAGTTAACTACACTACATGGATGGGCCTGATTGATTGATGGTAACTAGACCAAGAGTTAACTACACTACTTGGATGGGCCTGATTGATTGATGTTAACTAGACCAAGAGTTAACTACACTACTTGGATGGGCCTGATTGATTGGTGGTAACTATTCAATTCAATATTTTATTGGCACAAACTTATATGTTTTTTGCCATACATGAATAAATAAATATGGCGACAAAAATACACATACAAATAATAATAAATTGCATACATGTTAAGCATAGAGAAAAGTATGTAGCAAATGTATAAGGTATGTGTATACTATTAAGTCAAGTACAATTATATGTCATGGTAACATGGAAGTAAAAAAAAACAATAAATAAATTTAAGAAAAATAACTACTATACATTTTTTCTTTTACAATATGCAAGGTATACAAATCTAGCTAGTCGTTTAGTTAATCCTGTTTGGTTGCATTTCATTAGTTGTTTAAATTTAATAATACTTGGCCAAGAGCAAAAATAGTTTGGTAATATACTCATTCTTAATTCTCTATAAAAAGGACATACCAAAACAAAATGATACTCGTTTTCGATGACATTCATTCGACAATATATACATTTCCTATCCTGTTTATCAATGTTTCTTAATCTGCCTTCTTCTATTGCTAGTTTATGGGAAGAACATCTCAATTTAGATAAGGCTCCTCGATGAAGAGGGTTATCAACTACCATCAGATATTTTTCAAATTCAAAATTTTTCTTAAATATGCAGTATGTTTCTAGCTTACTAGAATCATTAATCGAATAATGCCAACATTGTACATAATAGTCAATAATTCTCTGTGTTATTAAGCTTATGTTATCCCTGTTGTAAGACTCATTAAAAAATAGGTAGCCTAATCCAAGGTTTTCAAAAATGTCTTTAACACTTAATGTCCATTTCAAAATATAATTACCGTCATTATTAGTTAAATGAGCCAGTTTGTATTGCAAGGAGTTAGGATGTTTGTTTAATTTAATCCAATATTTAATAATACGAATCCTGCGAGTGAAAACTAAAGGCAATCTACCCAGTTCTCCATACACTGAAGCACTGGCCGTTTGTTGCCTAACAGATAATACATGTTTTAGAAATTTAAGATGAATACGGTCAATGTCAGGGGCTTTGTGAAAACCCCAAACTTCACATCCGTAGCATAATATTGGGAGAATCATTGCATCAAACAATTTAAGTTTATCTTGGACATGTACAGATATTTCATCAAATAAGTGGTAAGTGGTAACTAGACCAAGAGTTACTTACACTACTTGGATGGACCTGATTGATTTGTGGTACTAGACCAAGAGTTAACTACACTACTTGGATGGGCCTGATTGATTGGTGGTAACTAGACCAAGAGTTAACTACACTACATGGATGGGCCTGATTGATTGATGGTAACTAGACCAAGAGTTAACTACACTACCTGGATGGGCCTGATTGATCGGTGGTAACTAGACCAAGAGTTAACTACACTACTTGAATGGACCTGATTGATTGGTGGTACTAGACCAAGAGTTACCTACACAACTTGGATGGACCTGATTGATTGGTGGTACTAGACCAAGAGTTAACTACACTACTTGGATGGGCCTGATTGATTGGTGGTACTAGACCAAGAGTTAACTACACTACTTGGATGGGCCTGATTGATTGGTGGTAACTAGACCAAGAGTTAACTACACTACTTGGATGGACCTGATTGATTGGTGGTACTAGACCAAGAGTTAACTACACTACTTGGATGGGCCTGATTGATTGGTGGTAACTAGACCAAGAGTTAACTACACTACTTGGATGGGCCTGATTGATTGATGGTAACTAGACCAAGAGTTACCTACACTACTTGGATGGACTCTGATTGATTGGTGGTACTAGACCAAGAGTTATCTACACTACTTGGCTGGGCCTGATTGATTGATGGTACTAGACCAAGAGTTAACTACACTACTTGGATGGGCCTGATTGATTGGTGGTACTAGACCAAGAGTTACCTACACTACTTGGATGGGCCTGATTGATTGGTGGTACTAGACCAAGAGTTAACTACACTACTTGGATGGGTCTGATTGATTGATAGTAACTAGACTAAGTATTATTTATCTTATCTTATCCTACTCTTTACTATATAGGTTGGTGAGAGACAATCAACCATTATTGAAATTATTTTTAGGCCAGTTAGTCTTCCAGATTCACCAAACTCTTCCCCTGAGAGACACACAAACTTGTTTTTGTGATGTTTGTGGCAAGTCATTTGTCTGGAAGTCGTCTTCATACAAGCATCATTCTATTCTGTGATTATTTTAGACACACATCTTAAAGCAAAAATGACTCTGGCAGACACAGTTATTGCTGTTTTCCATTAAAGATTTCAATTTGGAGTGGTTTATAAATAATAACAAAAAATGTATTTGTCAATAATTTAAGGAGCTGTAAGTATACTAACCAGTGAAATAGGAAGAAAAATAAACTACTGTTAAAATGAAAATTAAGCTAATCACGATTTGTAAGATTCGAACCCATGACTTATAGCATACATGCATGTTTTATGTAGTTTAATTGTACGGCATGTTTTATGTAGTTTAATTGTACGTTGGAAACAGCACAAAGTTTACATACAGATTTCAACATAACCTATGTTATGATTTCAATCGATGCTTACCAATTTATTTTGATTGAAGTTTGCTGCAAGGTGGACTGTCAACTTATATTTTTTATTGGTCAATCTTCTGTGCAATAGACTTCTTGTTTTGAACAGATTACCGAGTTAGTATGGCTTTAACATTTTACCTCAAGTTATTTCCTTAACTTTGACTTAAGTAATCATATCCACTTCTATCAACAGGAAGTTTATGTTAATGGTAAAAGAAGAATATCCATTTTGTTGAATTACTTTTTATTGCCAATGAATATGTACATTGTTTATGCTAAATACACTTTGAACTTTCACCTCCCCAAATAGGACTTTATAGCAGGAAGACACCAAAACCCTCACAATAAAGACATCAAATACACTCTACATGTATAATATTTTTCCCTATGAGTTTTAACCACATAGCCTGTATTTCTACAGGAGAGTGATGGTCTTTCCTTGATAACAAAAAGGTGTACTTAACACCATCTGCAGAATCTGAACACATTCAGACTTCAAACTCTGCACAGCTCTCAGATTCAGCAACCTGTGGATTGAGGGCTCCATTTCCTGTGAAGTACCTGGTTATACTGAATCAAGGTTAAAATGAGTTGAATATGATTGGGGGAAAAAATCATCCTACACACAGACACCACCAACATGAACTTGTTGGGAAAGAGGCATGCATGCAGTTTACAGATATTTTCAAAGTTCTGTGTTGCCCTTCCTACTGATAAGAGGATTTTTTTTTTCCAGACTTATCTTTGCAAAAACAATATTGCAGCTAATATGTTAGTCATTATATTTACAATTAAATCATTTTAATTAAAGCAGATAACACCAATAAAATCCTACACTTTTATTAAATGCAAAGTGCTATATAATAAAGAATAATCACACTAATTTGAAGGCTAACTCATTTTACAATGCCTACAAATGTACAAAATACTAATAAAGGACATAAATTGACAGACTTCTTCCATGAGATTTTCTGGACTGGTTATCAATACATTTTGTGGGTTAATTTTGATGTCTAGGTAGCAGACTGCCAATTGTGAACATGATTACCCCGTATTTCCCTCTGTATTTTGCTCAGTTTCATGATCACCCTTTCAGCTGATAACCTCTTCCTTCATTCCATTTTCTCAGCAAAAGATTCAAATCTGACGACGGTAAATCCTCTTTAAGCCCCTGGGGAATTTTTTGCAATCAAATCACCGCAGTTTGACAATCCACTATTGATAAGTTACGCAACTTGTTTGTATTGAATATACAAATGTAATCACAGGGCATTAATAATCAGAGAATGCTGGAAATCTCCAATAAGGGTTGGATCCAAACAGTGCAAACCTTACGGGGGCAAAAGGCATACATGTTACCTTGACAATTGTATTGTACTTAACCAAAATCTAACTACATTTAACCAATACCCCTTATTGGTCCTTTATTTTTTAAACTAGATATACAAAGGTTACAACTCATGAAAAAGATTTACATTTACAGTCCATCAACAGTCATTTCATGTCCAAAGTACTATTAATCACACATAACTTAACAGACATCACAGCAAATAGTACAGATCCTGATCAGACAGCTCCCAGCAGGAGCCAGGCTAGTCTGGATCTAGAATATTTAGTTGGCAAGATCAATACATACTTTAAGCAGTCTGTTATAGTTAAGTGTACACCTATGTAAATTCCAAATACCATGTATCATTTTTGTATCTACGCATAATGGGCCCGTCTTACTAACCTTGCATACGCAAGATTTCACCCTAAGTTTTGTATACGTTCAAACTTACGTTCAAATGGTGTCTTACTAAACTTTTGTAACTTACGATCAGGCAGAAAATTGAACGTAACTTTACACACGGTCTAGACCTTGCATAAGTGTCATGGCGGAATTCATTCCAATTTTCAACGCATCGATTGTAAATCACAGAAATGATAGTTTTTAGAAAAAGACCAGATATTTTGGCCATGTATTGAGATGTTGAAATAGTCTCTCGATGAGATTGAACAAAACAACGATACAACACCTGATTGCGTTGGTAGATGCCGATTTAAGACCGAAAACCAACAGAAGCCACCCTGTGATTACCGATGGGTATTTAAATTATCTACTATTGACTTTTTCATGTTTTATTAGAAATAACCTACTATTAATTTATTAAAAGCAGGAAAAATTATATTTTTGCATTGGGTGATTACCAATGTGTATTTCAATAATATATTGAGTATTATTAATAGATTATTCATTAGGTGAGAATCTTGTCATTACAAATAAGTAATTCCTATTAGTGTATTATGCTGCACATATTTAGCTAGTTTACCCACACCAAAACGCTCGCTTGCGACAAGCTCGTCACAAGTTTACGACAAGTTTGCGCAAGCTTGCCGCAATCTTAATAGGATTGCATTTCTTAAATTCTATGGTTGCGGATGCGAGCACGCTCGCTTGCTTGGAAATTAAGGTTGCGGTTTGGTTTTGTTCGCACACTTCTCGCAATCTTAAATACCATTAAGATTGCGAGAAGCTTGCAGCCTTGCAAGCTTGTAATCTTCTATTCCATTAAAGATTGCGATAAGCTTGCGGTCTTGCAAGCTTAAAATTAATTAACATAAGGATTGCAGATAGGTTGTGGTCTTGCAAGCATAAAATTATTCCAAGACATTAAGAAATTTATTTTGTATTTCTTTAAATAAATAACATTGAAAGAGACATGAAACATGGTCAAGTTCTGTGAAGATTAGGCCCCCAAAAAGTCTTGTTCTCAAGGTTTTTATAGATTTGACTAAGTCACCTACTTTTTGATCATGTGACCTATTTATTAACTCATCCAAGATTTTATACAGACAAACATTTAATGACATTCTGACCAGCGTTGGTTAAGATAGGATCAAAACGTAGCCTTTAAAGTGATTACGAGCAAACTGTTGATGCAGCTAGATGGACAGTTGGTTATGAGAAAAGCTCGGCTGAATGTGACATAAAATAGCTCCAAATACATTGTACTAATTGCCAATTTTTTAAACTTTATTTTGTCATTATTTATTATTAAACAGAGATCACACAACCATATACAATACAGTCCCAGACTTACTCTCCCTAGAAAGTAATTTGGTAACACTACTTTACTCCTGTCTTGAGTTATTTATAGAAAATCCAAAAATATATTTTATAACTTGTCTTGACGACAATTGTTCCCTTAAGCAATTCTAAACATATTAATTCTTCCCATGAGATAGCTAGTTACCTACTTAACTTGATCAATCCTCAAAAAAGAAGATAATGAACAGGAACAAAATAAAATTTAATTAGTAACAGTGACTCAGTCCATCAAACTAATGGACAACAAAAACAATTCCAAACTTGGGTATCCCATAAACAAGCTAACTACCAAATTTGATATCAATATCTACATCTGATATCAATATATATCCTGCCTAGACATGGAAAGCAAACTGCTAATTAAGTTACAGTGACCTTGACCTGACTGATCACAAAAGCAATATTTAACTATGTTATCATTTAAGACAGCTACAAAACATTTGGTAATAATAGCTCAGTAAAAAAATGATCCAATTCCAAAGAAGTCAGTTTTTTTATAACTTTTTTTTGTTGTTGTTGTCTTTCGAAAACCTGGTCAAGCAGATCTACAGTCTAATATCTAGTAGGACAAAAAAAATTACAGAACAGACAGTAGAGTATCATGTTAAAACCACTCTCACTTTATTGGGAATGTGAATAAACACCATTTAATAATACAAGTTTGAAAGTCGCTTTTACGGTGATTCAGTAAAAGTCAATCGTAACTTTCGGAAAATAACTGAAGAAATCGCCGAGGGGTCCCGATTTACAACAGCACAGTCTACACTTCCGGCCGCGCCAATTTTCAACGAGATGCAAAAAATGTGATGAAAAAGATGAAGAAATCGACTTTCCTTCACTGGACTGCTAAGCAGAGGTGAGACATTGATCTACTTAAACAAGTATAAGAAGCAACATATTTTAAATCAGGTTTTCTTAACGTAGTGAGTTTAGTACATTAACTGTTTAGAATGCAAAATTAACGTGTCAAATATTTTCGCCATTTTTTTTTCAGTTCCGACATTTCACTTTAGTTTTTTCTTATCACAAACGTTTTCTGAAACCGTTGACTTTTCCATAAACATTTGTTATCTACTGTATATTTAATTTATGCTTCAGTTAGAGTTGATAAGGTTCTGACAAGTTCGAACGTAAGACATTTTTGTAATATTGTTTTTTTTTAGAGTGACCCGATTAACGGTAATATCCAGTTACCGGATATTTCTGAGTTTACACAAGGATACATTTTATACTATAGGAATAAAGGCACATAAAACGGTTTCAAGTGGCAACACAATATTTTTGTTGTTGATTACATTGTTGTGTTAAAAAATAAATTTAGGTCACCTGTAATAGATATCCAAGATAACTTGTACATGATGGTTGAGCACATCATAAACTGTGTTTGCTTGTATGGTATTGCCACTCATGTAAAGTATTTTATTTTCTGTAATAGTTTGAAACAGCCAGATGCAAGTGAACAAAAAAGAATCGGAATTGCAGACTGATGTCAATAAGGAAGTCAGTGAAGAGCAACGCATGGATGACAGACAAAAGTTGAAAAGGTACAAAGATAACTATGCAGCATTTTGACCATTTGTACCAGTTATTGTATTAATGCATTTGCTATTTTTTAGCATTTACAGTGTTAATCATTAATTGCATGGCACAGCTGTTTGTACATGAAGTTGTCATTGTTGGGAAAGCATGTTGGTTTGATTTTGTAAATGTTTATTGTTACATCGCACTGACACATTTATGGCCATATTGGTGACGTCCAGGTAATTATTGGTGGAGGAAAACCTCCCTAAATGAAAGTTCTCACCCCTACCAGGACTCGAACCCACGCGGTGAAGGGCTGAGGAGCTTCAAGTCAGCAAGTCTGTTTTGATTGCAATATTATAATATTAAAATTAATTAGTATATTTTAAATTTCAATTTCCTTTGTTCTCTGTATTCACTTACATTAATAAAAAAAAATCTTGCTGTAATAACTTACATTTTGATTTTACTGGCTTTATCTGTGTGTTTATGGTTGGCCTGGTGTCAGGATAATGTGACTGCGTGTGGTATCATGTCAGTTGTTCACGGCATACTATACACAGTGAAGGCAGCACTATATCGGCTTCAAGTGAACACCGTCTCCAGATAACTGAAATACTACTGTTGGTGGCACAATGAACCCAATAAACAATCAAACCACCAACAATATTTAATTTATTTGAAGACAGTGCTCAATCGAAATCAATATAGAGCTGTCTTTACTGATTATAGCATGCCATGAACACCTGGCATGATACACCCAGTCACATTATCCTGACACCTGACTGACCAGTCATAGAATTACCTGTCTATTTGCTTGAGTATTAGCCAGGGAGCAATAACACTACCATTTAACATGACTTTGGTATGTTGCAGCCCAGACTGAACCCGATGCCTCTAGTACCAGGAGCCAGCACTCTACTGATTGCGCTACCAGGTCTGGTGTTTTACTTTTACCCCTTTGTGCATATTAATGCTTATAAAGTAACCAAGATAGTATTTCGTTAAGCTGTACTTGATAGTTCAGCATTTCTCAGCTCAGGCTTTAAACATAGAAAATATGGGGGTGCTTTTGCCTATAGCTCCTGTTATTTGCTGCTGTTTTCAAATTGCTGTTTTAAAGAATAGGCAAGTTTGCATCATGACCAGAGCTGTAAAAGTTTGTGTCAGCATCTAAATTTGTTTTTTGTTTATTTCCGTTTTTTGGTAAAATTTCCAATCTATTTCTTTCAATCTTTGAACACTTATTCTGTATCATAATTTGACAGAAAAATCATAAGGTGCCTGTGTGGTGCAAATAACACAAGACCCTCACATACTAAATAGGTCTAACATTGCTAAATAAAAAAATCAGGTAATAAAAAAATAAATTTAAATAATGCATAATGTTGGATTTTTTTTTCTTTTTCAGATGTAATTGGCGAAAAAATACATTTGCTGTGCAGGTGAGAGGAAGGATGCAAGATCCTCTCAAGCAGAACTGGAGTTGTCATCTGAGAAATCAACAAGAACTGACTATGAACTGTTTTTGAACACAATACCTGTGGTACTATCTCTTGAGTGCATTGTATGTATTTTATTCTTAATGATAAATAGATACTTAAGTTTGATTTAATCAGTTAAAATCCTATTTGCTAGACTCCCGAAAATGGCTTGTCATGCTTTCTCATATTAATAATAAGTGCTTAGCGAGATATGGGTTAAGAATATAAATTAATTGATAAGCATCTTTTATTTGTTTCCTTTAATAAATGACCACTTGTTCTTTGTGTTTTTTGCCATTGTCTTTAATTAAAGTGGAATATATTTAGTATCTTTCTGTTGTGTTATTTTCCCTATAAATTTTTTGTTGTATCAGATTTTTAGGTGAAACCACAAATGTTATCTAGTGATATCTTTCTGTTGTGTTATTTTCCCTGTAAATTTTTTGTTGTATCAGATTTTTAGGTGAAAACCACAAATGTTATCTAGTGATTTTATTTATGTCAATCTATCCACAACCTTATCCACTCAACGAATTTGATCAACTAAGAAAAAAACAACCCACAAGCTTGGGATGATCAAGCTATTAAGTGAACAATCCTGCAAGCTTGGGATGATAGCGCAAGCTTGCAAGCGTGCCAAACCGCACGCATGGGATAAGTGAGCAAGCGAGTCAAACCGCTCGCTTGGCATGATTGCGCATGCTTGCAAGCGAGCAATCAAGCTCGTAAAGGTTCCTATCGCAACCTTGCAAGCGAGCTTCTGAGCGAGCCAAACCGCTCGCTTGACATGATCGCGCAAGCTTGCAAGCGAGCAATTAAGATCGTAATGGTTCCTATCGCAAACTTGCAAGCTTGCCAAGCGTGCAAGCGAGCTTCTAAGCGAGCCAAACCGCTCGCTTGGCATGATCGCGCAAGCTTGCAAGCGAGCAATCAAGATCGTAATGGTTCCTATCGCAAACTTGCAAGCTTACTTTTAAGATTGCGGCTTTCTTATCGCAATCTTACCGCAAGCTTAAATAAGATTGCAACACGCTTGGTTGCAATCTTACCGCAATCTTGTCGCAAACTTGTCGCAAGCTTATTTAAGCTTGCGGTTTTGGTGTGGGTAAACTAAGAAAACTATAAGAGCACATACTTAAGATCACATTATAACCTTATTCTGGCAAAATTCTCTGACATTGATATCTATTTTTAGCAGAAAACATTACCACTAGTGCTTATTCATAGATTTTGAAAGAACGAACATTAAAATTAGATTTATTTGGTGATTTGTTCTGTCTAATAATTGAAGAAATGTTTCAAAACTGTCTTATCTATAATATATAATAACAAGTGTATAAATAAGTTCATTCTCCAAAACAAGGATATTGTTACATGTATTTGATAAAGGCAAACTGTTGGATACCACCATTAAATCAAAATGGGTCAGATACATCAATCTCATAACAAGGTTATTTGTAAATTAAGGCAATGAAACATATCTAACTTAAATTAGTTTAAAACAGTATTTCCTGATTAAAAAAAATAAATTCTAATATTCTTATTTCTGGTTAAATATCTGAAATTCTGCCTAAATGGGTATCATGTTAGAAAACCTGGCTTCAGGGTCAGAAGAAATTTACTATCAAATTGGTTCAGATTAGGTAATTAATGGGTAGCCTTCTAAACATGTGTAAAAATGCTAATAGACAACTAGTTATTATCTAGATCACCTAGCTCCATGGTAGCTGTATGACCAGGATCTACACAATATGCTGCCATATCTTTACAAAAATGCATGGTTGTCATTGAATTTAGTTGTAAGGAAATAAAAAAAACATTAGTATAAGTTATTCACAAATGCAGTTGCTAAGACACATGACTCCACAGTCCATCAACGTGTGTCGGGTTATGAAACAAAAAACAAAACAACATAATTTGCCCAGTGTTTACTCTCTAAGCAGCACAGGACAATATTTAAGCAATGCTCAATTTTCTTGTACTGGTGGGAGGAAATTCTATGTTACTGCTTAGGTATTAAGAGCCCCCAATTTCCTGAACAGACTCTAAAAGGCCTCTTTCTTTATGACCTGTAAGTATACGACTGGACTTGAATTGTGATTCCATAAAATTCTCCTAATTTGTTTAGATTTTGTATAAACCCTAGGTTGTTTGTATTCATTATAGAACCACTTCATTAAAACAAGAGGGCCATGATGGCCTTTAATCGTTCACCTAATGACACAGGCTTTTAGTAGGCTCAAATCTGGCATCAAGTAATTAAGAGTGATTTACTTTAGAAATCTTTGGTGAAGATTGGACCATTAGTGTGCCACTGGGTTGATAACATTTTCTAGAATTTTACCAAGTAACCTACTGAATCCACATGACTCACTTCAAAACATATGTTAGATTTCATACTGGGCCATCAATGTATCCTCTTAAGTGTTTTCACAAGGTTTTTCTACAATGTAACCTAGTGACCTATTTTTTGACCCCACGTGACCCAGTTGCGAACTCATCCAAGATTTCATGCAGACAAACATTCTGACTAAGTTTGGTGAAGATTGGCTTATAAATGTGGTCTCTAGTGTGTTCACAAGCTTTTTCTAAGATTTGACCTAGTGACCTACTTTTTGACCCCACGTTACGAGCACATCCAGGATTTCATGCAGACAAACATTCTGACCAAGTTTGATGAAGATTGGATAAAAATTGTGGCCTGTAGTGTGTTCCCAAGCTAAAATGTTGACGCCGAACGACGAACGAAGTGGTTTCACAAAAGCTCCCCTTGAGCACATTGTGCTCAGGTGAGCTAAAAATGGTAACTAGTTTTCACACCAATGGGTTTGTGTTGAGAATTATGGCATAACAGTCCAGTGGTAGGACCCATGACTCTGGATCAGGGGGTCCGTGGTTCGAACCCCGGTCAGGTCACCGCTGATTTCCTTGAGCAAGAAATTTACCTCGAGTTGTTCCACTTCACCCAGGTGTATAAATGGGTACCTGCCAGGGTTTTTCGGATCAGTAATATGACTTCTTAGCGCCATGTGTCGGCTGCCATAGTACGGGATTGACTAATATACCCAATGACCAGGGGGTAAACTGAAAAGTCGGCTGAACGAGCAGTAGCTTGAAAGTAGACTATAACTTGGTATTACCTATTACCTATATACTGCTGCTGGAATTACTATATTAGTTTATTTATGTGGAGCTCTGGTTATGAACACTTAGCTTGAGTTTGAAGAACATTTCCAAGTGTTGATTGGTCAAGATATAAACCTGTATCTTTACTTGACCTGAGTCAGAATTGTCATGGGAATGCATGGACTTGGACATAATATATAAGTCAATGTTAAATATTTAGATTTGGATATAAAAAAACAGAAGAAGAAAGACAATGGTCATTCAGTAAAAATGGTAAGTTTCATAAAGTTTTGTTTTAATAATTTATAAAGCACAAAGTGATTTCTTTCATCATAACATAATGATCTGTAAAAATGTATTAGTTTGACATTTAAAAAAAAAAAAGAAAACTTATTTTTTTCTTCCAAATGGTATTTTTAAATGTAAACACATAATTATAACCTTGACATGGGGTTCAAATCAGAGCCATATACCATGGTATTTTGAGTCAGACAGATCAGTTACAGGTTGTATCCACACTTAAACATAGTGACTGTTTGAACACTTATCTTGCTGTATACAAACAAATCAAGCATAGGCAAATAGCATGGATATAGATCAACCAGTTTCTGCTTGGAGCAGTCTGCTTAGGATCTGCCAAGCATAGGCAACTAATGTGGATATAGATCAACCAGTTTCAGCTTGGAGCAGTCTGATCAGGATCTGCCAAGCATAGACAACTAATGTGGATATAGATCAACCAGTTTCTGCTGGGAGCAGTCTGTTTAGGATCTGCCAAGCATAGGCAACTAATGTGGATATAGATAAACCAGTTTCAGCGGGGAGCAGTCTGATCAGGATCTGCCAAGCATAGGCAAATAGCATGGATATAGATAAACCAGTTTCAGCTGGGAGCAGTCTGATCAGGATCTGCCAAGCATAGGCAAATAGCATGGATATAGATAAACCAGTTTCTGCTTGGAGCAGTTTGATCAGGATCTGCCAAGCATTCGCAACTAATGTGGATATAGATCAAACAGTTTCTGCTTGGAACAGTCTGATCAGGATCTGCCAAGCATAGGCAAATAGCGTGGATATATAGATCAACCAGTTTCTGCTGGAAGTGGTCTTATCAGTTTCTGTTAAGCATAGGCAAATAGCGTGGATATATATCAACCAGTTTCTGCTGGAAGTGGTCTTATCAGGATCTGTCAAGCATAGGCAAATAGCGTGGATATATATCAACCAGAATCTGCTGGGATCCGTGGTCTGATCAGGATCTGCCAAGCATAGGCAACTTATGTGGATATATATCAACCAGTTTCTGCTGGGATCCGTGGTCTGATCAGGATCTGCCGGATCAAGCATAGGCAACTAATGTTGATATATATCAACCAGTTTCTGCTGGCAGCGTTATGATCAGGATCTGCATGCTTACTTCTGATATCCTAGCAGTGCATGTATAGCTTTCATTCCATACAGTTCAGTAGAAAAATTGTTTATTGTTTTGTTTGTTTATTGTTTATTGGGTTTATCGTCCCACCAACAGTATTTCAGTTATCTGGAGACGGTGTCCACTTGAAGCAGATATAGTGCTGCCTTCACTGTGTATAGGATGCCGTGAACACCTGGCATGAAATCACACCCAGTCACATTATCCTGACACCGGGTCAACCAGTCGTGGAACTACCCTTATATTTGCTTGAGCGTTAGCAAGGGAGCTATACCACTACCATTTTTAATGACTTTAGTATGTCGCGGCCCGGGATCGAACCTGGGACCTCCCATACCTGGCGCCAACGCTCTACCGATTGCGCTACCAGGTCCGGTCTGAGTAGAAAAATATTTTTTTGTATTTTATTATAAGATGTAACATGACAAGGGCTTTAAAGATGATGTACACTGCTGTGCGGATGGAAAAAGTTGAAGATAATTTATAACTTTTTGTCATTACATGATATATATTTCTTTACAGATATAATTTACCGTTGGTAATACATTCTAAATGGCTTCATTAATGGTACACTGCAATACTGTTAATAAGGTTCCCATGGAAAATAAATGTATTGAAACTTGTTAAGTCTTCTGTCATATATGATAATAATAGATAAATTACTCATCCCCAATACATTACTTTAAAATATACATTCTGAGCCACTCCAATAAAAATAACATAATAGTCATTATCTGATGTGTCCTTTTTAAGGACCAGCTTGTATGTATATGTTACATCTCAACGTACTTAACATGATGTACTATATACTCTTTTATTATACTTTCACTCATAATTTAATATAAGTTGTTTTCTTCTTTATTAGCAAAATGTTTGTTATTATGAAAAAGGTATGCTTGGGTTTGGAACTTGATAAGAGTGAATTGGCAGTATTTTACACCAGTTATAACTTTTAGTGTTAAGTGATGGATAAAGAAATTAAGATTCTGAATCAAATCCTTGTGTTGATCCACTGCTGTTTGGGCTCCTCAGCTGAACCAAAGCTCCTTTAGCAATTTAAAGATACAAGATGTAAAAAAAAGATCTTACTGCTAAGGGTTAACAAATACCCTCACCCCATCCTCTACCTCTTATAAGATATCTACCTGTCTCTCCCATAAGATATCTACCTCTAACTCCCATAAGATATCTACCTGTCTCTCCCATAAGACATCTACCTGTCCCTCCCATAAGATATCTACCTTCCATAAGATTTCTACTTCCTGTGTGATATCTACCTCAAATAAGATATCTACCTCTTCCTCCCATAAGATATCTATCTCTACCTCCCATAAAACATTGACCTCTACCTCCCATAAGATATCAACCTCTACGTCCTATAAGGTATCTACCTCTACCTCCTATAAGATATCTACCTCTACCTCCTATAATATATCTACCTCCCATAAGATCTCTACCTCTACCTCCCATAGGATATCTACCTCTACCTCCTATAAGATATCTACCTCTACCTCCTATAATATATCTACCTCCAATAAGATATCTACCTCTTCCTTCCATAAGATATCTACCTGTCTCTCCCATAAGATATCTACCTCTACCTCCCATAAAACATTGACCTCTACCTCCCATAAGATATCTACCTCTAGCTCCTATAAGATATCTACCTCCCATAAAGTATCTACCTCTATCTCCTATAATATATCTACCTCCCATAAGATATCTACCTCCCATAAGATATCTACCTCTACCTCCCATAAGATATCTACCTCTACCTCCCATAAGATATCTACCTCCCATAAGATATCTACCTCTAGCTCCTATAAGATATCTACCTCCCATAAAGTATCTACCTCTATCTCCTATAATATATCTACCTCCCATAAGATATCTACCTCCCATAAGATATCTACCTCTACCTCCCATAAGATATCTACCTCTACCTCCCATAAGATATCTACCTCCCATAAGATATCTACCTCCAATAAGATATCTAACTCCCATAAAGTATCTATCTACCTCTACCTCCCATAAGATATCTACCTCCCATAAGATACCTCCCATAAGATATCTACCTCCCATAAGATATCTAACTCCCATAAGATATCTCAATCCCATAAGATATCTACCTCCCATAAGATATCTACCTCCCATAAGATATCTACCTCCCATAAGATATCTACCTCCCATAAGATATCTACCTCCCATAAGATATCTACCTCCCATAAGATACCTCCCATATGATATCTACCTCCCATAAGATATCTAACTCCCATAAGATATCTACCTCCCATAAGATATCTAACTCCCATAAGATATCTACCTCCCATAATATATCTACCTCCCATAAAGTATCTACCATAAGACATTGGCATAATAAACAAAAGTTTCTTTCTTGCTTGCCCACCAACAAAAATTACTTACAGCCATATAAGTATTATTGTAATTATTCTTTGTAGTAGTAGAACATGTTGTATGAGTAGAAGTTGTTGTTGAAAGCCTGGTGAATAATCAGTTAAGCTACAAATTTTGAAAATGTCAAACAGAATTTTCATATTAATTTTGTTCCATTTCCTCCTGTTTTTATTTTGTAAATTATTAACCTGTATTTTAGCTTTATTGTTGTTGTTTTCCTGAAGACTTTTGCCCACATTGCATGATTCACGTGACATGCAGCAAATAAATCTTCAAGCCAAGTAATGAGCAAGTTTTAGTCATACTTTGAAATATTTTGGGTCATGAAGCCAATATGAACAAATGTATTCCTCTAAGTAGTGTAATACTGTGTCATTAATATTGTATCTCTTAGTAAAACACATATTTGTCCCATAAATGTGTCAACATGAAAGATCTAATATTACAGCTATGTTGTGTAAAAATTAGTTTCCTGCTCTAACAAGCATGTTAACTATTAATATATGTTACTAAATGTCAATAAATGTTTAATAAAATACCATTAATTTGTTTAAATGTTGTTACAGCTATGTGTTATTATAATGCCTACTAAGCATGAGTTAATCAGGCTTAAGTAAAAAGTGTAGGCCCATATTAGCCATACATGTGATGTCATTATCAATACAGTCATTGCCTATGTACAAAGTTGAAGGCCAATAATTAATGATAAATCAGGGCTATGAACAAATGTAGCAAAATGAAGGTTAAACTATATAAATAACAGTATCATTTTCTACACAATTGTCAAGTTCAACAAGTTTTTATCTATAAACTTAGTATGCCATTAAATTTGCAGAAATAACCCAAACCCAAAATTGATGAAAAACACAATGATCAAATTAAATAAAACCATAAAAATGATATCATTTAATATATATATTTATAATTTATACTTTAATATTAAATGCTGAATATAATCATTTACATTATATCACAACTGTATGATAAATGATTTGGTTGAACAAAGAGTAGCTATATATATATTACAACCTTTTATTACTTAAAATTACTTAAACTAAAACAAGTATCAATCCAAATCAATCAAATGTTGTAATTTATCCTCTCAAATTACCAATCCAAGTATGCAACACTATCCCTAATGAAAAGCATGAACTGTAACTGAGACCAACATTTTTTAATAAAATACAACAAATACCAAACAGCATTAAATTTAAAGTATTTAATTATTACCCACATGGACAGAAAACTACCAAAAATGCCTACCTGAATCGTCATCGTCATCCTGTGCGCTAGTTTTAGCCATCTCTCTAGATGCACCATTTTCCGTAGTCACAGTGATCTTAGGAAGCGTATCCATGGGAATGAGGCTGGCGTCTGGCACCTCCTCCACACTAAACTGTACCATGGTTCTTTAACTTTCACTAAGTTATACAGCTATGGTAACCAATTTGTCGATTTCTATTTTCTCTCCCCTCCAGAACTTAAAACTCACTTTTGCTCCATTGTAACTAGTTTAATCACACCTAGGAAGAAATGCACACTCACTCAATTCAATAGATTTCACTTAAAGGAAGTTTCTCCCCCTATAAGTTTCGGCTTTTCGTAGAATCAAGGTACAATAACTGTCTCTTGTTAAATGTGATTCACCCAACACAAAAAACATAGGAGAAAAGAGATATGTGTAAGTAAGTAATGTTATAATAAATTGTTTTGAGAACACTTTATTGACAGTGTGGCAGCAGAGATAGAATAATTACTGATTTTGGACAAAGATCTGTGAG
Organism: Sinonovacula constricta; assembly: GCA_007844125.1. NCBI lineage: Eukaryota > Metazoa > Mollusca > Bivalvia > Cardiida > Solecurtidae > Sinonovacula > Sinonovacula constricta. Next base: position 43,034,279 of record CM017565.1, on the reverse strand, counting down.
ACACATAAAAACCTTGAAGGTTATGATCAAGAAAAAAAAATCAAGATCTTAAACCAGAAATATCAGTATGTAACAAACTTTGAGTCATAATTACATCCATTAGAAGTAAACTAGTCTAACAAAGTATCCCCGCATACTAAGGAAAAAATTGCCAGATATGTGCATATACTAAACTTATTTCAATAATGATATAATATCTCATGTCAGCAGTCTAATATTTCCAATTATGGGTAGAAGACAATTCACACATCTTTATAAATGGTTCCTTGTCAACATGAATGATATTAAACTCAGCTAGGTCCATCTCAACCTATTAATCATCATATCTTTAAAAAAAAAAAAACATATTAAAAAATACAGGAAGTGAGAAAATATGTATGTCAAATAGTTTAGAAATAGCAGCACTTTAAGTTGTAAAGTGTTGATAAATAGATTGTTTTTTACTGTGCAGTATTACTTATGGATCCACTTCTAGTTATTTCTATTTCAAGCATCATTATCATCAAACAGTCGCATAACAGCCACGATGACCCTTTGAGAAGCTAAAGCGAAACCATGTAACAAGACATTTCCAAAGATGATGAGTTGAATTCAGCCAAACATTCCAAACAAAAAATCACCACACAAATACACTACTAAAACAACTTAAACAACAAGTCCCCAAAACATGAACCAGTAAAACAATAATGCCAAAATTTACAATCATAACACATAATGAACATTATCTTAAAAAAAACAAAAACAACTCTACAGCTCTAGTCATTCTCTATCAAATATTTATACCATTCAAGATGACCCTTAGAAAGGAACTTCACACATAGAGTATTGAGTGCACCTTTTGTAATTCATCCCAAAATCCCAATAACAAAACCAAACAAATTCACATGCATCTGTGCCTTGTAGAACAACATACAGATTCCCGTATCTAATCATCATCATTAATTCAAGTCATTTTGGATGCTGTTATGTTACTGCATGAAGTCAGAGGCAAATGTTGGTAGGAATCAGTCTAGAGAGGATAGGAAAACTGTATGTTAGTAGAATATGTTCGTGACCAAATTTCAACAGAAAATATTTATTGGCACTATAAATTATAATCCATGTACATAATCAAAATTGTCCTTCAGAAGAATTAGTTTTCTTTAGGTGGGGAGTATCAAAAGAATTCTTGATCTTGATTTTAGCTTAAAAACAATTTTAAAAAACAAGTCTATATCTGAACTGCAAATACAGTGAATTATACATCATGACATGTGTATTCATTAGAGACTGTGATGTCAGCTATATGCTGATTGTCTCAAAATGATGCAATAACTTAGGTGTATATATGGAGTGAGGATTGTGTGGTTCTATCTTTCATTTACCTATACAAAACACTGACCACGTCATGTTAACAAGGTCTTAAATGTAAAAAAAAACACATTGTGTTGCAGAAATAAAGTCTTATAAAACTGAACTGAAAAATGACACACAACAGAAGCTAGAAACACTTCCCACTAATATGCAACATACTGAAACAAAGTTTCTTGAATCAATCAAAGACAGTGAAAACACAATCTTAGAGTATGGTATATTGACAGCTTGAGTAGTTCTTAAAAGGAAAAACTCTGCTTTAAGAGAACCACAAAGATCTCAATACTAAAACCAGAACAGTAATAAAAACAAGTGTAAAACAACATCAAGAACTTGTTTCAACTTGAATACACCACAACACACATAAACAATGGCAGTGATAGAATAAGAAAATAAAACCCTAACAATGCTCTGCTATTCTGATAAGATCATTTTGTTCCATCTGCCCATGCAGTGTGGTTTCTGATGAAAAACAGTCATAACTACAGATAACATCACACATAATGTACTTGCACTGGAACCAAACAAATTTAGATGATGTCTTGGGAAAAATGCCAGAAATGTTTATATGAAAGAAAATTGAAAAAAAAAAAAAACACCCTCATGCATTGACTTAATAAGGATTGCTGACAAAATCCTTAGAGTAATCTGTGGGATGAGAGGGCTTTGCGGGCATTTTTGCTGATATTGTGCATATTTTAGCACAGAGGCATTTATGAGGTGCCCAGGAAGTGAACCCCAGCGGGTCGATTATACTGATACCAACGAGCTAGGCGTAATGCTGTCCCCTTAGCCTCGAGCGTTAGGAGAAAAGCCACTACTACCAACTTTAAAGTATTTGGTTTGACCCGACCAGGGTTTGAATCCACGACCTCTCGATCCACAAGCCGAGGCTCTACCACTTAAGCTATTGCGGCCGGACGGAGTAATCCGTATTTTTTGTTTTATGTTTTTGAGATACATTAAAGTATTGGTCATTATAGCAATGTTAAGCTATTTTAGTGGAAGAAGACCCCAGGCAAATGTCTGAGTATAGCTACAGGCATATCGCAGTGAAACTAGAAAACCTAACTACATAATTTCCTCAACCCTGAAGGGACCGTAACCCCAGTAAAGAGAGGCCAATGGGTCAGAAGAGTCTGCAACTCTGCCCCTCAGACATGGGCTCCCCCAAACTGTATGACTTACTTTGACAACTCATAAGATTAACAGTAACATTAAAGTTCATCTTAGTTTTGCTAAAATATGTACAATAAGAAAGTCTTAACTATTTTAAGTCTATAACATATAAAAAGTTTACTGTTCTAAATGTCAAAAAGTCTCAAAAACTGTTTTGGGCAAATTAAAACCTCAAACAAAACATTTTTTTGGTCATCATTTCATCTTTCAGACCCTTGTTAAATCTAATTCTTAGAAATCACAAATACTTTTTTCACTTTCAATGAACCAGACAACAAAAAACAGGCACACCATAGCAACCACAACACTGTGAACACAAAATTGTTCCATGAGCAGTGATTCTTCCTCATAGCTCACTTTGAAGTAAGCAGCTGCAAGCAATATTTAACCTTCAGAATTGTTTGCTTTTATTGCAAAATATTCAATCACATATGTTTCTCTTCATGACAGAAAATGTGCAAACATGCTCTGCCAGTTTAAGACAAAACTGCCCCAGGTAAGATTGTCCATTCAACATTAGTAAAATAAACAAACTTTGGAACACTTCAAAATGTTATTTTGAGGGGCTATAGCAAGGAATATAGAAACAACATCATTTTTTAAAACTCTAGTTCGTTCAGATGCAAAATATTATTAGAAAGTAAAAAAATTCAATAAAGTATTTTGCCAAAACCAACATACCGACAATACCAAGAAATTCTTGAAACTAGGAACAACCTACTGGCTGGAAACAGCTTTTATGTAGCCGTTCTCTTCATTAAATCAACAACTTTGATCTTGTAACTTTGTAGCAAATAAAAGTGCATCATTAATCCTAGATACCTTTGAATTGAATGCTTTACAACATCTCGTGCAAGACATCCTCGCCAATAAAATCCCATCCAGTGTGTGGATGATATTCAATATTTATGAATCACACTGCCTTGTGGTAACACAATCATTTTGCAAAAAAATACACCACTAAAGATATTTATGAGATTAATAATTATAAAATCTTTACAATAATAAAACACTTAACAGAAATGCCACACTTCATAGAAAATGTGAGTAATGATACAGAGAAAACATAGCAATACCTAAATCCAATAAGCATATTATAAAAATGCTCTTATAAAATGAAACAACTGCTATCACAAAACCACTAGACTGATGCACTGAGATCCAGATCAAAAAGTATTGGATTTAATCCTAGTACTAATGTTATATGAATACACTTGGGGCATACAATAGTCAACCAAAAACATACATACAACCTTGACCTTTGTTGAGTCTTTTTTCGACCTTGCCCCCTTACAAAGGTTTCTTGAGTGATCACCAAAAGGTATGTTTCCTTTGACACATCAAACAAATGACCTTGAACTAGCCTACCTTGTCCCCTAATAAAACATGAATTGACACAAACATTAAAGCTCTGCCCAAAACCCATGACAAGCCTAATAAATGACATTGACCTTCCTGAAAAAATGTTTCATTTTTTTTTTCAATTGTGAAACATTTTTTAGAAAATAAAAAAAGTACATAGTAAATTTACGTCATGGTTTAAATTGATTCAAATAAAAAATAACATTGTGCAAATAAATCTTACACTAAAGAAACAGCGATGTTTACCACTCATTATTTAATGAAATAATACTTTCAAGATTTCTGTTTATCTGCATAAACAATGCCACAAAATTTACCATAATAATGTGCATTGTTTTTTCTCTCTAAAATAACAGGGTTATACTTCCAGCCATAGGTGTTTTGCACTGAATTTTCCAAATAAATTCACTGACGCTGGTACTCATTTTCCACTATTATTGAAACGTTGGAAGGTTGGAATATTGGACTATATCTACTGCTTTACCTACTGGTAACATAGTTTGTCTACTTCCTGTTGAGATGAATATTTGTGATGCAAATGTGCACTTAAAGATATTAACCCAAACTTGCTGTATTTATTGGCAATGTTCATGTATGTACAACATATTAGTTTATCGCTAACAATTTTGTGCTCTCACCATAAGGATTCAAGTTCTGTTTGGGGCGAATGACTTAATTTGGGAAAGTCTTCTAGCTGACATGATGTGTGCTGGTGGTTCTACCTATTCATTTATCTGATGGGTCTTCTTCTATTTAAACAGCTAAAGTTGCTTAAAAATGACAATATAAATTTTATATAACTATCAAAAAGAAAATAAATTTTGTTCTTTTCAAGCCATTAGATTGTGCACTTACTTTGTACTACCGGTAACATACATTACTGATTTCCTGTACAAAAAAGTAATCGCCAAATAAGATTATGATAATACAGATTTTGTAACACAAGACCAAGAACATGGATGGCTATAAGTAACATAATTCAACCATTTTTCAAAAGGAAGATGTTTATTCAACTGAAACCTTACTGTAAATAAAAATTTCCAGAAATAACCATTTCGAAGGCCAAGCACAAGACTGATACAATCCACAAACAGTATGCCAGAACCAGGTTATATTGGATTTTCTATAACCTGTTTATTGTTTGAAAATTACTTTAGGTTTTGTTATTTTGATATGTTTATTCATGCATAGGTTTTTAAATGCATTAATATACCCGTATAAGAATAGTATTTAAAGGGTCAATAAACAGGTATATACAAAAAAGGATTTAGTTTTTAGTTTTTAATCTACTTAAGATGCCAATATTATGAAACTTTTCCTTGAAAGTGCATCTCTCTAATATATAGAGCAAGACTTTTAAGGGAAAAAAACTTTTTTTCAACAGAAAAAATTATTCTCCTACAAAATCTCACGCAGCCATTCTGCAAAGAGGTAACAATAAAAACAAATTCAAAGGCTTCAAATTCCTAATAACTGCTATCTTGATTCTTTAGTTTATTAAACTCTGACTCAAACATCAAATACTTTCTCTAAAAGGAGGCAAAATGATAAAACTGCTAACACACTTTCTGCTATGAATGATAAAGATTAATATTACGAGTTCCAAATATTGGAGAACAGTAATGCAGACAATTCTGCCCAAGTAATAAATTACCTTCGATTTACAATACAGATTTCTAGATAAACAGAGACCCAAGTGTCTAATCTCATCCCAATGAAGATTTCTGTAATATTTGTACAAAAATACAACCTGCACCTTCATTTTAGACAAAAAACTCATGAGGCTCAAGAGATAACTGTTCCTGCATACAATCCCCCCTGGCCTGTTTCTTAAACTATGCAAGAAAAACAAATAAGGACCCAGACTATCAGCACAAGTGACACAGGAATGTTTAGACCAGTTTAAGACCAAGTTATTGATTGTTTTCCACTTATTTAATGTGAAAACTTGTCATGTCTCAATAATTGCTTTGTGTGTGTGTTTTAAATTTTTTTATATTAGATGACATGTTTACCCTTTAATAACATAAATCAGCCTAAATTATATCATAACATTTCTTACTATTATAAATACAGGAATGTAATTCTGATTTAAATATTTGATCAAAGCTATTTAATTTGTCTATATATATCACCAGATAATAAACTTATAAAAAAACTTGATTTCAAAGATGAACTTAAGCCTGTTGGGAACTCGATCCTACTTACTTAATCTTCGTTATTCTCACAACCGCATATATAGGAATGATACCTTATCATGAAAACTAATGAAGATCTACATCAGATAAATGTTGTATTAGTTTGATCAATTAATCCCTTATCGAAGCACCATTAGTGGTATGACTTATACATAGTATTTAGGCTACAAATAAATTTGGAATCCTTTCTGTATCATTAATTTCTATTATTTGCATATAAAAGTGTCCAGGAAATAATATTTTTCCTAGCATATAATAATGTGATTTTTTTATCCTAAATGTTTGGTCTTATTCACAGAAAATTCTTTCTATAATTACACCTGTACTTTTAGCTGCCAAGGTCTAGATTTGAGTGATCATATGGCGTTTACATGCATAAAGTCCACCTGTTGGCAAAACATTATAAAGTAAAAAAACATAAATGTTGTTCTATAAATAGACACAAGTTCAACAATGTCTGTTATTAAATAATGGCTATATTATTTAAAGTTAAATAATAAAATATGTCCAATAAAAATAACTCAAGTGCACTCCTCAATGACTTAACTTAATCTGCAGAAAATATGACTTCTCCATCAACAAAAAGCATGTTAAAATATTAGTACGAATTTTCAATCTGTTTACATCTGCATAAGAATTCCCAAATTATGTATATTAGAGTGTGAGACCTGAATGGATGAGTCTCAACAGATATGCTTGTAGAAATAGCTTTCCAGTAACCATAAACCATTTATAAGGTTCATTGTCAATAGGATGATAAATGACACAGAAACTAATTTCATTAAGTATATTCACAAGATACCATGCTACAAGCATTCAAAGAATAATCTTTATTAGTCCTTAAGCAAGACTATCTACTGCACATTGCTGTGTACTGGTTCTTCCCAGAAAGTGGGCAGTCGGGAGGGATTAATAAAAGTTGGTTCCCAATCGACCATAAATAAATAGGTTTAAACTAAACTAATGATCTGTATACTCTCACCATGCAGTGTATACATGTAAAATAACACATACAAATATATTAGCTCAGACTGTTCTGAACAATACTAGCAAGGTTCGATTTGCTCATTGCTGAGGAGGCAGTACTAGATGTTCAAGTTAAATAATAACAAACATTTGTAGAGGACAAAAATCCTGCACAAAAAAACTACCATCAAAGACAAAGAATTGTAACCCTAAAATTAGTAGTCTTTAAATATTTATGTTCAACCTGTTTAATCCCTTACCCTAAGGCCTTGAGCACCAATCACATGTCTAACAAGCTCGTAAAGCAGAAAAATCTTGGAGCTGAGCAATCTGTTTGGAATGACTCAATTAAAACTGGAACATATTCCTTTTTAATGCAGGTAAATCAAGTACAGAATCAAAGGGCTTGTTTGGTTTGTTGGGATCACAGAGTATGAGTTTAGCACTTAACAAAAGTGTCCTAACTCAAAAAGCTTCCAGTTGAACAAACACTTAAAATGTCCAACATCTTCTGGAATGAAAGTGGTGTTTATTTAATTCAGAATCTAACACATATATTCACAACTAATTTATAAAATTAGTAGTCTTTAAATATTTATGTTCAACCTGTTTAATCCCTTACCCTAAGGCCTTGAGCACCAATCACATGTCTAACAAGCTCGTAAAGCAGAAAAATCTTGGAGCTGAGCAATCTGTTTGGAATGACTCAATTAAAACTGGAACATATTCCTTTTTAATGCAGGTAAATCAAGTACAGAATCAAAGGGCTTGTTTGGTTTGTTGGGATCACAGAGTATGAGTTTAGCACTTAACAAAAGTGTCCTAACTCAAAAAGCTTCCAGTTGAACAAACACTTAAAATGTCCAACATCTTCTGGAATGAAAGTGGTGTTTATTTAATTCAGAATCTAACACATATATTCACACTTAACAAAGCTGTATGTCAGCTCATATGCTATACTTGTGATTGGTGGGGGAAAAGGAAATCAAATGTACCCAAAATACAGTGTATATCTTTAAAAGTATGAGGAGGATGAGTCACTTCTCTAAAATAGAAAGGCTCCTATACCTGTATCAACATAAACTTTCTTTTCTAGGCAACACTAATTTTGATAAATAATATTTGGGGTTACACTGCACACCGACACCGAGGCTTTTTTCTCATGTCACTGATAAATAGAATCACTGTCTACATTTGTACAAATGTATTTTTACGCTCAGCAACTGACCACTAACAATAAATTTGGTGACTGCTAGCTTTCCTACCATACAAAGTTTGTTTTGTAACATCACACTGTAAAGTTTGTTTATTAAACTTTTTGTTACATCCTACTGTAATTTTAAGTTTGATTGTGTTGTTTGAACATCACATTATGACAAAATTTGGGGATGGAATTAGGACTCTAGACCTGTGTGTCAAAGTAGAACCACTGGCACACAGCAGGTCAATTGGTAGACCTTCCCACTTGAATGATCTCATCCCGATCAAAAATTGAATCCATGAGTTGACAGGCTAGAAAGTTACAAGTTGGCCGCTTAGCCATGGTGCCTACCATGTAAAGTACAAACTCTGTGCTAACCAAGGCAGACTGTCCCATCACCTGTTTGCTCTTTGACAACAGCTAGAATTAAACCCCACTTCACAGCAAAATATCCAGCAACTTAAATGGTGCAATCAATAGTATAGACACTGAAATTTGAACACCCAATACACACAACAATGTAGAATTCCTGCATGAAAACAGAAATAATGAAATACGAAAAGAAATCATGCACATGCATAATCAGACAAAAGACAAAAAAGAAATTCTTTATACACTCAGAAATATTGGAATATAATTAGGACATAAATCCTGTATAACATTGGAAATAATGAAATAATGAAAAGAAATCCTGCCTAGTATATATGATATATAATCTTACAAGTTAACAAATCATTTTAGCTATAATGTAAGTCACATTTTTTAAATAACCTGTCTAAATTTTGAGCTACTCAGTCAATAAAGAGGACACCCAAGCTTTATTTCCTAAGTCCATACAGTGAATATTCTTCAAACATTCCAATTTAAACCTTTGAAACACTTGAAGAAAACACTTAATAGACAACAAAACACAGATTAATCCTTTGCTTCCTTTACTCGATCATATGCTGCAAGAAATATTTACTCCCACACTCATAAATCACAACAACTCACAATCCTTCCTAGTTGAATTATATATTTCAAAATTATTTGTCACTACCAAAAACTAATACTTTATCTATTGTCTTTTAGAAAACAACTTCTAAATCAACCTTGTTTTGCACAAATTCTATTTTCTCCCAATACATGTATCAGAAAATAACTAAATATAAATTTCCACTTCTCTTTGCCCTAAACAATCCTATCAATGTAATACAAATAACCACTTCTTCCCAAGAATAAGTCTTTTATCACAATACCGGCTGATGTTTAGGAAAGAATCTGTCATGATGTATAAACCATCACAGTGAAGAAGCAGCAGAAGAGAGTTTCACAGACATATATGAAGCAGTGATACCTCCAGGCAGCTGATCAGACAGCACACAGGCTAGCTAATAGCTGAATACTGCTGCGAAAGTAGTACCTCAATCTTTATATTGGGCTGTATCCATACACCTTTAACCCTAACCGTGCTACATTTCTTTATAGACATTTCATAATATAAGTTATTAGCTAACATTTACATACAAATATAACAAGATATATAGCTTAATCCCCCAGCAAGTGCAACAGCAAATATTGTACATCCTGAGGACCTGTCTGATTCAAATCTACACTATTTATTTAAGCCTAATAATCAATATGTGCCTACCAGAGAAAATAAACTCTAAAACTATGAATCTTGGTTACATTTTTAGTTAAAACATGGTAAAATAATACTGTCTATGCAGGCTTTCAAATTTCGTAGTAATTGTACCACATGTTTTAATGTACAGCATAACCTGTACCTCAATATAGAATATTACCTGAATAATTTAAACTGTTTCAAAACTGAGATAGAAACACAAATATTTGATAAGAATAAGATTTAAACTAAACAGCTTCTGCACAACCCATTTTTGTAAATATATCATTGATTTCTTTGATAAATGACAAAATAAAAATTATAAAAAATATTCATAATTCCTTGAAATTTCAATCAATTTTTCATTTTTTACAATCTTTTACTTAAATTCAAATCAAAGAAACCAGTTTAAGCAAATGTACCAGTAAATAGCTATCTGTAAATGTAAAATCATATGTTTTACTGTCCAAGCTACCAATTCTTTGACAGTGGACTGTTAGTCCAAAATTAAATAAAATAAAACTACAATAGACAGAAATTATCTTACATTTCTATGGTTATAATAAAACGCTGTAATTCAAGGACAAAAATATATAAACTTTAAAAAATTGTACAACACTGAGTTTGGCTCTGTCATTTCCATATTAATTTTACTTTACATTTTTAATTAAAAAGTGTTGTTTTTTTCACACTGTTAAAGTTTGATCACACAAATGTACACATTTGCGACAGTATTGTACACATTTTACACACAAAAATGATCTTGAAACAACAAATGAGTTCATCACATGGAGCTTTAAGTGATATCTTGTGATGAAATGTCATTATAAACAATCATTAATTGTAACAATATAGCGTCACGGTATGTAAATCTTAATACTGTTGTATTGTATTGCTTTAAAGGGGGTATCCAACTGAGTTTGAACCAAAAATTTTTTCTGAAATAACCAAGTAAGTCATTGTTGCCTGAAAAGATACAGCAAAATGCGGCTCATTGGTGCCCAAGATCTGTTTGAATTACAGTGGAGCATAAATCCCCAGTCATCATTGCAAACAGGTATTTCCTATCTGAGCCACGCTGGAGAGATGGCTTTTTTTAACTTAAGAAAACCATGGGACAACTTACTTTTGCAATCATGTTATATCTTTATCCGAGTAGTCCGCTACGATGTCTGATTCTATTTTAAGCAGAGTCTGCTATTGAGCTTATTTATATAATTAGAAATAATGAACATTTATTATTTCATAACTTGTACTGTCGAACAATTGAGTGAATGTCCCAAATCAGTTTTACTTAGACTAAAATGTTTACTCAAAAGTTCAATAACAGGGGTTACATGTACAGTTCATTCCAGTTAATTGAATAATGGTTAAATGCATTTTCCATTTTATTGAAGAGTATGTTCAAACACTAAACTTTTTCTTCTTAATCCTTTGCTTACAATTATTGGTTATAAATTGTCAGCCCCATTTTGCCCACAAGCATAATCCATCGCTGCTCACCTGACAACTGAAGCTCGCTAATTAGTTTATCTTTGGGGCAATTTTCACACCTTTTCCCGGGGATTAGCAAACACAAACACAATCACTAATCTGTGTCAACTGCATGATCAGCAAACCTGTAAGGCTTACTCTGTTTTGGTCTATGACATGATTTCTGTCGCACCTGCTAGACGAATTTCACGGTGTCAATGGCAAATGACGTCATATGTGCCACGATCGATAACTCTTGAAGTTTTAATAATGCAGTATTCTCCCTTAGCAAAATAGTAAATGCAGATTTATTTCATTTCCGATGCATTAAAAATTAACATATGAAAAGAGCACTTTGCAATTCCAGCATAAGGTGTGTTTTTTTGCTATCATAAAAACAAAATCGCGGCCCTTTTAAAAAAAGAATCAGCCTTTTAACTGGAATTGAATGTAAAGTATTATGAGCTAAGTAATTATCTTCAAATGAAAATTACAGATATACAACTGACATTTTCTCAGGAAACACAGTGGCTGAGTGTAATAATAATAATAATTCAAATTTGCAGCAACTAAAAACAAAATATGCTCATAGAAATTGTGCTCCTATATTGATTTTTGATTTATCGCATTTTCCTGTTATTTGCATAAATTGGAAAGTTATGTTTGCAAATAAGCGGAATCAACTGTATTTGGTACATGCAAACTGTTGGATACCACCTTTAACTATAAAACTAAAAAAAACTAGCAGTCATGGATATCTATGAAAATCACCTCTATATTTCTCCACTTGATGTGACTTTTCTCAGGAATAGCATCTTACTTTCCCCTGCAATATCTCTGTTACTTAGTCAGTTATTCTGTAAGAAAACAACACTGCTGGTTTAGACTAGTTCCTGCACAACTTGTCAATATTAGGACCACAGACAACAAACATGCGATCAAGTGCATGTCTGCAAATAAGTACATTATGATCAGTTGAATACAAGATCACTCCTATAATACACTTTTAAAAAATAGGAAAAAACACAACAAGATGAAGCGTGACTTAACTAAGTCAACAATGATACCAAATCAAAAAAACATTTTGTTAACTTGATATAGTTTCATTGGACAGATATACCACACCAAAAAGGTATAACCTTAAGCTTATTTTCTCCCAAAAAATTGTCTTGGAAGTATTTTTCTGTGATTTTTTTTTCTGCTTGTGTACAACATGGAGATAAATTACAATATAAATTGACATGTTTGTGTTCTAGTGACTTGACATAGTGTCTGATAAAGGCTGAATCAATACTATACTGTCCTAGTTTACAGACACCTACTATTTGCATCCTGGTAGAATATTTTATCAGTGAATATTAAATGGCTTTTTCTAGTACTTGTATATTTTTCAGTATATACAAGTATACACTGAATTTCGGTCGATACTGAAACTAAATATCACACCATAACTTCTGTTCTTTGTATCATGAAAGCTTTCATATTTCTAAAATATTCTTTATGTATATACATAAAAGTAGAACACTTACACAATTTTGTAAATTGTATCATATAACATTATTCCTTTTTTTTTGTAATTTAATATCTTTGATATTTTGTTGTTGAAAGTCTTCTACCTTAAAAAGAAAGTCTTTAGTTGGTTCTTTAGAGCTTAATTCCTTTATGATATTTTGTTGTTGAAAGTCTTCTATCTTAAAAAGTAAGTCTTTAGTTGGTTCTTTAGAGATAATTCCTTTATAGTATGTTTCTTCAGACCTAATTTTCAGATTCAACTTTATGTGATAAACTTGCTAAAAATCACTAATTTATTATAAAAAAAATCTACAACATAAATAAATATCAAACATTCGAGAAATTGTTGTGAAACACACACCTTGATTTGTAATTTTTAGTTACATTCAAGCATTCAATCCCTCAGAAAAAAACCACTCTCAGTAATAAAAAGCATTTAAAGTTGAATGTTACTTTTATGGTCCATTGATATCTACTTAATGCTGAAATGCATTCTTAACCTGCAGAGTACAATGTGATACGGTACAGGAAAAAAAAATAGGTCCAGATTTGTGAGATCCCAGAGTGGGAGCTGCCTGCTGGGGAAGGATCCTAATCCTGTTAAATAACTAAAGCTTGCTGATTAGTCTGTTCTCAACATATCTTGGTATCTTTGCAGGAAGTTGTAATCAAGGAACTTAGAAAGTTGTAAATGGAGACTGCTATTGTTTTTTTGTTGTTGTGAGTTTTTTTCTATTGCATGCATATGTAGCAACATTTCCAAAATCCCTGATTACAATTAACATGACATAACCTTAACCTATTTCCTAACTTTAGCTTATTAACTTATCTGAAACAACTTTCTCAAATTAACTGTTCAGTACATGTATGGCAGTTTTAACTGTCAGAGAGTCTACTAGATCCAAGAGGTAGACAATAAATATTTAATGACACTGGCAGGCAATCCTATGGGGTTTCTGCAGATACCTATCAAGCAGACATTCACCTGGCACACAATCTCTTATACAAGCTTCACTGAAACCTATTGATGCAATTTAAAGTTGTTTTAATTCAAGATGAAAAGAATTGTTTAAGAGGTCTTCTTCACAAAAAAATGAAAATGAAAATACATACACATGCACACACACACACTCTAAAATCACACCCAAGAGTAAAATGTTTTTAAATATCTTCTCCACTGTGGAAAACTTAACCAAATTAAATACATAATTTCTTCAAATACACACTTTTAAAAAGTCTAGAAATATATGATTCAGTAAAAAGTATATTAAGGTGAGAAACAAGTATTTGGGAGTTTGTTCTGATTTCTTACCAAAACTTTACACAACAATGCACCACTAAGAAGACTGTACAACAAATATAGATATGATCACACTCCAAACATTTGACAGTTCAATCATTGATGGAGTTGGTCCCAGGCCATTTTGAGACATGGTTAAACTGGTTATAATTGATTGGTTAGTTCCTGTAAACCTGGGGAATCTGGTTAAACTGTGGTTAAACTAGCTCCACTGATTGTTCAGTTTTTGCAAACAGGGGGAATCTTTTGTTTACAGAATTTTCTTATATTAAATGTGAAAAACAATCATGAGATTTTTTCACATTGTGGGGATAGTTCCAGAAATACTGACTTTTTAGGGTATCATCATTATGTGCTATTCTTGCTAACATAATGCAGATATAAATGCTTTAAATCCACAGAAATTATGCACAAATTAACATCTTAACAAGGCAAACTTTTACACAATAACCATGAATGTATAAAATGCTATCACCAGTATTGATCTCATACAGCAGACAGTCTTATTTGACACAAACAAACTTGGGATTTATCTAATATAAAATGATCAAGACAGGTTTACATTAGCAATGAACACTGTCACCTTGACATTGACCTTGAAGCATATCCAAATGACCTTGAAATGCTTTTCTCTATGAAAGAAGGTCAGAGATGAAGGCGGGTTAACAGGGCAGGAAATATTAACCAAAATACTGAAGATGATGGTAATTATCATGTCTGAACACAAAGGCAGCAGCAGCTAACACCATACTGTCCAGTATCCCTATGTTAAGTATATAATTTGCTCCTAAACCTTCTCAAACCATGAATAGATAACAACTAAGCACATAGTGTAGATCCAGATCATACAGCACCCACTGTTTTATCAGGATATTCATAATTTGCTTTTCATTTTTAGCAATATCTCCAGGGACATTTAATGTAGTTGAAGTAGTTGTAATTGAGGTATATGGTTTATGAGCTTATGCAGTAGGTGGTGGCTCAAATGGCCTTCATGGCACTGTCCACACTTCCTGAGAGCATTATAGAACATTTGTTTCCAACCCTACATTGAAGGCATGGGTTGTTTATGTTCACAAAAACTAGCCTAGAATCTATCACTCTAGAATCCTATAACTATGTTTAGGAGAGAACAAAGGAGGCAATTATG
This sequence comes from Sinonovacula constricta, assembly GCA_007844125.1. Classification (NCBI taxonomy): domain Eukaryota; kingdom Metazoa; phylum Mollusca; class Bivalvia; order Cardiida; family Solecurtidae; genus Sinonovacula; species Sinonovacula constricta. Next base: position 43,018,982 of record CM017565.1, on the reverse strand, counting down.
GTAAACATGGTGTACAAGAGGTTCAGACTGCCATGTAAAAAGTAAGCATGGACATACTTGTATGAACAATAAGTTTTTGTAACTACTTTCTGAAATTATATAAGCAATCAATTAACACCCTCTTATAGCATATAATTTATTTACAACTCTTCCTTTCCAATAAAATAGTAAAAAATATATTAAATGTTTATTTATAAAAATAATAATACTTGTTCTCCAAGTATGACCTAAACAAAGTCTGAATTCTGTTCAATTTCCGCAGATTTATTTACATCTTTGATGTGCCAACATTTAAACTCAACAATGCAGATAGTTGGCATTCATTCAGGATAGCTATTTCTGATAGGTAACAAACATTTCACTGAGACAGGCCAAAGCTTTTTACAAACCTAGAAACAAGACATAATATTCTAAGTCAGTTATAAACATACATATTTTAGTATACTTATAAATAAGCAGGTAATGTAAACTGCAATAATGGTCTCATAATACAGTAGAATATATATAAACAGGCAAAGTGACACAGAGCAACATCTAATCTCAAAGCACTGACCTTGAAAGTAAGCTAGACCTTTACTATTGCTGTAACAATTGCTGTTTGTTTATTTATAGATTTTAACTGGCACTTATGACCTTCCTGTAATTATATTGCTCCAGCAATTAGCCAGGTGTTTATTGGTTTATAACTGTAACTTATAATCTCTCAGTAACAGCTGCAAACTGCAATACAATGCTGTTAGTAAATAGCACTGTAACATGGCATTTCTCCTTGTTTAAGCACATGCATTGCGACGTCCAAAAGTACCCAGTTGGCAACATATATGTTCCACGTCAAGCATATTCAGTTAAAACTGCCACTTCATCAAGACCAGCAAATTAAGTGAGAGTATCATCTGACTGTAATTTTTATCAGGTTATTCATTTTCATCCTACTTTTATGAACAACCAGTACAATTTATTAGATATTCTTACCTTTGCAATAAGTGCAAGTAGGCTAGACTTATTACACAGTGATGCTGCAGTCTCTATACCATTGGCAGGCAGGTATGAAAGTTATACTAGTACAGTGCTTTACCATTTTGGCATAACATTGGCAAAACTTGGTTCAGGCTGGAACTTCTTTAGTACTCCTAAAGATCCTCTACCTGAGCTTGTAATTGTACAATGAATTGCTAATATAAAATTTGATTATATTATAAAAAGTGAGGGATTCTGAAATTTTAGTTGTTTTATCTTCTTTAAGCTGTGTAATTTAGGTCAATAATCAGTGTGCCAATGTCAGAAAAAACATAATACATATTACATATTATATGAATATCTGGCCAAAAAATAATTAAATCCTTGAAAGGTAACTAGACCAAGATGTATATATTTTAGTCCAGACAGTGTGTCTGTCCTCAAACTGCATGTCCAGAGGAGACTCTGATGAGATGACTTTTGAAACAGGGAATTTGTGACTGGACCGTTGCAAGTATGGAAAAGACGTTAAACTATGTCTGATTTAAGAAAATCCAACTCTTAACCATCTAAGCACATATTCCTTTAGCTGTGGCAAACAGTGTAGGATCCAGATCCAAATCAGTCTGCCTCCTGCTGGAAAATGACTAATCAGGATATACACTATTTGCTTTGTAGTCTCTATATACAAGCCATATGTCAAGTTACTTTTGCATGTGGTTATCTATAATTATGAGTTAATGTTACTCAATATTTAGCACTTTAGCAAGATAAGACTTAAATTGTGATCAAACATTGGTTATGGATCTAATTTTAATAAATAACCTTTGAAGCAAAGGTTAATGGTTGTTTGATACACAGTTACCAAGAGACACTAAAATAACACTGCATATAACCTTCACCTTAGCAGTTTTAAACAACACTTAAGGGCAAGTCATAACCCATTAGACATTAACCTTTCCTTTATTGAAAAATAAAAATGGTTGTTATTTTTGACATCTTATTTTATTACCCTGTTATACTTGGAAATAGGAGTGTAGGACACACATAAAAAAATACAAAAGATTATTTACGTCATTCTTTTATGGTTTTCAAAGTCAAGAGATGACAATCGAGGTTGAATTCCAAAAATAACAACAACAACTTGGCAATAGTGTTAGATCAGTCTTAAAATATAAATCTACATTTAAATGAAAATGTATGTAAGTCTAATGTTCTCTTTTTTATGAAATTGGATGACTAAAATAATTCTTCTTATTTTCATAGATGGGCAGACAACATAATACAATGTCAATGACTTATTGTTTGCACCGAAATTCAATTGTATCTATGACCTTCACTTTTAAATAAACATCGACAAACAGGTACATTAACCATCAAAAGATATTACCTAGACTTTAAGACATCTTTCTTGCTTAGAAAACCTTAGTAAAATACAGAATGAGATTTATTTTTTTCCCTTTCTATAAGCAAGAATTAATAAACTTTGTCAATCTGCTACATATGTAAATCTGCTACATATGTCCATTTTAATCATTACAGCAACTTCTAGCTAATTTTATGGTCAGAGACTCGAGCCAAATGTTTGGGTAGAATCACTGACACACAATTGGTCTGCAGGAAGACTTTCCCACATAAAGCTTTGTCTTTTAATGATTAAAAGTTCCCAGTGATTGTTTCCAAAAAACTGGGAAGATTACCTTTACCTGTGACATGAGGTCTGCTAGAGACATACACTGTTTAAGGAAGATTTCTGCTTTAAAAGCTATCAACTGATATAGTTATATTTGTTTATGCATAAAAAAACTAAGTAAGAGTTCAGACTCTGTTACAAACATCTCACTTTTGAATTTAGAAAGGGACTTTAAAATATCATTTTGTCACATGGAATTTTTCAGTATCAATAGGGGAAAAGTAAAGTAAGAGTTTACATTTTTCCATTGGGAATATAACCATATAATGGCTTTAAAATGAAAACTGAGAAATAAATCCTGTAGCCAAATCCCAAACCTAGCTTCAACCATAATAATGTAATAATTGAAGGACTTGTTGTTTACTATAGGTCATCACTGACAATTAAATCTTCCACTCTTGAGTAAACAATTATAGGCTTATAGATTAAAGTAATAATGTCAGACTTTCATTAATAACTTAATTCAATTTTACATTTGCATTCAAGATGTCAGGGATTTTGAACAAAAAACATTTTTATCAAATTCTGAATAGATATTTAATTTAAAATGTGTTTACTTTCTCTTAAATTTTGTCCATATTATTATGAAGTCAATTTTTTCTTCAATCTGAATAAAGTCAACAAATTGCCAATTTTTCAACTGAATTATGAAAAAATGGCCAATGTGCATAAAATGACTGAAGGAATGAAATTGCTAGAATGGCTAGAAAGTATTTATGGTAGGATTTCAGTTCCCAACTGATGGCATTGATTGATACAATATTGATGCTGACCATGCTACAGACAGTAATGCAGTATGGCATCACTTGTTTTGGAAAAATACAAAACAGTTTTGATTATTTTGGTAAACAGTCAAATGAAGTTGAGGCCAATAACAATAAATCTTAAAGCAGCAGTACTTCTTTAAATCCCCAAAAGGACTGCATCCTCTCCCCAACATGCTGTCAATAAAAATGAACAATTCATTCAAGGGCATATTGTCGAAGTCATTGAACATAAAATTATAATTGTAAATGAGCAGAAACAATGTGAATACTTGATGCTTGGTATTCATATATGTATTTATACCTGAAAGTTATATTTCATTTACATTTGCTTTTGCTGCTTAAAGGATGTATAATTGCCTGATTTAGCTTGGCATTTACTGACACCACCCACAAGTTCAGCCCCACCTCAGACAAAGGTGTACCAGCATTCCAACTGTCAGAATCATGGACCAGTAGCTAATCAGCCTCTGGCTATGTCGGTTTGTCTCAGTCAGGCTGAGGACTTTCATGTGGGTGTGAAGGGAGTGTCTTCCAGCTGACCTGTAGAGTGATGTTGGTTCTTCCCAATACTTGTCTTTCTCCACAATGATGGATTTTGCCAATGTGAGCATTATGCTTTGAACATGTTTCTAAAACCTACACTAACAAAACAGACAATAAACTCAACAACAATTTCACCTTGCCATAAATTCCTCACCCTAACCCTAACTCCCCTCAAACTGTCATAATTTTTGCATTAGAACCATCTAAACTGACAGTTTGATATTTTTCTATCATCTAGATGTTTGGATGGGTTGTTACTCGCATGGTATTATGCTATTTCCAAATTTTGATATTGCCATTTCTCATCAATCAATTAACAGGATTAGACCTATTTGAGCAACTGAAAATTTTGAGGAATTTGTTATAATTTTCAATATACATTTAAAATCGTTCCATAAATGAAGGAGTGTTATGCTTGCTTTGTATCTATCACACAATTGACAAATACCTTATACACTTACTATTTAAATGAATTTGCCATCAAATTCATGAAACGAAGATGGTTGTAGTCAGAAAAGAAAGCTCTGATTGGGTGACATGTGTATGACCCTAGGATGACACCTCTTGGTGACTGTACCATGGAGACCTAGCAAGACTGGCACAGTTGATTTGACGAGCAAAAAAAAAAGATGGAAACAGCAGCTGTAGAGAGCAGACATAGAGCGCAGCCATATAGAAAACCATCCAACCTAGAATGCTTTTAATCAAACAATAAGCCATTTAAACAATTGGAGGTATATACTGGTTGATTTTCAGTTTAAAATTATTATTGTATTATTGCTATAGTTGTATTGTCCTTTAGGTAGCAGAACATTATACATTTTTTGCTTCCTAATTGCACATGCAATTGTATCTTACACTATGAATCCTTAGCCTACATTTTAATTACACATATTAAATTTTTCTGCTGGCAACTTCAAGTGTAGATTGTTTGGATAGTGACTGTAGCATATGGCGTTTATTCTGATCAGTAACGTTTCGACAGGTTCTGAAGATCTAGATCTAGATAATTCAGGATGAGCAGGCAATAAGGTCAACATGCCTGTCAATGTGGATTAGAGTTGTTTGTTTGTTTGTTGGGTTTATCATCTCACCAACAGACTTTCAGTTGTTTGGAGATGGTGTCCACTTAATGCAGATATAGTGCTGCCTTCACTGTGTATAGCATGCCCTTAACACCAGGCATGATACCACACCCAGTCACATTATTCTGATAAGAGGCCAACAAGTTGTGGAACTACTCTTATATTTGCTTAAGAGTGTTAGCAAGGGAAGCTATACCACTACCATTTTTAATCACTTTAGTATGTCATGGTCCGGGTCCTCCCGTACCTGCAGCTGACGCTATACCCATTGCACTACCAGGTACGGTACGGCTGGTGATTACCCATGTCAACAAAGATGAAAAAGGATGACTAGATGCTAAAATGTTATTGCCTAGTTAATGAAGATTTGCCAATGAGGATTTTTTGTGATCAAAAGAGGATGTTAAATGTGACAGTCAAATTGGCAACATTTGAGCTAAAGTGTTAAAAGTGGTATCCAACAGTCTGGACTAAAATTACTTTCATTAAACATCTTAATAAACTATGGTTACCTGAACAGATGTCTCACAATACTGTTAATTGATGCCCTATGCTTCTCTGAAAAGTAAACCATAACGTCACAATTGTCATTTCAAACATCTATTTCCTATCTGAGCTATGCTGCACAATTAGCTATTTTTAAACTAAGAAAACTAAGTGACAACTTATGTTATAGCTTATTCAAGTCATCCGCTGTGATGTCAATGTCTATTTAGAGCAGAAATCAAAATTGTTATTATTTATAGATTTGAAAACAATGATAATTTTAAGTGTTGATGAATGAGTTTTACTGCCCCAAAATTGAGTTACTATTGAAAATTGTCAAAGTTTGACTAAAGTATGATGTTCTACAGAGATTATGCACAAATACTACACACAGAGGTCAGATATTGTTACAATACTGTGTAATTGAAAATGCATATTACAAGGTAGAAATGCCCATGTCTTCTTTAAGAAATATAAGACTAACATGTTATACTCCTAGCTTTTTACTTGTCAAGTACCAATTGATCAAACTTAGGCAAATATTGTTGATCTATATCCGCCACATACCTGCTGGGAGAGGTCTGACCAGGATCTACACTTTTTGCTAAAGAATCTCTAGAATATGTCTACCAGGTAATCACTAACATTTTGCAGGTGTGAAAAGATGACTAGGATTGTGTATTGATTACTAATTAATTGTAGCAAAAGAATAATAGGAGATGTACCTCTGATATTGTTAAATTGCAAAGCATTAATTGACGAACATTTGTATGTCGCAATTTTATATTTTAAAACAAGCACACATCTTATTCATAGGATTTTATTTATTACTATGTAAAATGTTCACTCTAAAATGGAACTGTTTTTAAAAATAAAGTTTTTACATCAAATATTTAGCATCACAATATTAATATAAATCATGACAGTGGTTGTTTTTTTATGGAAGATATGTGACTTCTAAATCAACTCAGCAGTTTTGACATGATGACTACAGTTGGAAATGTAAAGAAAAACACACAACTATATTTTATGAAACATTTAACATGTACAGCTTCTATTTATACTCCAACTGAAGTACATTTTACTACTTTCAATGTTACCAAGACAGAAATGCTTTATTCAAAAAACATATACTACATAAAATCTTTAAATATCTTTCACCTAGGGACTCCGGCACAATCCTTTTTCAAGGTCAATGTCAAGGTCATAGTATACATATGAAGGTCAATAAACACAATCCTTTGATAAACAGCACAATAAAGGTAAAAGGTTGTATAGTAGCATGGTATGTGATGCTGGGAGTACTACATTTATACTGCTATACAAGTAACAGGACATTTGTAATACAATATTCATGGATGTATACATGGAATAGATTTAAATAACATTTTCATATTGGAGTGCTTGCTAACTAGACTAGTGTAATTACTTGTACAAGTGACCTCCAAAAAAATGTATTGCATCATTAAAGCCAAATTTTGATGTATGGTTGTCCAAAAATGTGTATACTATAACTATCATACATTTTGTTAAAAGTTGTTTAATACATGTGTGCATTCTTTTTTGTCATTGCTTTTTATAGGTTAAAATGTGACATTCACTGGCAAAAAATGGAACAACATTGTCACATAATGTTATGATGTTTATTTTTGTTTTAACCATATATGATGACAAATATAATTCTTCAAGAAAAAAAATAGTTCACCTTAAAAAAGATATTAATTTAAATTTTATATCAATAACTTAATTTGATTTTATTAATAGGACATTCATACAGTTTTACATGGTTAGGAATGCATCTTTCAATTCAAATTAAATTACATCAGAAAGTTGGAGCTATCATCATCATAAGTATGTAATATTAAAGTGCATCAGAATAAAGGAGCTCTCATCATCATAATTATGTAACATTAAATTACATCAGAAAGTTGGAACTAGCATCATCAAATAAAGTAACATTAAATTACATCAGTAAAATTGAGACAGCACCTCCTCATAAAGCAACATTTATTTACATCACAAAATTTACTTAAACTTTAAATTTATGTTTACTTATAATAAATTATATCTGTGATATATCACCTTGATATGTAGTAACATTGAATTATATTAGAGAATTGGCAATGCTACTACTATATGTAGCCTCAGTCATTGACTTGTAACTCCTCTGCCCTTCACAGTGGACGTTCAAATCCTGGTCTGGGCAAACAATTTCAAGTAGATCTTCCAGCTAACCTGTGGTGTGCCAGTTGTTCTGCCCAGATATTTGTCTGGGGCCTTCCTCCACCAAACATTAGCTGCATGTTGCCACTACATGTCTATAATTGTTTGTTGGGTTCATCGACCCACTGACAGTATATTTCAGTTATTTGGAGACAGTGTCCACTGGAAACATAAATAAAACTGCCTTTACCGTGAATAGCATGCTGTGACCCCCTGGCATGATACCACAACAATTAGGTGCCAACCAGTTTTGGAACTACCCTTATATTTGCTTGAGAGTTAGGAGACCACTGCCATTTTTAACAAATTGTGTATGTCATGGGATGGTGATTGAACAACAGGCCTTCCATCCCTGGAGCTGATGCTCAACTTTTCGTGCTTCAAGTTCTATAATTGTGGTGCTACAATAAAAACAAACAAAACACTTGTAGCCTCAGCCTGCAAGAATCAAGACATTTAATAGACCACTGTTAACTGAACCTGTAAGATGAATGATACATCAATTCTAGCATCATCTACCAGCAACTATACACTCAGATGAAGCAAATTACAAAAGTTATCCACTGTTCATACATATCCTGCTTCTTGGAAATCTAAATTGACTGAGGAATCAATATTTTATAGAGAACCTTCATCTATATGTCTAGGTAACACTTGTGTGATATCACAAAGTGAGAGCTAAAAATAATTTATTGCAACTTTTAAAGATCATTGAGAAATAGTTAATAAATATTTTATAAAAAATTCAACTAGTAGTGTAAAAAATATGCCCAGCTCTTAAAAGCCTTCCAATAATCTAAAGCCAAGTCAATGAGCAGATGGATATTTACTTCTACTTAGCAAAATCTTTTGGGATTTTTTTAATTTACAGACAACCTTGTACAATACAGAACCTTAAAAAGTGAAACAAAACTTGATCTTTTAAATGTTCATTATACTGTTCACACCAAATGACTAATGGTTACTGATGTGTAATACTTTTAATATGACTATTTATAACTTCGGTCTTTTATATTATCATAAATGATAACATTCAAAAAGCTGCATTTGTTTGGAAAAATTGGAATCCTTTATTATTCCTTCAGTTACCTATTTCAAACATATATACAAAAGGATTTATTTTTTCAACAACATTTCTAGTCAATTGGGCCTTTTATTTACTTTAATCTAAAAAGGCTGGAATAGAATATACTTACTCCCAAAATCAATTAACTTAGTAATTTTTATGTCTTTTGTCTGTTAGTGACATAGGAATGTGAACTTAACAAATGAAATAAAACTCAATGATTCAACTATAAAATGCAATGGGAGACCATCAAAAGTAATGTTGTTACCATAAAGGCAGCCATTCTGGTCTCTCCAATCATTACGTATTCCTCTTATTCAGCCTATTCAAAGGCAGCTTCAAGAGGGCAGCATCTTGCCTTTTGACAAACTTCATTAACCATTTTTTTTTTTACTATATAACCCGCAAATAACATATAATGTTGTTTTTCTCTTAAATACAGACAGTTCTTGCAATAACCCTGGAAATAGCCAGCCAAATCCAGACTGTTTTCTTGATAACACATATGGTTAAACTTTCCGTACATTTATCATGAAACGGGTTCGACTGACAGTATATATATACCAAAGGTCTTTTTGACAGCTCCAGAAATAAGTTAACTATTTACCAGCCTGAAAAATTATGTCTATTGCCAACCTAATGATATCTATGTACCCCCACTATGTCCAGTTGAGGCCAAAACATTCGCATAGGGTCCAGGCCTTCCAGCTAGACTCTGGTGCACCAATGAATATCAATGAATACTTGTTAATTTTAATGAGTCAGTTTTTCTTTCTTTTCCAATTATATTAGACTTATACATAATCTGATTGTAAATCTCTTAAATTTTTGCTAATGAAGAATCAAAATACTAAGTCTTTTATATTTCTTCCTGAAACGTGACCACTAAATGTGACCTCTTTATTGGCTATGATGTCAATAACTGCACTGAGTTTAAGTCATAAATCCCCTGTTACATACCTCCACATGCCTCTCAACAACAGCTGCATTAATTAACAAATTAACTCTGACACACCAGTCAATTTTGATAGTTATTAAGTAATTGGGGCATCTTCATTTACAGTTAAACTTAAGTCATGTCTATAAATTCTAAATAGCAATAGACTACAAATAGGTCAATTCTACTGAGTCATTTATTCACCATTACTCATATGGTGTGTGCACAAAAATATAAACCACCAAAGCTAAAAAGATTTAAACACTAGTTCATATTATTGTCAAAGCTGAAATCTTCTTCTGCTTTATGATGGACACAATGAAGGAAAAAAGGTTATACCCCGTTTATATGCAGCCAATGACTGTACTAGAATAACAATAAATCAAGAGAAGTCAGAACAGTCACCTTAACACATCTCTGGGGGCAGGCCCTAAAGTGGAGAGCTGCCTTACTTCATCCATCACACCAGATTGCCACGGACTTCTCAAACACATTTGCTCAATTACCAGTACCTGGCAGCAAAATAAAGGTTGATCTGTTGATAACATAAGAAATTCATAATCATGCTACATAACAATCCATATGATGAAACAAGTTAATTAAATAATAAGGCAATAATAGTGGTAGACTTTGCTAACTAGACATTTAGGAATGATGGATTTTTTGTATGTTATTCCAGTATTACATTCCATATAAACTCCACTAGCCTTTTTTATAGTAAATTGAAACTATATTAAAGACTCCTGTTATGAAAACTTGTCTGCTAAAAACCTCAAAGATAGACCAAACAAAAAACAACCTTCTACTCTCAGAGCTGCCATGGACTGTTTTAAAAAATGATAAATCAAGTGCAGTCAAACAAGTCATCATAAAACATCTCAGACTGCCCCCTTCAGTGAACGGCAGCCTTGCTTCATCCATCTCACTGCCAGAGTACTATTGACTTCTCAAACAAGTCAGCTCAATTACCTGCCAGCGCAATAACCCGCAATAACGGTAGATCTGTCAATAACAAACATAAGTAATTAATGGTCTAATCCAGCTTACTGGCCATTCTCTGTACCTAACATGGCAGTCACACAGCATGGCAGATTGCTGGCAGCCAAGTAAAGGTGATTTTGCTGATGTCTTCATGGTAAATTTAAGATAGGTATTTTTTCTGTTGTCTTTTAGATGATTGAAAACAGAGTCACACTGTAGGATGTTGACCATCCAATAAATTAAACATGGTCATTATACTGATAGATGCTGGCAACTAAAAGAACAAACAGAAATTTCAAAGCGAGTTGAAGACAGTTAATTCCACTGTCTTTCTGTAAATTATGGTTACATTATTTGGTGTTGTTTTGTATGTATACATTATGCTTTTTTTCTGCTGGATTGAAAGACCTAACAAGACATGGCATAGACTTGATACAATCAAGACATATTAAACAAAGGTCAACAAAGTCAACAAAGGTTGACTAAAATGGCAAATGACTGATTCTATATATGTACATTGTTTCACATTAAGCTTGATGTTTTTAATTCTTTTTTATAAGTAATATCAGTGAGTATCATTTTGATTAAATAAAAGCAAACTTCTTGAAATTCTAAAAACAACATGCATACAAGACATGGACCTATATAACCTGAAATTGTGTAGTTCCTGATCGAACAGCACTCCGCCCAGAACTGGAGATTAACATTTAGATCGATCTATACTTTTTCTGCTGATTTCAGTCTGACCAAACCATGTTTAGGGGCTAACAGTTTTATGTTCATATTTGTGTTAAAACATGTATTTAACTTTATTTGTCTAATTATGCACATTCAAAAGATAAACATTAAACAAATAATAAATTTTGGCATAAACTGTTTAGGTGTATCTGAGGCAGTATTTTAGCTCAAAATTATGAAAAACTACACTTGTATTTTTGTTTTAATCAGAAGCACTAAGGAAACACTTTGGAGTAATGAACAGACTGCACATGTCAAGGGAAGAATATATGCTTGCTGACTGGGGGACCCTAGGCTCAATCCCTTGGTGGGTCAAATAAAAAACTTTAAAACTGTCAGTAAGCTGGCTTGCATTCCAGGCAAATAGGTTTTAGGGGCAAGCATTACACCTGGTTCATCAGTGTATGGTTGACGTGACCCTTTATGTTTAAGCTGTAGTGCACCTGAGAGGTGCCACTGCCTATTATACCTGTAAGAGGCATTGACAGTATAGGAAGATAGATACATGTAGCTAATAACATACTGCTTAATCTTGAATCTGTAAAATAAATTTAACTTAGAATGTAAATGCACCTCAGCAACCAGACAGACATCAACACAGATGAGACATCCAGAAAGTTTAATAAATATGGCAAATGAGAGGTTTAATGGACCTTACTTGACAACTATACGGCTCTGGGGAATGTCAATGCAAAAATCATGTCTTGGGCCGTGATTTATATTTATTTGACAAGAGTTTCAGCAAATGTTCAGATAAGTTGGACTCAGGAGACATGTATAAGATGATTTACGTGTTGCTGGTAAATGAGGTACCTGAAATGATTGTCCAGTTTCAAGCAATAATGTTAGCTTATTTAAGATGTTAGGTGAAGTCTGACAGTGAATCTTGCTGTTAGACTAAAATTTTGTCTACCAGTACTTAATACAATGATGTCTTCACTATGATAGCATGTCATGAACGCTTCACATGATAACATAACCTGTCACATTACCATGACACCTGGCCAACAAGTCTTAAAACTTCCAGAATAAGATGAATGCAGGCAAAAGAGCAAAATAATTAATGTAAGCCAATACTTTCCCAATGTTTTCATTTCTCTCTTCCAATAGAGTGAAAGACACACCTGCCCTATTCCTGGGGATAATACCATTTAAATATTTTGGGCAGGGTTTATATTAAAGTTCTACCAAAATCCTTTCAGATATATTTAAACAGTGTAATTCACAAAAGCAGATAAAGTACTGCCATCACTGTCAATAGCAGGTTGATACCACCTAGTATAATACTGAATCAAATCATTTTATCCTAACACCAGACTGATCTGTCCTTGAAACCAAAATTTACTTGACTGAAAGCAAGCTAGGACTTAAACAACAATTTCTATGAATTTTACATGTCTTGGACAAGGATTCAATCCATGACCAGACTCACCACTTTTGGCTTGACCATGCTATGAACCAAGCCAAAAGAGCTATTTACTGGTGTTTTACCGTAGGCATTTGAATGATGTTTATTAGTTAGGTTTACCATCTCACCAACAACCTTTCAGTTATCCAGAAACAATGTTTGCTGGAATAAGATATGTTTGTTTTGTTTTGTTGTTGAAATACATTGTAGCCACCAATTATGATCATTATAGCAACGTCCAGCTATTTAGGTGGGGGAAGACCCCAAATATATGTCTGGGTAGAACCACCAGTGCACCGCAGGTCAGCTGGAAGACCTTTCCAGATTGTCCATTGCCTTGAACAGGACTCAAACCTACATGGTGAAAGGCTAAGCAGTCAGAGGAGTTAAAAATCGGCAACTCTACCACTACGTCATGGGCGCCCCCCAGAAGCAGATACAGGGTTATCAGTAGACTAGGATAGTATGTTATGAATGTGTGCTATCAGTGCTGAGCATAACCAATTAAGTTAACCAATAATAGTGCTTTTGCACACCCCTAACACTTGTGATGTTAACTGTGAGCAACAGTGAACATTGCTGTTTTGAAAGGCTTGTAACTATGGAGGAAAACTTGTTTGCATAAAATGCATCAGTGACAAAATGAAAACCAATTATTAAAAATTTGAATACAATAAATTGACAACACATCACTTTCTCACATTGTCACATTTTTTAGAATTTATTTTCAAAGCAAATATATAAAGACATGAACACTATAAAAATACCAAACATAGAATAACTTATCGTTAAATATCATTGAACTGAGATTCAGTCATATTTTGGTATTTGTTGGTTATTGTGCTTTAAAAAACATCATCATCATATGACAACAGAAGAGGGGAATTGTATTTTGTTATGTTATTGTAAGAAATCCGATTCAGATAAGTTACAGAGCTGAAGTCATAACTAAACATTTATTCACAAGTTATGTGGCGTAGGCAAGAGAGTCAAGGTTTTCTCTCACAATATGCGCCTCAGAGAACTGTTCTCTAGATTGAATGGGTATAATTTTCAATGCAGTGAAAACCTGATATTCAATGTCATGGTATTGATTCTGCAACTTAATAATAATGCTTTTACACGGAATTCATTTTATACCAGAGTGGCAAGCGTAAAAGAAGAAGAGCCAGAGGTTATTGTTACAAAAGATGCAAGTATTGCATATCAAAGGGGTTTTCTTTTTTATGATATGTAACACCCCACACCAAAACGCTTGCTTGCGACAAGCTCGTCACAAGTTTGCGACAAGTTTGCGCAAGCTTGTCGCAATCTTAATAAGATTGCAATTCTTAAATATTATGGTCGCGGATGCGAGCACGCTCGCTTGCATAGAAATTAAGGTTGCGGTTAGGTTTTGTTCGCACACTTCTCGCAATCTTAAAAACCATTAAGATTGCGAGAAGCTTGCGGTCTTGCAAGCTTGCAATCTTATATTCCACTGAAGATTGCAAGAAGCTTGCGATCTTGCAAGCTTAAAACTAATTATTATTAGGATTGTGGATAGGTTGTGGTCTTGCAAGCATAAAATTATTCCAAGACATTAAGAAATTTATTTTGTATTTCTTTAAAGAAATAACATTTGAAAGAGAACTTGACCAGCATGACCTGTTCCACTTGCAGATATACAGCAAGAAAGCTATGATGGCCCTGTATCGCTCACCTGAGGACACTGGCTTTAAAATTTAATCACAAGACTAAATGTTCACAACTGTGCCTTGGATTCTAGTGATTACAAGTTATGTTGAAGCAAATCTTTGCCTACAGTTACACATCAAGATTTATTGCAAACAAAGATTCTGGTCAAGTTCTGTGAAGATTAGGCCCCAAAAAAGTCTTTTAATGTGTTCTCAAGGTTTTTATAGATCTGACCAAGTCACCTACTTTTTGACCATGTGACCTATTTATTAACTCATCCAAGATTTCATACAGACAAACATTTAATGACATTCTGACCACCAGTGTTGGTTAAGATTGGATCAAAACGGTAGCCTTTAAAGTGTTTACGAGCAAATTGTTAATGCAGCTAGATGGACAGTTGGTTGAAAAAAGCTTACCAGAATGTGACATAAAAAAGCTCTAAATACTAACTGCCAATTTTTTTTTAAATTTTATTTTGTCATTATTTATTATTTAACAGAAATCACACAACCCTATACAAAACAGTCCCAGATTTACTCTCCCTAGAAAGTAATTTGGTAATGATACCTTACTCCCATCTTGAGTTATTTATAGAAAATCCAAAAATATATTTAATAACTTGACAACAATTGATCCCTAAAGCAATTCCAAACATATTCTTCCCATGAGATAGTTAGTTAACTACTTAATCTGATTAATCCTCAAAAAAAATAAGATAATGAACATAAACAAAATAAAATGTATTTAGTAACAGTGACTCAGTACTTCAAACTAATTGACAACAAAAACAATCCCATACTTTGGCATCCCATAAACAAGTTAACTTCCAAATTTAATATCTACCGTAAAGTTTTATAGATAAGACGCAGTTTTTTGCCCCAAATGATGATAAAAAAGTGGGGGGTTTATTCAAACAAAATCGGCGAAGTTTCATAATCCGGAAACAGTTATTGAGTTTTAGTGGAACGGGCGTATTCATTGACGACGCTGTTATTATCATCGTCTAAGAAATATGGTATTATTCAATTGATCAATTTTGAATTGAAATTTGTTTTATTTTAAATGTTAACTACGAATAAATTTTCAGTTGAAATTAAAAACCCCTTAACAACAATAAAATGTGCATCGGCTATTTGCGCAGACAAGTTTTCACACCTCTTTTGGATGTTAATAGATCGTCCATCATCCGTAAGTAATTACAAAGGTGCATAAACTAATTTGTTGGTAAGCGGTCACTTAAATAGCATGGTGTGAAAATGAACATATAAAAGCCTTCAGTTGTTATTTTAAATGTCATTTGTGTGTTTGTCCCATGTGTCGAGAACTTAATTATAGGCCGAGAACTTAATTGTTTTTATGACATGCTGCCGCGTGAAACAGGATGTTCTCTCATGTGTAGGGCTGGGATAGCCGCGAGAATATCCTGTCTGGCGTGTAAACGATATATTGGGGTAGAGTGTCATAACGAAACACAATACACACGGCCTCACTAGGCAAACAGTCGCGACGTATTATTCAAGACACTTAGAGAATAATAAGCACTCGGCGCAAACACCGATTTACGGAACAATTGGAACATGTTCCCTCGAGGCAAATCGAGCGATGCGGCGACGCGGGAATTTCGTAATGGCGGCCAGATGGTTTAGTGAATCGGGGATGCGTCTTGTCTTTGAGAATTTGCTTTTTTCCTTGATTCTAGACCTCGAAGAGGGGGTGCGTCTTATCTATGTGTGCGTCTTATATATAAAACTTTACGGTATCTAAATCCTGAGTAGACATGGAAAGCAAATTGCTGTTATGAGTTACAGTGACCTTGATCTGACTGATCACAAAAGCAATTTTAAGCTAATATGTTATCATTTAAGACAGCTACAAAAGATTTGGTAATAATAGCTCAGTACAATATTTATTTTTTTGATCTCATTCCAAAGATGTCAGTTTTTTAATAACTTTTTGTTGTTGTCTTTCGAAAACCTGGTCAAGTAGATCTACAGTCTAATATCTAATATGACAACAAAATAACAGAACAGACAGTAGAGTATCATGTTACCACTCTTACTTTATTGGGAATGTGAATAAACACCATTTAATAATAAAAGTTTAAAAGTCGCTTTTACGGTGTTTTAGAAAAGTCAATCGTAACTTTCGGAAAATAACCGAAGAAATCGCAGAGCGGTCCCGATTTACAATAGCACATGCGCAGTCTACACTTCCGGCCGCGCCAATTTTCAACGAAATGCAAAAAATGTGATGAAAAAGATGAAAAAAATGACTTTCCTTCACTGGACTACTAAGCAGAGGTGAGACATTGATCTACTTAAACAAGTATAAGAAGCACCACATTTTAAATCAGGTTTTTTGAACGTAGTAAGTTTAGTACATTAACGGTTTAGAATGCAAAATTAACGTGTTAAATATTTTCGCCATTTTTTTCAGTTCCGACATTTCACCTTAGATTTTTCTTATCAAAAACGTTTTCTGAAACCGTTGACTTTTCTATAAACATGTGTTTTCTACTGTATATATAATTTATGCTTCAGTTAGAGTTGATACGGTTCTGACAACTTCAAACGTAAGACATTTTTTGTAATATTGTTTATTTTAGAGTGACCCTATTAACGGTAATATCCAGTTACCGGACATTACACATGGATACATTCCATACTATAGGAATAAAGGCACATAAAACGGTTTCAAGTGGCTACACAATATTTTTTGTTGTTGATTACATTGTTGTGTTAAAAAATAAATTTAGGTCACCGGTAATAGAGATATCCAAGATAACTTGTACATGATGATTGAACACATACATAACTGTGTTTGCTAGTATGGAATTGCCACTCATGTAAAGTATTTTATTTTCTGTAATAGTTTGAAACAGCCTGATGCAAGTGAACAAAAAAAGAATCGGAGATGCAGACGGATGTCAATAAGGAGGTCAGTGAAGAGCAACGCATGGATGACAGACAAAAGGTAACTATGTAACATTTTGACCATTTGTACCAGTTCTTGTATTAATGCATTTGCTACCTTTTAGCACTACCATGTTTATTATAAATTGCATGGCACAGCTGTTGGTACATGAAGATGTCATTTTTGGGAAATCATATGTTGTTTTGATTTTTTGTTACATCGCACGGACACATTTATGGCCATATTGGCGACGTCCAGCTAATTATTGGTGGAGGAAAACCTCCCTACATGGAAGTTGTCACCCCGACTAGGACTCGAACCCACGCGGTGAGGGGCTGAGGAGCTTCAAGTCAGCGATTCTAACCGCTCAGCCATGGGCGCCCCTGTTTTGATTGCAATATTATAATATTAAAATTAGTTGGTATATTTTAAATTTCAATTTCCTTTGTTCTCTGTATTCACTTACATTAATCAAAAAATAATCTTGCTGTAATAACCATACATTTTAAATTTACTGGCTTTTTATTTATCTGTGTGTTTATGGTTGGCCTGGTGTCAGGATAATATGACTGGATGTGGTATCATGTTATTTGTTCATGGCATGCTATACACAGTGAAGGCAGCACTATATATGCTTCAAGTGAACACCGTCTCCAGATAACTGAAATACCAGTACTACTGTTGGTGGCTCAATAAACCTAATCAAACCACCAACAATTTATTTGAAGACAGTGTTCAATTGAAGCCAATATAAAGCTGTTTTTACTGATTTTAGCAGGCCATGAACACCTGGCATGATACACCCAGTCACATTATCCTGACACCTGACTGACTAGTTATAGAACTAACTGTATATTTGCTTGAGTATTAGCAAGGGAGCAATAACACTACCATTTAACATGACTTTGGTATGTTGCAGCCCAGACTGAACCCAATGCCTCTAGTACCAGGAGCCTGCACTCTACGGATTGCACTACCAGGTCTGGTGTTTTACTTTTACCCCTTTGTGCATATTAATGCTTATAAAATAACCAAGATAGTATTTTGTTAAGCTTTACTTTTTAGTTAGTTCAGCATTTCTCAGCTCAGGCTTTAAACATATAAAATATGGGGGTGCTTTTGCCTATAGCTCCTGTTATTTGTTGCTGTTTTCAAATTGCTGTTTTAAAGAATAGGCAAGTTTGCATCATGACCAAAGCTGTTAAAGTTTGTGTCAGCATCTAATAAGGTTTTTTGTTTGTTTCCTTGTTTTTTGTAAAATTTCCAATCTATTTCTTTCAATCTTTGAACACTTACTCTGCATCAAAATTTGACTGAAAAATCATTAGGTGCCTGTGTGGTACAAATAACACAAGACCCTTACATACTAAATAAATCTTTCATTGCTAAATAAAAAATCAGGTAAGGAAAAAAAAAATTAAATAATGCAGAATGTTGGATTTTTTTTCTTTTTCAGACGTAATTGGAGAAAAAATACATTTGCTGTGCAGGTAAGAGGAAGGATGCAAGATTCCCTCAAGCTGAACTAGAGTTGTCATCTGAGAAATCAACAAGAACTGACTATGAACTGTTTTTGAACACAATACCTATGGTACTATTTTTTGAGTGCATTGTATGTATTTTATTCTTAATGATAAATAAATTGATACTTAAGTTTGATTTAATCATTTAAAATCCTATTTGCTAGGGCCCCGAAAATGGCTTGTCATGCTTTCTCATATTAATAATAAGTGCTTAGCGAGCTATGGGTTAAGAATATAAATTAATTAATAAGCATCTTTTAGTTGTTTCCTTTAATAAATGACCACTTCTTCTTTGTGTTTTTTGCCATTGTCTTTAATTAAAGTGGAATATATTTAGTATCTTTCTGTTGTGTTATTTTCCCTGTAAATTTTTTGTTGCATCGGATTTTTAAGTGAAAACCACAAATGTTATCTAGGGATTTTATTTATGTCAATCTAGCCACAACCTTAGCCACTCAACGGATTTGATCAAGCAAAGAAAAAAACAACCCACAAGCTTGGGATGATAGCACAAGCTTGCAAGCGTGCCAAACCGCACGCATGGGATAAGTGAGCAAGCGAGTCAAACCGCTCGCTTGGCATGATTGCGCAAGCTTGCAAGCGAGCAATCAAGCTCGTAAAGGTTCCTATCGCAACCTTGCAAGCGAGCTTCTAAGCGAGCCAAATCGCTCGCTTGGCATGATTGCGCAAGCTTGCAAGCGAGCAATTAAGATCGTAATGGTTCCTATCGCAACCTTGCAAGCTTGCCAAGCGTGCAAGCGAGCTTTTAAGCGAGCCAAACCGCTCGCTTGCTTCTAAGCGAGCCAAACCGCTCGCTTGGCATGATTGCGCAAGCTTGCAAGCGAGCAGTCAAGCGAGCAATCAAGATCGTAATGGTTCCTATCGCAACCTTGCAAGCTTAATTTTAAGATTGCGGCTTTCTTATCGCAATCTTACCGCAAGCTTAAATAAGATTGCAACACGCTTGGTTGCAAACTTACCGCAATCTTGTTGCAATCTTGCCGCAAGCTTATTTAAGCTTGCGGTTTTGGTGTGGGACTGATCACCTGATGATATAAAAATAAGCCTATATAAAAAATACTTCATAACTATCTATAAAAGCCATGGAATTTTGGATTTATAATGTTTACTGACCTGTTTTCTTGCTCATGTATGTCTGCTTAAAGCATTTACTCATGGGTGTAATTAATGCTTTTATGCTCATCTCTGCAGGCATTTACTTTCAGCATCTGTTTCAACACTGCACTTACATATGTTCACATTGATGATGTCCAGCTTTTTTTTGTGGCGGAGAACCCTTAACAGATTCCCTTATAGAATATACTGTCACAGAGCAGGTTAGCTGGAAGACAAATTGCAAATGTGGCCAAGCTGAGGAGTTCCAAAATAGATGACTTTAACCATTTGGTCACATGGCGAGGTGCCTGCTTAATAACAACACAAAGTTTAATAAGTCTTTCTTCTTCAAAGAGAGATAGAGATTATTGTGATATTATTTATAATGAAAAACAAAGAAACTTCTGTAGTAGAATAAATGCTATTATCCCTGAAGAGTAAACAGTAATTGATTCTGATTCTGATCAATTAGCTCCTTACAGGATAGGAGCATGTGTTGACTGACCTGAATAAACACTTTCAACTTAAGGCATTTATATTTACCTTTTAAGATAGCTTAGTGACACTATATCTTTAATACCTATTTCTTGAGGCAATTTCAAACCATGAATATTAATGGAAGTTTCAGCAAAATCTGAACTTATGGTGTTCTACCTTATGAAGTATTAATTGCCTTCAAACATAAAAACTTCAATGTGATATGCAAGTCATAATATGGTATATTCATATCTTTTGGCAGACTATACACCAGGCTGGAAGCTGTCATGAGGCATCTATGACAGCTGGCATAGTGACCATACAAGGGTGACAGTTAATTGGTTTGTGGGACAGTTAGCACTCACTCCAGGGAAGCTGACCAACATTAAACTACAGGCAAATATTTGGAACAAGAAAATATTTGTACAAATCATAAACTGTTTTAAAGAGTATTTTAGCAACTATTTAGATATTTTTGTCATAATCAGAAAATGGAACTTATTAGGAAAACGTTATAATTGAGAATAAAAAATAGATGGTATTTTGCCATTAAAAATTCCTTTACTTTGTCTTTCACAACTTACAAATATTGCAGCTACCCTAACATGACTATATTAATGGTTTATTAAAATTGCGCATGGAGATACTTAAATATTTCTGAGTTATTTGTTTGAGCTAATATGTTTACAATTAATTATGCTTTATGACAATTAAAGTATAATTTAAAGTTATCATTTTATACCCATATGATCCACAATTGCAAATACTGAAAGATCATACTTTTACCCTCACAGCCCATAATTTAATTTTTGATCATATACATAAATTTTATGCATAAACATGACATGTCTTAGCAAAAATGAACATTACAAATATCAACATATTTACATGCAGCATGTACTTATGTTGTAGTAAACATTCATCTAGAGAAGAATTCTATCTTCCAAACATCAAATAGTAAATGTTTTTTTATTAAAAATGACTAATTAATATATTATTTATACTTTTATGTTATCAATGCTATTAATTATATAAATGGCCTTTACTCTGATTTACCGGTACTCTTTAAACCTGCTATGCATATAATCAATCAGCTATCAGCTATCTGATCAGGATCTGCACTATTTGTTATGAAGACTAGTAATATTTATAGCCAGATAAGTTTTATTGTAATTGCAAGCTTAAATCTAAGAATTCTGCCTAGGTTATTAACAAATGCAGTAAGACCTAGCTTGCTCAAATGGTTTTGGCAGACTTTATCCACGGAGGTGGGAGGTGAGCTGTCTGGGAGTGCCTGTTACAGTCGACATGCAAACCAACCCGAAGACTGATTAGTAGTTTACTAGACAGTCAGGACTGACCAAAGCGAGACAACAAATTTAAAAAAAAAAATTGAGCTAGAAAAAATCCTTCAACTAACATAATGCCCTTTTTACACTTTATAAACATTTAAAAGACATATTAATAAAGCAGCTTCCTATGTCAATATAAGATGAAGTGTAAGATAAAAGGGTTACTTGTTGTCATTATTTAAAAATTAGTATGGCTATTATAATCTTTATTCAATAAACAGGTTTTTTCCCCTGTTTTAATAAAAGTTCTTATTCAAAGATACTCAATGAAACCTGCCTAAATCAGTAGATACTAGCAAGAATTTGATACAGACCATCTTATCAAATTAATCTAAATATAATTACCTTAAAACCAGTGCAGCAGAAAATTATCAATTTTGTTTTGAAGTCTGTGACCTTTACTATTTATCTATATGTATGTTATGGACTAACTACATTTCAGACTTGTCAACACACTATCAGAATGAAAACATTCATGGCCTCCTTTTTAATGAAATCTCTAGTTGCAGCCTTGAGCTCTCAGTAAATTTCTTTAAAAAATCTCATCAAAATCCTGGTGGTAGGTGGTTCCTAATTCTCTCCCCCATAAACCGTTTTGATAAAAATAAACCAGATTATTTGCATTCTGAAAAGACATCGAACAAGATTTCCCTTTATCTCTGTGTGAACCTTAGTTTTTAAATCCCCCAAGCTTTAAATCCTCCAAACTTTACCTTGTTCAAAACTGCTGAGATTGCAATACTTTAAGAAGTGTATTCTTTGACATTCAAAAACCTTATAACAAAGTAACAGTTTTTTGACAATAAAGTATATCTTTTTGTTAATTGTCTACTTAATGTGCTTAATTTCTAAATGATAGTATTTAGGACATGGCATGCTTACTTTTTTTTATTTTGGTTCAAAGTGCAACATATCATGGAACTCAGTGAAAAGAAATAATAAATTTATTTTTAAAGTACCTGGCACAATAACTATTTCATAACTATCTGTATTTATAAATGTAAATCAGTGTCATGTTTTTCAACTTAGGCCCTGCAAGTTTTGCAAGCAGAACAAACCATACAGAAACTAAAATTGTGTATGCAGGATTAGAGACCTCAACTGTCCTATGCCCCATGTGACTGAGCTGACATGGACAAATTGAAAATGATACTTCAAATATCAACACAGTCACTAGCCTAGCAATTCCTGGCTGCAGAGGTTGTGGAAGACAATTAAAGGAAGACATGGTTGAAATGAGAATGACCTGAAAGTGTGCAATCTGTCCAGCACTGATCCACTGAACAGAGTTGCATGGAGAACGGGAGTAAGACACTCCAGACGCCTGCAGCCTACCCCAGACACTGGGACAACCGTAGCAGTAAACTAAAATCTGGATCAGATGGACAGACAGGACAATGCCTGTGCCAGCCCGAGTTTATACTTTCATAAGGAATGTCCATTACTCTGCCTATATATATTTCAAGACAAAAGTGACCAAAAAGTTAGCTTTATCTTGATACTACATACTTGCATGCTAAATAATAAATAATGGAACCCGTTAAGTCAGTCAGAGGTTATTGATCAGAAACTGAAAAATAGACTTCAGAATATGACAAAATGGGCCAAAACTCCACTAACATGTGGTGAAAATTGCAGAAACTGACCAGTATTTTCATATATTCATTCTAATAAACTACCTAGGAAAAAGAGGGTGATAAGGAAACAAATAATAATCTACAGATGGACACATGGATGACAGATAGGTGCAACTCCGTCTTAAACTAAGCTCCTCTCACTAGTGTTCATACGGTAGGGCCATAAATACACATCCTTAAGTGTGATCAATAATAACTCATTTAATTGATCTCTTATAGTGCATTAATCTACTTCATCCATGCTTCTGTAAATGCTTGATTTGCAGAACACGTGATTTCATTAAGATCGTTTAATTAAAATAAATATGCCACTTGAAGGATGTGTAATTTATCTGCCTCCAGACTAGAATCATAAATTATATAATAGATCATTTTTCAAATGGGAAAAAGTTTTTTGCCAAAATTATTAAAAATTTCTAATTAGGAGAATATAACACTTTGGAGTCCAAATCTAAGTTCAAAAAGAATGTTTAACAAATTCAGTAAAAACTTTACTTTATTGTCTTATGCATAGATATAATAAGAAAATATCACCTTTTTATTTTTCTTAAATTCAGAAATCTTCTGACAAATGTCCCAACTCAAAACGGTGTTTATTTGAAAAAGTTTTGAATGTCAATGTTTTTGTCATTTCCCAATAAATGAAAAAAAAATAGTCTCCATGCTGTAGACAAGATTAAGGAAAATAACTGGGTAGAACCACTGATGCTCTGCATGGCAGCTGCTAAACCTCCTATATCATAAAGAATTACATTTCTGATCTAATCAGGACTATCATTGTGGTTTTTCTTATATAGGTCAATCTCTTGGCTTAGGAATTTCAAATCAGTCTGTGCCGATTCTTCTTTGCTTTCTTTTCATTGTTTTTGTTTGTTTGTTTTTTGTTTTGAAGGTATAAGTTTTTATGTCGATATATCAACATTAGTGCTGAAAAGAATTAAAATTATTTTGGTCTTTAAACATCCTGAAGCCGACATCCAGTATACTAACAGAATATCAACCACTTTTCTGCATATCTTAGATAACAAAGCAGTAAAGCTGCACAAAGTATCCATTAAATCACATTAATGTAAAATGTCTTGAGTGAAGGTATAACTGTTGAGTAAACAGAGCACTTAGACCAGTTCTAAGGCATTCTTATTTCTGACTTTTTTTTATATCAAATGAAAAGTCCTGGCTCAGCTTCTGTTTCTCTGGAGACCAGGCATAAGTCATTGAAAAAGGATGATGTATGTGTGGCTCTTGCAAGAGGATCATGATGTACTAGTAAATAACCTTTGCAGAAAATTAAAAAATATTAAAGGATATAGAGGAAACGTGCTTATCTCTAAATGTAAACACTCCATTATCAAAAACAACTAAACATTAGGAAACATATTTGAATAATGATTGAACATTAGCAGAATGACTTCAGTTTCTCAATTACAGATGTACCCATTCTAAAGAAACATTAAGTCTACTCATTCCAAGAAATGTTGGGTGCAATTATTATTTAACTATGCTGATGTATCATTAATTCTGTTAGACCTAACTCATACTGTTATTAGAAAATCTAACCATAAAAAAACACTTTTCTTTTTGTTTGACTGATCATCCCAGCAACCGCATTTAAGTTGTCTGGATACAGTATCCAGAACAAATTCTTTTAAGCAAAACCAAATTGAGGCCTGGAGGCTGGCTTTGCACTATTTATCGATTGTGGTCAAGGCTGGCTCTCTACGTTTAATGAGGCAAAGGCTGGCTCTGCACAATGTGTAAATAGGCAAAGGCTGGCTCTGCACTAATAATGTCTACTGAAGTCAAGGCTGGCTCTGCACTATGCCTAAATAGGCAAAGGCTGGCTCTGCACTATGTCTAATGAGATCAAGGCTGGCTCTGCCCTATGCCTAATGAGGCAAAGGTTGGCTCTGCACTATGTCTAATGAGGCAAAGGCTGGCTCTGCACTATGTCTAATGAGGCAAAGGCTGGCTCTGTGCAATGTCTAAATAGGCAAAGGCTGGCTCTGCACTATGTCTATTGAGGTCAAGGCTGGCCCTGCACTATGTCTAATGAGGCAAAGGCTGGCTCTGCACAATGTCTAAATAGGCAAAAGCTGGCCTTACACTATGTCTATTGAGGTCAAGGCTGGCTCTGCACTAAGCCTAATGAGGCAAAGGCTGGCTCTGCACAATGTCTAAATATGCAAAGGCTGGCTCTGCACTATGTCTATTGAGGTCAAGGCTGGCTCTGCACTATGCCTCATGAGGCAAAGGCTGGCTCTGCACTATCTCTAATGAGGCAAAGGCTGGCTCTGCACTATGTCTAATGAGGCAAAGGCTGGCTCTGCACTATGTCTATTGAGGTCAAGGCTGGCTCTGCACTATGCCTCAAGAGGCTAAGGCTGGCTCTGCACTATGTCTAATAAGGCAAAGGCTAAATCTGAATTATTAGTCTATTGAAGTCCAGCTTAGCTCTGCACTATCTGTCCACTGAGGCCAAGGCTGGCCCAGCACTATGTTTACTGAGGCCATGCTGGCTTTGTGCTATTGTCTATTAAATTCAAGGCTCAGGCTCAGCACTATTGTCAGATCATTCAGTGCTTGACAGGTTACAAGTTAAAACCAAACACTCCTCACACCAGTTGCATTTTGCTTTTCAACAATTACTGCTATCTTGATAAGCATGTGACCATGGTATAAATCATGTTTGTGTACATTGATATTAATGTCAGTGTAAACATGCTCCACAGGATTTACATTTTACAAAGTCAGATTTTATTTTTGCCAAATTTAATAATTCCCCAGAATTAATTGTTAAAATAAAATATATGGTATGAACATTAATTTTGAAAACTACCAATTCATAATCTCATTTAAGTCCTATTTATTGAACCCTATATCCATTTTTTTTCTTCAAGGTGGCACAAGATGTGTTGATTTGAAAGGCACATGACCTTCGATGTGGAAATTGTTAAGACCAGTCCTGGATTTGTGTCTCACCATATGCTGTGGCCATGTACGAGTAATGAGGCTAACAAACACAATTACACACAGGTCTAAGGATTGAAGAAAACTAGCTAGCCTACTAAATTGGCAGACTTTTACCATTACAGTGTCCATTAGTGACACTCTTACCAGGACAGTGAACCAGCAAGGATGCTCAGATTACAAGGAGAACACAAACAAAAATCTTCGTTAAAAATTTTCATTAAACATCTTAATTTACTATTGATACCTGAACAGATTTTGCAAAATGTTGTTTATTGATGTCCTACACTTGTCTGAAAAGTAAACCACAATGCCTGAATTGTCATTACAAACATGTATTTCCTATCTGAGCCACGCTACACAGTTAGCTATTTTTAAACTATGAAAACCATGTGACCACTTATGTTTAAGCTCATTCACTTCATATGCTGTGACATAGATGTCTTTTTTTTAGCAGGAATCCCAATTGCTCTTATTTAAAGTTTTGAAAGGAATGAACATTTTAGTGTTAATTAACGAGTTTTACTTCTCTAAAATTGAGATACTGTTAAAAATCATCAAAGCTTAGACTTTTTCTACAGAAATTATGTATAAATACCCCAAATAGAAGTTAGATATTGTTATATATTTTAAATATAGGCAAACTATCAGATACTACCTTTAAGATTTCAAGCCATGAAAATTTCAAAAAATCCAAAAAACAACAAGGTAAAACTGAGCAAAAAGGTACAATTGAAGACTCCAGAATTCTTAATCAAGGCAAATAATACATTATTCTATTATGTTACAAGGTTGGATGATGGACAAAATGGACATCAATATAAAAATTCTCATTTAAACTTCTTATTCTAAAATACAAGGGCAAGAATGCTGGCTTAAAGAGAAATTTAAACAACATACTGAATTCTTATGCAAACCAGACATAAATAAAATCAGTTAATCCCAATAGGGCTCACTTGCCAAAATATGGACAGATAACAGATACCATGCATAATTCTCATTTATGCCATTCATAAATTAGTGAATGTCTAAAATATGGCAAAATGCAAGCAACATAAACAATAAAGGTCCAGACTTAACTCATTCAAACCATGAATACATTTAAGTGTAAGGAAATTGGCCAGTCGATGGGCATGGCATCCTGAACACTGATTATTTGTATAATTTTAGCATTTTAAAAAACTGGGTTTGATTTTATAAAACTTTGAGCAAAAGACTGAGGTCATTCCCAGGAATTTGATTGGTTACAGTTCAAACAAAGATCAAAATCTGACCAATCAAATGCTTCAGAATAATCACATATCCGACTTCAGAGTTTTACAACCATGGACCTTGAAGTGTTTTATGCAATGTATGTTGTTGACATCGTTCTTATTATTCCAATTAACTTCTCTTCATGCACTACAAAACTAAATTCTGTTAGATCATAAAACAGAGGGTTAAAAGATATGTACTGATATAATAAATTTCTAACTTCTCTTCCTATTTTAATAAATCAAAAGATTTAAAATAAAAACCTGAAAATTGTCTAACTATAAAATTAAATTATTTCTAGTCCTGCAATCAGCCAGCTCATAAGTCTTGCTAATTGGGTATATTTTATGATACAGATGTCTATGCACATCCGGGAAATTGTAACAATGGAATAATATATGGTTTAATAAGGTGAAATTTATAATTTTAATAATAATAATAATAATAATAATAATAATAGTTGTAATAATAGTAAGTATTATAATAATAATAATAATAATAATAATAATAAAAATAGTAAGTTTAATAATAATAATAACAATAATAATAATAATAGTAAGTATAATAATAATAATAATAAAAATATTAAGTTTAATAATAATAATAACAATAATAATAATAATAGTATGTATAATAATAATAATAATAATAATAATAATAATAATAATAAAATTCAGAATTTCTTCAAACCTTTAGAATACCACATATGCTGATAACCAACACCAGAGGTTCATTTCCTAACAAGTTCATGCATATGTAAAAAGATACATTGATATAGACTGGGCAGCAAATAGTGCAGAACCTAACCAGAAAAGTACCTGGAGTGGGAGCCAGCTAGGTCCTTATCTTTATTATTTACACCAGATTACAAAAAAATGTGCTAATCTGTTTTTACTTTTGTAAAATCCCACCGTGTTTTCTAATTGGCAACATATGCATCTTGTCATTCATCTTGCAACACACCATAACCTAGAACTCTACTAACAGTTAATAACCATGGATCTTACTGGATGTCTAGAATGCTGCATAATTCATTCAGGATGAACTGACAGGTCTCCTGGGACACCTAACCCTGATCCACAAGAGTCTGGGCAGTCTGAACTAGTAAATCTTTCCATTTGTTTGCATTAATTAGCATTAATTCAAAATGTCTTTGAAATGTTTGTTGAAAACAAACATCTATTCATTATAGAAATAGAGGGAATGTCTTACCTGAATCTTATATATTTATGCCTTTGCCACTTTATCTTGAAACAGTGCCAAACATGACTATTGCTGGAAATTCTTTCACTGCATGTAAGCAAGGAATATTAAATATTATTTTTTTGCTTAAAGTAAGAAAATTCTTAAAATTTTGAAAGATTTTTTAAGTTAATACATAATTCTAATGTCCCATTCATACAGTAAAACCTTTTACACTAAGGAATTCCACTTGGACTAATTCGCTTTCAAGAGGAATTGTTCAACATTAAAGGAAATATTTTTAAAGATGCTATCCAACAGTTTGCCTATAACTAAAAGATGTAACAACATATTGTCCCATTGTTCTGGGGCATTTGTGCATAATTTGTGCATAAACTTATACTTAGTATAAGTAACACTACCGAAATTGTTAGACAGTACAAATCATGAAATATATTGCACTTAATATCTATTGTTTCAAAATCTATAAATATGCACAATGGAAATTTCAGCAAAGAATAGATATCATTGTCAGAACTGATTACCTTCATGACAACGTAACGTGATATCAAAAGTAAGTGGTCACATGACTTGCTTAGTTTAAATAATAGCTAACTGTACAGCATAGCTCAGATAGGAAATACCTCTTTGAAATGATAAGTGTGGTGTTATGCTTTACTTTTCACAAGGATGTTGGGCAGCATTTTGCACTCCTTTCCGGTAACAATATTTTTTCTTGGTTGCATGAGAGAAAAAAAAAGGTTGAAACTGGCTGATACCATCTTTAAGACATGTTTACTTAGATTCTTTATGGATATGACTACAGGTACACTTTCAAATTTTTGTGAATCATAAATAAAGCAATATACTAATAGCATTTTAAAGACTTGAGACTCAATCAGATTTGGAGAAAGCAATCAATGTTTACTGAAACACTTACATGGTATACTTGGAACTGATTCAAACAACTACACTACAACCATATATACCAGGGACTCATCAATTACAACTGTGTACTAAAACCATCTTATGGTCTTCGGATTCATAAATAAAAAAATACATCAAAATCCTATGAAATACTTTTGGGATCTTATTATAGTATTTAACTTATGTGGTTGATGACAAGAAAATATAAATCATGAGGGGTGCCCGTGGCTGAGCTGTAAGACTCACTGATGAGGATCTGACGACGAGTCAATAAAACTTTCCCAACCAATCAGATTGTCATCTACAAAATCGTAAAAGTAAATGATGATCTGTTTTGTGACTTTTACCGAAAGTGTTATGCATTACCCTCTCTAAATGGCTGTTATAAAAAACAGTTATTGGGGAAAACCATTTTTGTTAATAGACTGTATTTGTGGGCAGTCATCAGATCTTACATTTTGTAAGATCTGACTTTATTGAGATTGCATTTAAATATAAGGATGAACTGGTTCCCAATTCTTATTTTAAGCTGTAGTAATTTTAAACCATTTTCCATAAAACGCTGTGTACACAAACAAGATATTTTCCATCAGATCTTCAGCAACATTTTCTTATCATTTATCTCACATGATTGATGACCAAAATAAACAAATCATGGAAGATAGCGTATCAAGGTAAAGCATCCCACCAAACCAATCAGACAAAACATCAAATGATTCCACAGTCAAGTCCCAAGATTTGTTGAACCAGGAAGAAACCAGTTAAATCTGGAACAGTTTGGGAATGTCTCTCTTTTACTTATCATTTCACAAGACAACAGCAAGCAACCGCCCAAGGAAAGATTCATGAAGTTTGTTGATTAATAGAACACATATGAACAAAATGCCATCAAACCCAGAAGTCATCAACTCAGTAGTGGCAAGGTGAATGTCATGAGATGAAAATTCTTCTAAAGCCTGTAAAGGGCATTTTTCTGTGAAGCATATTTATTCTGCGGAACTGGCTTAAAGTTACTAGTTTCATACTGGGGTCAGATTTACACAAAGAAGTTACAATTTCAGAAGAAATATGAAGTGATGCAACTTTAACCAATTTCTCTCAAGAAATCTTAAAACAACATCAACAAACCTTCATATTAAAAAAGATAAACTTTTCATATCTAACTTATTCATATTACAGCTTTGACTTATCATTAGCCAAACTAAAACTTCAAAAACAAATAAAAAATGGTACATGTACAAAGAATTAACAATAAACAATGCCTTTCAATCTGCAACAATAATTATGCCATGATTAAACAAGGTGAACGTGATTTTATGCCATGAAAAAATACATCTTTGAAAAATAGAAACAGGTCTTATGAAAATGAGTAAGGGAAATATGTATAACACTTTCCGTAAGGTGTCACTGATCTCAAAAAGCTGGGAAGTGTTTTGTTCTTTTATTAATCATTGTGTTCAACTGAAACTGCATCATTTCATTATTAATTACATTAATTTGTAGAATGACATGGAAATATAAAAAATACAAGATCCTACACTAATGATGTGGACTAAAAGTGTTTTAAATCTCTTTAGTACAATCTTATTTGTTCTAAACATAAAGCCAACACTTTAACTGCAATAACAGAAAAACAAGCCCAAGATAATAAAAAGGAGGGATAACAAATCTGCATTCTAAATGCTTCTCCCAGACAGCACATTACAAGTAATCCCAACAAAATTATGTCAGACAAACAATACTAGAAACTGCTGGAGGATTAGTATTCTAGCTTAAGTTTCCTACAAGAGCAGGTGTGAAGAGGTAATCTCTTCCTCTAGGGCACTCTGAAATGAAGAATGTCCCAAGAATGAAACCAATCCATCAGGTGTTTTGGCCATACCAGTCCATTGAGTAAAGCAATTTATCAATGTGTGGATCTGATCACACCAGTTCTGTCTGGAAATCTGCAGTCAAACTTTCTAAACCATCACAAATAATGGCAATAACTGACATTTCACAGTCCCTAACTAGCACTGCACCAGTCCAAATAATGAATATAACGTTTTGTCGGCTTATATGGCCTGGCAATATATAAGACAACTCAGGCAGTCAGATTCTGATTACATGGTATGAGTCATATCTTATCTGTCAGAAGGTTAATAATAACCAAAGTTGGATGTAATTTTGTATCTGAGTGGACATTTTGTATTATTTTTATTTGGGATTTTATTTTCTAGGCAATGCAAAAAACAACAACAACAAAAAACATGTTAAAGATTTGGTTTCAAACTCAGATGCTGCCAATGTCTGAAATCATATCCATGGAAACGTAGAGATCTCAACTGCTTAAGTTTTGAACCAGCCCTGTAATCTATCTATTGTGTGTTTTGCTCATTATTGCATACCATTAGGTAAAGCAATCTTTCAAAGTGTGAATGTGATCACACCAGTTCTGACTGGAATATTGCAGTTGAGATTTCTAAACCCCCACAAATATTGGCATCAATAACGCTTCACTAGTACCTGATCCAACAGTTGCTGCAGCCTACATATTTACATTCATCTACCGGTACTTCTTAACGGCCCACAAAATTCGAGCACAGAAAGGGCAATCAGTTTAAGGATTCCTCGGTCTGACTCTATATTTTAATTTGCATTGGTTTTTAATAAAGATTTAATCATAATAAATGGTGTTGTTACATTTTTGTTGTTAGAATCTTGTTCATGAAACACAAAGATCCCAATCATGTCACAAATACAGACCTTGCCAAATTAGGCAATGGTACACCTCGACAACACTAAACCAGTAAAACTACGCAGGGTTAAAATAAAACCAAATCAGTTTATTCATTGAATCAAGTGTATCCAATTATTCATTTTTACTGTCATATATATATGCTTTAGCTCAGTAACTTACCAAATAGATAGCAGTATTTTCATAAAAGGACAAAGTAAAGACCAGCAAAGAGCACTCATTAATTAAAAATGACTGCACACCAAAACTGAATAAAAAGACTAATGTCACAACATAGCAAGTAACAGGGAGTATGGAAGAACACAGAATCAGATTACAATAATAAGAATATGATAAACACAAGTAAGAAGTACTGGTAGATGAATGTAAATGTACAAGACAACACATTCAATAACTATCTGCCAAAATAGAAAGAGTATGAAAATCTTTTCAATGCAGGGGAATAAGAAGGCAACTTTGCAGCAATTTCTCCTACTGTGACACCATTTTTACCTCCCCTACAAAGCCTCAGTTGTAGCTGGACAAATGTCCCATAGCCAGCCATAAAATAACTTCTCATAGACATAAAGAAAGGTTACCAGTAATTACAAATAAATACAGTAGTTACCTACTGCCTCTGGAATGACATGAACAGATCTCAAATCTTGCTTCATTGTCAAGGAACCAGAAGTCTTTGATGTTGAAACTTTTCCTGTGATGTAAATTCTTCCTTGAGATTAGCTCAGTTTCATTTATACTATCATCACATAGTAAACAATAAAACAACTTCTGAGAGAAAAACAGATGGGCTCATAATTGTGGTGTTACATCAAAGCACCCACTGCAAGAATTAAGAATTTTTTTCAAAACCTTTAGGAACAGACAAAGAAATATTGTCTTTAATGTTTCATGGCTAAATGAACTCTTAAAAATATCCCAACATCTAAAGACAATAACTAAGCTTTACCTTTAACAGGCTTTGCTTTTAGATAATTCAGAAAGCCTTAATTGTCTTTCAATACCAGTGAATTCTCCAAGATAATATTCTCAAAGATCAAAAAAGGAAATCTTCCATGGATATTTTTAAAGACTTTTTCAAAACACAGAACAAAAACAATATTGTATACGCCTTTTTACAGTATTTGCAATCACTTGTTGTACTGGGAAAATGGCTTTCCAGAAAAGTTCTCATTTTCAATAGAATAAAAAAAATAATAGTGAATTATAAATGTCTTAATGTCTTTTTTTTACACTATTTCAAATAATCTTAAAAATACAGAAAATAAATTTGAGTATATCTACCAGTATTATAAATGCAAAAAGAAATTAGAAAACATTTAGGTTTGAAAACTTAATTTTGGAAAAATAATAAAATAGAACAAAAACCAGACATATTGAAATTTCTGGACAAATCTGGTTACAATCACACCAATAAGCAAGGAACACATTAAATCTACGGAGGAAGATATTTCAGGAAAGATTTTACAGCTGCAGTGAATCTCAATTATTCCATGTATGGTGATAATAAATTATTAATCATAGGTGAAACTTGTTGCAATTCATTCTAATTCATTTCTATTTCTATGTTGCAGCATTTGCAAAATTGAATAAAGTCGTGAATAACAGGGAAATTGTGGTTATTTATTATTTTACTTAAATATATTCATTTTCATACAAGGATGAACATTTATCCCATTAAGTACTAATTGAACTGAAAACTAAAACAACTGGGACAGTGACAGCAAACACATCTATTTGAAATTCCCATTTTCAGTTATAGCTTCACTCACAGGTATGGACTCATACCTGAAAGCTACAGACAGTGTAAGTATCTTTTGTGGGTATTTTGTATACTCAGATATGCTATTATGTTCAGTAGCAACAGACTTTGTAAATACAGTCTCTTGTTTTATTTGAAGCTATAAAACAGTTCCAATAAAAAAAAGTTCAATTAAGGTGGCTTTTGTCAGCATTTTGTATATTAACCTTTACCAGTATGTACAAGGATAGGAAATGTTCCTATTCATATTATCCCAACACTGTTATGTGTACGATGTAGCAGTTTTGAAATATCTCTCCATGCATCAAATCAGTACTGTCTATCATCTAATTTATCTTATATGAGTAAAACACTAGATTATTCTTGTTATTGTTGTCAAGTATTCAATGGCATTTACAACAATTTATTTAATGAAGTTCAACAGGGTTTTTTTTTTCTGTTTGATTGCAATGTTGATTTCAAATTTTTAACTCTTTTAAAACTCATAATAAATCAAACAAATACCATTGGATTATACTTTATTTTTTAAAACTCCCCATGTTTTGATGTTCATGAAACAACATCATACATATTTTATAATCTTTAATTATTTAGAATTGAAAGAAGCATGCCACAAAGACCATATACAACATGAGTTGGGTTTTGTCTTTTCTGATTTTGTATGGATTTTGTTATAATTAAACTACATAAAAATGTTTGACATGTTTTTCATTTACTTTCAAAGACAGCTGTAACCCTGATAACACAAAGATAAACAATAAGCAATGGTTCAGTGAAACAACCACTAATGAACCACACTGATGTAAGGCTACACCCTTTGTTAATAGCCTGCAGGCCATACCTGTACACAAACCATGGCTTTGAACATTTTTTTTCTCTGCTAACTCGATGATAATCAATGCAATTTTCTGGCAGATAAAATCAGCAGAGTTCATGATATCAGCAGTAAGAACGAGATCATAAATTTGGAAATCATGCACTTTTTTTTGAATTATTGGAAATATTCAGTCTTGGCACTCAAGAAAATAAACACTACAATGAAAAGATATTTGGCTTCTGATGTTGTTTTGAAAGAAAATTGATACAGATTTTAAATATTTTTAGTGTTCTTCTGCAATGCTGTGTTACTAACAGAGAAATAAAATATCTGACCTAAGTATGAATTCAAATATTTAATTAGAACACTGAACAATAACAGAAAAAAGATATCAGTTTTCTCTGTTTGACTATGCTAAGTTCAAGTATCAGACAAAAACAATAACAATAGGGCCATGATTCCCCTTAATT
Organism: Sinonovacula constricta; assembly: GCA_007844125.1. Lineage (NCBI taxonomy): Eukaryota > Metazoa > Mollusca > Bivalvia > Cardiida > Solecurtidae > Sinonovacula > Sinonovacula constricta. The sequence goes on along the minus strand of CM017565.1, from coordinate 42,983,287 downwards.
GCTCACCTGAGGACACTGGCTTTTTTAGTAGGCTCAAGAGTTATGTACTTTAGAAATCTTTGGTGAAAATTAGATCATTAATGTGGCCATTGGGCTGATAACTTTTTCTAGAATTTTTTTAGTGACCTACTGAATCCATGTGACCCACTTCAAAACATATCTAAGATTTCATACAGGCAAACATTCTGGCCAAGTTTGGAGAAGATTGGGCCATTGACATGACCTCTAAGCATTTTCACATGTTTTTTTTAAAATTTGACCTAGTGACCTGGTTTTTGACTCCACATGACCTTGTCACAAACTCACCCAAGATTTCTTGCAGGCAAACATTCTGGTCAAGTTTGGTGAAGTTTGTGGCCTTTAGTGCTCACAAGCATTTTCAAAGATTTGACCTAGTGACCTACTTTTTGACCCCATGTGACCCAGGTATGAACTCCTCCAAGATTTCTTGCAGACAAACATTCTGGCCAAGTTTGGTGAAGATTGGGCAATAAATGTGGCCTCTAATGTGTTTACATGGTTTTTCTAAGATAAGACCTAGTGACTTCACATGATCCAGTTACGAACTCATCTCAGATTTCATGCAGGGCAAGATCCTGGTCCTAGTTTTTGACCCCAGGTGACCCAATAATGAATTCATCCAAGATTTCATCCAGACAAACATTATGACAAAGTTTGATGAAGATTGGATAAAAACTGTAACTTCTAGTGTGTTCACAGGCAAAATTGTTGATGCCGCATGATGGACAACAGATAAATGGTTTTTGGAAAAGCTCACCTTGAGCATGTTCTGCTCAGGTGAGCTAAAAATGCAAGCACTGCAATCACTGTGGTATAAATTGCTTTGGACAAGTTGTCACATTCTGAGACAATTAGAACCAATGTAAGTTAACTGGAGTATTTTATTTTGCATAAGATTACCCTTGCCAGCATAGCTCTGCCTACAACAATAAAACTGTCATAAGCAGGTATCACTGTAGCACAGCGCATGCAACCTATATATGGAGTGTGGTTAGAAAGGTGGTCATTGGCTACATCACAAGAACCACATTTCACCAGACGTATTATTATGTGCTCTAGAGGATTTACTTATCAAATCAATGTCCATTTAGTGTTGCATTTTATATACATCTAGTCTAAACAGTGATCTTGTAGCAAATTATGCAAGTAGAACTCCCTCCGGCATATACCACCTGACCAAAAACATGCAAAAACTGGTCTGTTTAATATCTGGGCTCTGTCTTGGGACAGAACAGTTTAAGATTGTTACCAGTCCAGAACCGCAATTGTTTTATCTAAATTTAGATGAGGTTGTCAGCATCAATTTTCTGTTTAAATCAGTGAGGACATAACAATTAAGACCATACCCTGGAGCAATTAGTTCTAGTTCACCTTGGAAATTAAGCTTGTCAAGTGTTGTTAAGCATATTGTTCATCAGATATGATTGTGGCTATGTTCACTTAAGTTGGCAATTAAACGTTAATGACTAATTTTTAAAATCAATTAGTAGTACTCTGGCCGAACTTATATTATCTTACATTATTTTAATACTCAAGAGTTTCAGTTGTATATACTGTCAATGTCTCAAAAAAGGAAAAGTTTCTATGTGTATTTTTTGTTAATTTGATTGTGATAGCCATATTACTCCACTTGAGTAGCACATATTGTGTAAAAATATATAGAAAAGTACAAAAAAGTCATTGTTTAAAATTAAATGAGTTAACTGCATAAAACATTATACAAAACAGCAACCACACTATCTATGCTATAAGGACATTCATTATTCTCCAAAACAAATTTACAAATTTATTGTGATACCCATATAATTCTAAGAAAATTACCATCACAAAAACCAAATGAAAGAAAGGTCCAAAGGAAGTGAAATTTCACATCATGGATTAAAACTGTTATCAGCAAATTGCAAATCCAATTAAAATGCATTAGAAGATACACAGGATATTCTAGCATCCACAAATTAGCTTTGAAACCCGAGAATTTCTTGTCATGGACAAATCTAGAGGAAAGTAATGATACACAAAAGTGCAGATGTTCAATAGCTTATTGCTAATGGATAACTTGACTGCTGCTAGATTTTTATTGACGAATAATTATCCAACCTATTTCCTGCTTTACCCTAATAGGTAGACAGCAATGTCTGCCATGCAAGAAGAAAAACTGGTACTTAACCAGACAACATTTTGAAAAAGAATTTTTGAGCTTCAAATTATCAACTTACATTATCTATTTTCTCTTACTTTCTAACTCTTCTGTTAAAGCTATTTTCTTTCAGCTTAATAAATTGCAACATTTCTATCCAATTCTAACTTCAATGCTTTAATCACAAACTACACCACAAAGACAATCAGAATCTGACATTTTATCCTCCTCACAATAATGACAAAGATTGGCCAAACAATCACATTGTCTGAATCCTAGACCTGATTTACTATGCCATATATTTGATGCATCATGTATAAAACTACAATTTTCAATAAGCTCTTACTTTTCATGGAATTGCATGGTGTTTTCTATTGGCTATCTTCCAAATGACTTGCTGTCTTTCATAATGCCAATCTCTCACAGAGGCAGACAAGTAATTCACTAACATACAGAGACTGTACTATATTCCATGATTCACTCAACAATCCAAACTTGAACTTGGCTTTAAACTACAACTGCAACTTGTCCTTTGGCAATGTAGCTGGAAACAGCATCCAGAGAAAACTAAATTTCTAAAACACAACCATGAGTACCCACTGCCAGTCTTGTTGCCTAGGAAAAAGTAGTGCATGTACAGAAACAATTGTTTGAGTATCAGGTTTATCATTCTACCATCAGTATTTCAGTTATCCTGAGATGGTGTCCACTTGAAGCAGATGTAGCATTGCCTTCACTGTATAAAGCATGCCATGAACACATGGCATCATACCACACCCAGTCACATTATCCTAACACTAGGCCAAATAGTTGTAGAACTATTGCCCTTATATTTGCTTGAGAAGCAAGGGACCTATACCACTACCATTTTAAATGACTTTGGTATGTCACGGCCCTCAGATTGAACTGGGGTCTTCCATACCTGAAGCTACCAGATCCGGTAGAAACAATTGTGTATTTCAAAGGAGACTAAATGCATTAACTGTGTCCAGGCACTATTCACATGTTAACATTACTTTTGTTACCTGTTGAAACTAGATGTTCAAGTACATGCAACACCACCACCAAAATAGATCCCCTTATGCCAACAGCCAGATTGTTTGGACACCAGATCCCAGGTATCATGAAATTGATGTAGCTTTTTGATGATACAATTTTCACTAAGTTTATATTTTGCCATGTGATTGGTAATTGAAATAATATATCCCAATACAATATATTACAGAGGGGGTGGGGGATGTAATTCACTTATATATACAAAATGGTTATATTTCTATAATCCACATTTAAAGCAGACCATTTCACCTACTGGCATTTCCCACTCAGTACTTCTGGCCTATCTAGAGTCTACTAGCTGTCTCTTACATATTCATTCCTCTCCCGATGTTTATAAATATTAATCCACCAAGCACATCATCTGGACACCAGACCTGATACACTATACGATGTAATTGCTCCATGTTCCCCAAGAGTACTTTGTTCAATACATTTATACTTTTTTCATGGTTGTGTTTGGGTGTTTTTCTTTATGTCTATCTTTCAATTTTATTATGGTTATTTCTCACAGAAGGAATATAATCCACTTAGATAATGAAGTTTACCTCAAAGAGACAGTATATATTTCATTTGGATATCTACATGACCCATATTCTATTAATAATATAGATTTATATAACCAAAATGAAACTTGTTTTCTTGTTTTCCTATTACTTAATCTATCATTTTTAAATTATAATAACCTTAAAATCTTTTTTGAAAGTATAAGAATATTTTGCAGAGGTAACTGTCTAACTGGTTATTAGTCATAAGTTAGTTACATATGCTTGGCCTGTTTCTTTTAAAAAAAATGTTATTTAACATTTTGCTTTAAAAATTAATTGCAGTGTCCCTTTAAATCATATTTGTTGTAATAATAAGAAACACCTGTTGACATTCCAGGAAAATTAAAAAAGTTACATGCTAATGAATAGGAGGATTTGTTTCTAAATACCAGTAAAACCATTCTACCTTTAATTACACATGGATCTCTTAAATAATGTGTGCATGTAATAATCTAATGATTTAAATCCCAAACATGTTTTTTTTGTGTTTGGTAATTTATTTAAAAATCCCACCATATAGCCCCTAAAGAAACTGCATTTTGATGTCAATGTCTTGAGATTTCTATTTTAAACTGTCTGTTTACAAGAACATGCTGATAACACATGTGGATAGATTCTACCCATCTATAAAAGCTATTGGCTCTAGAAGTGTGTTCAAATATTTACATACCTTGTCATTGTGGAGAACTTCTGTTTCTCCTCAGAGGTTTCAACAAGCATTCATCAATTTGTCAGAAGATGCTGTTTCTGTGTGTAAATTTAGGTCAAAGTGTGTTTTTTACTTTTGCAGAATATAGGATGTTAATGGCTTTTCTTTTGATGCATAAAACACTTGCAAACTTTTTACACCCTGAAATGTTGTCCATATTTTATATAAAGTCATACAGTTAAGCATTTTCAGTATTTTCTATATTGTCATAGAGTTAATCATTTTCTATCAAGACACTACATTCATACAAACAATATTTCTTTACTGCCAAATCATCAGCAACATATCTATCATTTATCTAACATGATTAATGACCAAATAAATAATGACAGATAAAGCATCTTAGTATAGCATGCTACCAAAGCAATCAGACAAAACATCGAAGAATTAAGCCCCAGAAGAAACCAGTTAAATCTGGAATAGTTCGGAAATGTCACAATTTTCACATTTCATTTGCAAGACAATAACACGTAGCCTCTGGAGAGAAGAATCATGTAGTATCATGACTGACAGAAGAAGTATGGATAACATGCATTGAAGTCAACATGTAGTTGGACATAAGGTGGCAAATTAATATGTACAGTGAATGTAAATTAAGATGAAACCAGTAAGGTTATATTTCCAGAGAAAACTGGTTTCGAAAAACTGATTTCATCATAAAGTAAGGTAAAAATAAGACATGGCACAATTTCAAAAAAACTTTTGAATATTATATACTGACATAACAGCAATGGGGCAAATACATGAAAAAAATCTGGTTTCAAGAAAGACCTTAATTTCATGAATAAAAAATTAGGACAGAGAACTAATTCCGGTAACAAATATGCACTTAAAATTTTATGGAAATAAAACAAAATCTATTGCACTGAATAGCAGTAATTCAAAATTATAACCAGAATATAAAATATTTAACACATAGAAAAAGAAAGTATCCGATTTTAAAATGTAAATGCCTCGAAAAAATGGCAAATGTTTTTGAATTAAACCACTAGAAACTTTGACCCTCAAGTCCATGGTATTCTGTTTAGTCAGGGGGTAAAATATGCCCGACAGCGAAAACCCTCACCACGTTTGCCATTAGCATGTGGCAACTTTTAGAATGTTTATTTAATTAAGTATTATAAGTAATTACCAATCATTTTGTTGATGGGCAAATCTGAAAATCAACAAAGATATCAAACAGAAGTAATGTCATGTCTGTTGTTTGGGCAAACAAAACTAGTTTTTTAGGCAACCTACACTGGTTCTTAGGTTCATGGCATCACCAGAATGTTGTTATATCAGATAAGAATTGCCCTCCTAGTATAAATCTACTGAATAACTGGGACAAAAGACCCCCAAAATCTACTGAATAACTGTGACAAAAGACCCCCAAAATCTACTGAATAACTGGGACAAAAGACCCCCAAAATCTACTGAATAACTGAGACAAAAGACCCCCAAGGGATCTGACAAATCGGCGGGTGAATGTCACATCATGATTTCCAACAAGAGACCGTCATAGACGGGTGATGCTCTCTGAATGGGTATATTGTCGCAAAAACGGTTTGTTGTATTACTATGACGGTGAATTTTGTTAATGGAGTAGTGCTATAAAATCAGATAAAATCAAACCTGTATCTATGAAGGTTGAAGGGAATGGCTTATTCAAACACTGAGTTAAATTGGGAAACAATGGAACTGGTCATACTTACAATGGCAAAGAATTCAAGAAATTCATTGTGTATTGTATTTAATAAGGTAGACTGATTGACTAAAAATGTATTGGCTCAACACTATTTTGCTTCAAGGTAACACTGTGAAATAATTTTAAAATGTGAATGCAAATAACAAAGTCATGAGCCAGGCATGATTTTGCTTCAAGGTGGCAACCCTAATTTTGCTCGCTACATGTTTTCTCGATATGAAGATCATTTCTGTGAAATAATTTTAAAATCCAACTATAAATAACAAAGTTATTGACTGGACACAATTTTGCTTCAAGGTCATGCTGTGACCTTGACCTTCAAGATAGCAATTTTGCAGGCAACATGTCATCTCAATATGACAATCACTTCTGTTAATAAATTTTAAAATGCAACATCACTTACAAAGTTACGGCCTGGAAATGAATGCGGACGAACAAAGCGGCAACACTATACTCCTTTGAATTTTTATTTTGGGAGCATAAAAAGTTACAGTCAAACCATAAACTTTTAAAATTACTAGGCAAAGGGTTAATAAGAACATCGGGAGGCTGACAGGCCCATCAGAGTCATTTGGGTTTATTTTGAGTAGATTCTAATGCAAGGTCATATTGTAACGTATGAATGTCATTGTGTTTACATCAACCCAGGACACACAACTATTATCTACAGTTTTCTTAAAAATTTCTGAAAGATTGGACCTAATTCTCTAAGGTCATGAACATTAACATTTCTGTTTTGAGATTTTAATTTTGTAACATGTGTTATGTTCTGAAGCTACTTACAGCAGGTAATACATTTTTTTTCTTATATTCCATTTAAACTGATGGTTGAGTTATATTAATTAGGAACATGAATAGGCTACTGTTCTTTGACAAAATATAACCATTGCATGATGGAAAATGGCCTACGTGAAAAGAAAATGAATTACAGACAGAACAGATGTCAATCATTACATAAATTATTTAACAGCATTATCACTATTTGCAATGTACAATGATAGCATGCAAGTTTGTAGAAAGAGGTGTAGAGTGTTTAGGTATATATAGTGTTATTTATGCTAATTACTTAAAAAACAAACAAATATGTCTGTTGTGTTTATAATCGCACCAAGAGCATTACAACCATATAAGTACAGTAAACATATTCTGTGTGTCATGTATCAGACTTAATCTAATTTGTTATTATCTTAATGCCAAATGCAATAAGGAATGGACAAGTCCCAAGATATTCTTAACTATGAAAAAGAAGAAAGGAAAAAGAATATTCTTAACCCCACTCCCATACAAACCAAGCAATATTATTAACAGCGTACCAAGAGATCATATGTTACGAGGAGTAATTCTACGAAATTGCCTTAAGGTCAATTACAACAAGTATTCTGTAAAAGATTTCTACAAGAACAGGTGTCAAAGTGGCAATCTTATGGACTATTTCACATTCAGAGAAAACTGAGAATGAAACCCATCCATTGTGTGTTTTGCTCATTATTGCATACCATTAGGTAAAGCAATCTTTCAAAGTGTGAATGTGATCACACCAGTTCTGACTGGAATATTGAAGTTGAGATTAAGCTACCACAAATATTGGCACCAATAATGCTTCACTAGTCCCTGACTGGACCTGCAGCAGTCTACAGAATGAATTTACCTCTCTCTGCTTATTCCCCTCAATATATTAGGCAACTCAGTCAATCAGTTTAGGATTCTGTGGTCTAAGTCAGATTGCATCTGTCTCAAGGATACTCTAAATAAAACTTGGTGTATTAAGTCATAACAAAATTACAATCAGTGAGTTTGTGGTAAGTTTGTTGTGTATTCAAGTTTGGAATAATTAAGAAACAACAATAAGACATCTCTGAATCTGGTTTAATGACCACAAACTCAACATGCTTATCATATTCAGGGTACAGATAACTATACACTGAGAGGACTATTAGACCCAACCAAGCAAATTGCTATGGTTTGCGAACAAGCCACAAACATGTCAATCCAATCATTTTTTCTGACTGCCTTGCTTCCAATATGAACTATTCATTTAAACAAATGGCTCCAAAATACACAACTGTCACAAAGGAATGGTTTCAAGACCAGTGAGGAGAGCTGTAATCATTAGATATCACTGTAGTGTCATATCATGAAGAAAAAACTAATGAGGCTCAATTTAGTAAGTTACAGGTAAGAAAGCAGAACCAGGTGTGTCAATCTCGTCTTCTTCAAAAAGAGAAGGCAGTCTCAGAACCAGAAAATCACAAGGCTTTAACTTACCTGACATTATTTCTGCCTCTAAATTGCCTCAAATGCTCTCAAACTGTCATTGTCAGTCATAAAATGTCTTCTTTAGTCTCTTTAGCCCAAGAATCAGAAGACTGTGAGGATGCATCTTTCTCTAGTGATGTAATTTTGGCAACGAAATTTGGCTTAGTGAATGCAATATAAATCTTCCATAGAGAACATAAAGTCCTTCTTAGAGAAATAAAGTAAGATGAAATAGCCTTAATTATAAAAAAGTAAGGAGTAATGCTAAGACAGCTTTCTTTAAAAAAAAACAAAAAACACTATCAATTTCAAATACACTCGTAACATAGCTGAAATAAACATAGTATTATCTTTAAAATTGAATGCAAATATGAACACTTAAAAAAATCAAATTATCCCAAGATAATGGTAAAGCATTACCCATAACAGCTATTATGCTTATACAATTAACAAAACTTTAAATGGTCCTCTTAAATGAAACAATGTAATAGAGTTAAAGTTCACTTTTCTCTGTGTATAAATAAGCTTAGCCATTTAACCACCATATTTGTTTTAATATTACTCGAAAGGAAATCATAACATGAAAGATGCTTTTTGCTGAAAGGCAAAAAGTGGTTCATCCTCTGCTCGCAGCTGGACTTTGATGATGCCTGAAAACAACCTTTTGCTTCACAGCTTTGATGCCACAACAAGAAGACCAAAGGTAAACCAACTGTCAAAAAGATGCTGAACAGTTTGACACTGAAATCTGTCAGTGCTTGACATTAACAATTTTTCAATTGATTTTGAAAAGTAAAATTGTGTTTAGCTGAGCAAATCTAAATTTTGCTTGTCCTGTCTGTCCAGAAAAAGTTCAGTATGTAACTTAGATTGATTGTTTCAAAGTAATGTTCGCTTTCACCCTTTCCAAGCGCAATAATATTTACACTCACATAAAATTTCCATACATGTGCACTGGTTGACAGGTGCGTGAAACTTATATAATCACACTTTTTGCTGCAGACGCATTTGAAAAGAGTTTGAATAATAATAATAATAATAATAATAATAATAGAGATACTAATAATAATTAAAGGATGAAGAATAAATAGAATCAGTAGAGTGTCATCCGTTGGATGAGCCTAGTAATTATATTTTCTTTGCATGTACAAAACAATGATCAAAATAATTTGATGCCTTTTTCAAAAGTACTAATAATCAGGTTTGTCAAGAACAAATTGAAGCATGATTAAATTGTTCATCTTATCAATGCTCAAATCATACTTATCAAATCACTGTATATGGTGAAACCATTACTTTCAACATTTTCATTTTAAATGAAATCACACAGAATACAATGAAAGAAACAAACAATACAATTATCCTGAAGTATGACTTAAGGGAGTTTTTATGCTAAAGCAAACAGGAAAGTAAGAGGGCTACGTGTACAATGGCCCTTATTTGCTCCCCTTAGACATTTGACATGACTTTTTAGAAACTACTGAGTCAGAAGGAAAACATATTTAAAGTACTTAAGAAATTCAGCAGTCTACATGAATGTAACTGCTATAAATACTTCAGGGAACTTTCAAAAGTCTTTATTCTGAAAAGTATTATCTGAAAACTTAAATTAAGGAAAAAAAGAAATATTTAAATTTCAGGACAGATTACATTGCACCAGAAAAGTATAAATCTACAAAAGAGAATGTGATGGTAAAGGATTTACAGCTGTCAATTAATTTAATGTATGACAAAGACAGGTGAATCTGTTGAAATATGTCAAATTCATTACCATTCATATGTTGTAGCATTTGCAAAATTAAATTAGAAATAACAGGGAAATGATGTTTTTTTTATAGTTGGTCTATTGCATTATCATTCCAAATTAATCTACAGAGAAAAATAAGAGTATTTTCTTTTCTTAATTTAATATGATATTAAGATGAGCATTCAGTGATTTATTGAACAAAATACTGATTTGTCTGAAAACTCAAACTTAATTCAAAAAGTTCACGACAGGAGATGAACCCACTGGATATTCCCCACTTTGGTTTTACCAGGAACATTAAAATCACTAGCCAAGTTGTATTTGTCACCTTCCTTGTGGATAGGTATCTCATATTTCAATATGTAAAATAATGTTTTGTATATAAAGTAGAGAACTACTTGTTTTGTTTAAGGTCAGTAAGTTCAAGAGATATTGTTTTATTCCTCCATAGACTTCACATATGTGCCCAGTGCTGTTGTTACATGTACAACCACATACATATTATACAAACTTGAGTGGTCAAGCACTGAAGCACATCACACAGTGAAAAGGTAATGTGGAAAGGTCTTATAAATCGACTTGCAGATATTTGTCAGGAGTCTTCTTCCACAAAATAGCTGGATGTCATTATAATGATCATAACTGGTCACTGTGATGTATATCAAAAATAAACAAAACAAACAGTGAAAAGGTCATACCACATTCACATAGGATTAATAGGATGTGGGTTTTCTCAATTTTCATAAGATTTTGTTTTTACCGATATTATACTCGCTGTGGCATTATAAATGTTTGTCATGTATCTGTTTTACTTTCCAAGAGAGCTATATATACTCAGCCAAAAAAGAAACCTTACAGTGTATGTTTTTTCTTTTTTTTTCAGTAACCAGTTATCCGAATCTGGAAATGATTGTTGGGCATGTTAAAGACATGCATATCCAACACAGATAGCATTTTGTTTTTATTGGTTATGTTTTAAATTTGTTTAAATACTGTTTTTTCATTCATAGGGGTCAAAATTAAATTTATCAGTTTTTAATTGGTGACATTGAAACATTTTATGACGGATGCCGACCATTTCATTTGCATTTGAATCATGTTTGAGTATTCTGTTTTTGAAATCAATATCTGTTATGTCCACCGTTTGCTCTAATCAGTGTATCTACCCGTCGACGCATCGAATTGACGTAGCGTTGTACGAGCCTATTGGGAAGGTTGTCCCATTCAATGATCAAGGCATTTGTCAACTGCTGGATATTTTGTGGAGCATGTATACTGCGAACGTTTCTGCCAAGCACGTCCCAGATATGCTCAATCGGATTCATATCTGGAGACATTGCTGGCCATTGCATGACGTTGACGTTGGATGCTGCCAAGTGAGCGCGTGTAATTCTTGCAGTGTGAGGACGGGCATTGTCATGTTGAAAAACAGCTGGAGCATTTCTCCTCAAGAAAGGAATAGCTTCTGCGTTTAGGACATTGTTGATGTATCTCTGGGCGTTTAAGTTGCCACGCAGAACAATAAGCCTGGTTTTCTGTCCCCCCATTATCCCGCCCCAAACCATAACACCCCCGCCGCCAAAACGGTCATGTTGTCTTACACAGACTGGAGCGAACCGTTCACCTTTACGACGATAAACGCGTACACGGCCGTCGGCATGGCTTAGATTAAACCGTGACTCGTCCGAAAACAAGACAGTGTTCCAGTCACGTCGACGCCAGTTGCGGTGCACACGTGCCCATCCAAGGCGGTTGGGCGATGGCGTAACGTAAGTATACCACCAGTATATGGACGTCGCGCTCTAATTGGGCGCCTTTGTGTGCGCAACCGATTGCGAATTGTCTGAGCACAGACGTTATACGCCGGTGCCGTCAACGTCGCGGGTGTGAACCTGTTACGTAAGTGCAATAGGACAATGGCGCGATCGTCCCTTTGGCTAGTTGCTCTTGGTCTACCCGACCTTGGACGATCGTGAACATCACCTGTATGCCTAAAACACCTAACAAGATCATGAATTGTGGTACGGCTGCAATTAAACGTCCTACTAACGTCAACAACGGAAACTCCACCCTGGATCATTCCATTAGCCCGATTTCTCTCGGACTCTGACAATCGCGGCATTGTAAAACCTGTCAATTTGAGATGTGAATTTATCTGTGCGCTTACTGAAGACATGTACAGTGTTTTGTAACAATGACTATCGGTTACCATACCGCGTGCACGAGGTTCACGTGCAAAAACTGAATTTTTACGCTCGCTTGAATACCACTGATACAATGAGTGCAATATGGTTAACGTGTAGAGTGAATCGATAGTAAAATGTTCTGACACATACATGTTTTGATTTAAATAAGATATATTGAAAATATCTTAATATTAAAAGTGTAAGGTTTCTTTTTTGGCTGAGTATATATCCTAGAGATTACACAGATATCAAAGCAATGGTTCAGTGACACAATCACAAATCAACCACCCTGATGTGAGGCTATATACATCCTCTCTTGATAGAACTCAGATTGCAGGCCATATGAACAAACTTTGAAGAATTCTCTGATAATTTCTCATATTTTAAAGACACTGCAAAGTCCCAAGTCTAAGGAATCAGAAAAGGATATTTAACACTGCAGGACTGAAAAAATCAGCCATCTCTTTTTCCACTATGCAAACCTCAATCCTTACAATGTCTGATAGAAGGACACTGTCTTGAGACAGAACAAGATTGTAACCAGTCCAGCACTGAAATTAACTAAATTTGGATGAGGTTGTCAGCATCAATTATCTGTGAAAATCAGTGAGGACATAACAATTAAGACCATACCCTAGAGCAATTAGTTCTAGTAGACTTTTCAAATTAAGCTTGTCAAGTTTAGTTAAGCATATTGTTCATCAGATACGAATATGGCTATGTTCACTTAAGTAGAGAATTAAACATTAATGACATACGTTTTTAGTTCACTAATTCTATGGTACAATTTAGGGTTCTTGTTGATTACTTCAGAATATCCTAATGAAAGTGTACCTATCATATAATTATATAAGAGCAAATATATTATAGATTAAGCCTACAAACAAAACCTCTTGGTTTGATATTTCCTCTGGATATATACCTGTCAGAATTGTTTGCCTGCATACTGATAAATGATCATTTTTGACAATCCTGAAGCCTCCCAAACAATTCAATCATACATCATGTGATAGTTCAGTATATTGACTCTGGTCAAAACTGAGAAAGACCTCATCTGTTTGTACATAATCAAGTCAGTGTCAAGAAATACATGAACTGGGAAAATCTATGGTGATAATCTGTCTCATGTAATTATGTCAGCAGGCAAATATCAAGAATAGGAAAATATGACAACTGACAAAGCACTGCAATCATTATTATACAAATTACAATTTGAACTAGCGTTCGACAAATTTCTAAACATGCATGTTAAATGTAAAACAAGGAGGGAAAAACATGAGAAGAAATTACATAAATAAAGAAACTAAACAGAAGAAATGCAAAAAAACATTGAATGTTAATGTCTTTCTATGCAACATCTTTGTGATGCAATCGCATAATTGATAAAAAGAAAGTTCATTCAAGCATGAACTAATTATCTTTAGTATTCTCTGAAACCTGAAATTCTAAGAAATTTATCATAACAAAATCCAATTTAAGAAAAGTACACAAAAGTGCAATTTCAAGTTATGAAAATAGCACAAGGAAAAGGTAATTGTAAATCCAATTAAACTGCATAAAAAAAAAACACAGAGTAGTCTAACATGCAGAAATAAGCTTTGAAATCTAAAGAATTCTTTGCAACATGGATGTAATGAAAAAATCTAGCGGATGGAAACGATACACTAAGTGCAGATGTGCACTACCTTTAGGCAAAGGAATAATGTGACTGTTACAAAATGGATACTGCTTACTTGCAAAATATTTATTTCATGAATATAAAAATTCATCTGGAACTAAACCAGGCAACATTTTTGAAAAGGTATTATAAGATTCCATTTGCTAACAAACTTTAAGTACCATACTAATCTTTTTTGCATATCTGTCTGTAAAACATGTATGTTCTCTCATCTAACTCAATACATTAATAAAAATGCTTCTTTTATTGCCCACTCTATTACTATAAAAACTATTAAGACAATCACTGTCTCTGATTTTATCTCTCTTCTAATTTTGATAAATACAACCACATCGTCTGGAATGATAAACTGGGCAATGCAACTGATTCAGTTCTTTTAAAATACAATTTTCAATAAGTTTATATTTTCCAAGTGATTGGTGATTTCTATGATACCGTACATGTTTTTTCCAATACAATATCTGACAGGGGAGGAAATGTAATTCACTTTCATGCCTGAAATGGTTGTGTTTTTATGTTTTTCACCAGACTGATGTTTTCTTTTGTCTATCTTTCAAATGTTTTGCCAGTCATATCTATCACAGAGCCAGACATATACAATATACATGGTGTGCAATCAAATAATAGTCTCAAAGACAATTATTCAATATTCCATGGTGGGTTCTGCATGCCAAATGTTAAATTAAAAATAATGAACTAAAATACTTAACCACTGAAAGAGAAATATACGCCCTTGTTAGGTTATACCTATTTATAGTTGAAAAGAGTGTATTCAACATGTATTTATCCTTCTCTACTACCCCCTTCAAGGTTACAGCCAGTTCTTAAGTGCTGAGTACCTGGAGATATGTGCAGTAATTTGTCTTGCTTAAGGCCTGACATCACATGGTCAGTTCTGGGATTCGCACCCGAGACCTTCCGATCTGAAGTTCAGTGTCTTATCCAATATGGCAATAGATCATGGAGGCCATGCACTTGTTAATTTTGCTTTTAATTAGTATATAGTTGATATTTCAGATCTTTAAAAAGAGATCATTTCAAATTTAAATATAATTGACAGTTCTTTGAATATTAACAAGAAATGTCTTTAAAAAGACAAACGGCGTCGGATTAAAAAAAGGAAAAACAAGAAATTTCTTTTAAAAGGCTATGCTGCGTTTGTGAAGAATTAACTTACACATTTTTATCGTGTTTATGTTTCTATTGAATATAAATTTGTGAGAAGAATGGCATGAAAATGGTGTACATTTTTAAACTAGTCGCTCACTC
Organism: Sinonovacula constricta; assembly: GCA_007844125.1. Lineage (NCBI taxonomy): Eukaryota > Metazoa > Mollusca > Bivalvia > Cardiida > Solecurtidae > Sinonovacula > Sinonovacula constricta. Next base: position 42,967,996 of record CM017565.1, on the reverse strand, counting down.
CATCAGCGCCTCATAATTCTCACGTAAAAGGCACTTAAAGTTACGAAGTAGTTAGATCGTGCCGGAAGTGAACAGTCTGCTTTGCGGCATATGACAGAGATGATGTTTAAACGAATGTAGGATCAAGTGACATTTTATACACTATATACAATAATACTGTAGGAAATGGGGTACATTGGTAAACTGGAAATTATCTCCCTTGTTTGTTAAAATCCGAGGTATTCCAAAGAGTAGGTAGGTCCTTTATAGTCGGAATTCTTGGACTTTATCGCCCGTTCTTTTGTAGATTTTGCAGTTAAATGGTGAAACTTCTTTTGCACAAATATAAGCTTAAAATCCATTTAAATACTTATAGAGATTTGTTATTTAAAAAAGAAAATGGAAGTGTTTGTTGATGATGGTTAACTTGAAAGTCAAAGAAGTCAACATACACTCCAAAAAGAACAAGCATAAAAACCGAGTAAAACAAATGAAAGGACCTACTTGCATTTAGGGGTTATTCAGGGGAGGCTATTCATTAATGTCACTCATTGATATAGACTTGTTTATGACTTAAAAACCTGTGTAAATAACTATATATCGCCACCGTGAGGACGTTTATTAGAAACACTACGGTATATGATGCTATTAGGAATTTCTACCAATGCGAATCGCTCTGATATTCATTTAGGCTAGCCTTGAGTCAGCATTTGTAAGTAGGTCAAAAGTGGGGTTAGACAGCTACACCAAAAAAACAACAGCATAAGGGTATAAATAATGTTAAATTGGGAACCCGTTTTGAGTAATAGTTGTTTGGTAAACTCTTTATTATTTATAAAAAAAGTTAATAAACAGTTTGCATGCTTTGAAGATAGTCTCAATGGCCCTTTTTCCAAATTTAATAAAATGCTCAGAAACAAGTTCCAAGAAACTGTAACTTCTATTTTAACTGTGCATCTAAATATTTAATATCCAGGACATTAGCTTCCTAATGTGCTTCTTAGCTTTGCTGATACATTTCAAATCCCTTGAATACCTCCTAATGCAATTTGATGCTGGTTTCTTGTGGTTCTTTTTTAAACTTTCTGTTGAGAAGAACATGCTGATAACACTTGTAGAGAGATTTTACCCACCTTTACAATTTATCTGCTCTAGAAGTGTGCTCAATTATTTATTCACCTTGTCATTGTATAGAGCTCTTCTGGTTGTCCTTAAAGGTTTTAACAAGTAGTGATTGTTCTGTCAGGAGATGGTCTTTACCTGAGGGATGCCAGTCTTTTTTTACAACAGTAGAAAATAATTTTAATGTCTCTTATCTTGTTATGTTCCACCTTTAAATCATAAAAAAATTTTTAATAGATATCCACATAAACTACTACAATCCCCTATATGTTATATTACCGTGAAAGACAGGCCTAGATGTTTGCCTATAATACTGATATTTTATTTTAATAAGGTTTTACAACAATGACAGTTTTAAGTAAAAGTTTCTACAAAAGTGTGAATGCAAAGATAATTATTTATTGATATTTGATAATAAGTATTATCTTAAAATGACAACTGTAACTGTCAGATACTTAATACACTGTATCAGGCTAAGTTAAGTTAATGCAATTACAGCAAGCCTCAGCTTGCCATATATGTAGCTTGCTTGCTTATTTAAAAACATTTTTCCAACAAAACTATTGTCCACCACCACTGTGACTTCAGGGGAACCTTTGAGGACAATACTGCAATACAGCATACTGCACGTCCGCTGACAGAGCTTCTCATATGAATTTTGTACTGACTAAGATTGCAATCAAGTATATATATAAACAGTACAATGCTTTGTGACTGAATGTTACCTCCTCATTTACATGTATTTCATGTCACACTGCTCAACAACTGACATACCTCCATGCATGATAAAAGCTTTTGTCCTGTATGCTAAAATCCATACAATTGGGGTCTCAGAGGCTTTTGATTTCCTTAATAACTTCTTTTTAATTATCCAACAAACACAAGCCTGTCTTTAATAACATCCCAATACCATTACAGGATCATTTCCTAGTCTGCCAGAAGACAGGATGCCCATGTTTAGCACTATCTATTTTAGACATTTTGTAATTTTGTTATTAAGTCAGACTGAATCCATATTCAAGCCAACCAGTGGTGACATTTCTTTCATTGGTTGTCTCATGAATTCTGGAGAATTAGATAAGAAACTTCATAAATACATGCTAGGCAAATATAGTCTGCTTGATCCTTGAAGGCTTGCAAGGGAGTATAAGCAATTATGGGGTGGAGGTTTATGAGACAAGGCAGAAGTTCACTTACTCTTCCTAACAGTGCAAAATTTTAGTTTTTATCAAAGGAGGCACTACTACAACAAATTTAGTAATGGCGTCAGGGGTTTTGGCTTGTAGAATTGATTTTGGTCGGGAAGTATCGGCATTTTTCATATAAAACATGAGACAAGTTTAACATAGAATTTTGCCTTTAGAATAGTAAAATTGGGAATAAATGTTGTGTATTCTTAATATCATACATAGCTCCTGCTGTGATAATGACTAAAACATTTTTGAAAAAGGTTAAAAAAATAATAAGTAGGGTAATTATTTATTATAATTGTCAGCAAAATATTTTTTGTTTGTTTCTGAAAATAACCTTTATTTTATAAATCTCAAATGACAAATGTAAAACCTCCCCAGATATTTTGTAACAACTAAACTGCTGTACCTTTTCATTTTTGTATGTAGTATATGCTATTAGCTTATTGTTTTGACAATCATCTTTTATATAAAGTATACATCTTTAAACATTACTTTCAACATAGAAGCTAAAATAATTTTTACAAGAATGACAATATAGACAATACACCTTCACTCTTATACTAAATTTCTGTAGAACAAAAGTAGTTCCATAGTCTGGTTTCCATCAAAAGGTCAGCCTTGTTGTGCCAAAAGCAATAATCTTAATAAAGTCATGTAAAGTAAATCAGTCTAACTAGTTTTATTTTATTATTACACACCACACCTTGTATATAAGTGATGTCTTCCATCACCAGAAGTGCTTAAGTTTTGCACATCTCTTATATCTACCTTTTCATAACTATTCTGAAATCAAATATGATTATTTAAAGATACTTTTCACAATTCTACAACAAAATCTGAACAGTTCAATGCCACATTTCACAACTCTACAATAAAATCTGAACATTTTAATCAGGGTTGGCAAAATGCCGGCAAATATGAGTATTTTCCATGCCGGCGGTATTTACCGGCAAATACTGGCAAATACTGGTCGATTGAATTGACCAGTCTGGAATATATACAATATTCCCTATTATCTTCATTCATATGGATAATTTCAAGTTTACCCATCAATTGCCATTTTATTTATACTTAAGTTTTACACTTTTATCACTTTATTCATAATAAATAAATATAAAAGTACTGAAAAAAATGATCAGTTGAATTTGCCATCCATGGAATCTAGCATTAGTCTTGTTGTCTTGGTCTACAATGGCAAAAAAGTTCCAGACTGGATCCTTTGGCTTCATAGTGATTAGTAGCTTGGTAAGAGTGTGGAGTGCAGTTATAGAAATGATGATGACAAGAGAATTTCTGTCTGTTATAAATGTAACTCAAGAATGAAGCCATACAGATGACACTGTAGCTCATGTCATACCAATATACAACCACTTGCTTGCACCTAGACAATTGTCTAGGTAATTTATGACACTTTACTGTTGTCTTTGTTGCCCCTAGCAATAAAAGCCCCATGTTTGAAACCTTTTGTTTTAATTTTCTAGACAATATGGCTTCGCTTGTTAAATCAATCGGAACTCCTCGGGTAATTCCGTCCTCGGGACAATCATCCCTCGGATGTATTTGGTGCAATAATACTTAATGAAATCACGATCGTTTTGTTCGGCGGAAGTCAGAAGAAGAATATTTTTAATGCCACCTTTCACAATTCTACAATAAAATCTGAATATTGCAATGCCACCTTCCACAATTCTACAATAAAATCTGAATATTGCAATGCCACCTTCTACAATTCTACAATAAAATCTGAATATTGCAATGCCACCTTCCACAATTCTACAATAAAATCTGAATATTGCTATGCCACTATCCACAATTCTACAATAAAATCTGAATATTGCAATGCCACCTTCCACAATTCTACAATAAAATCTGAATATTGCAATGCCACCATCCACAATTCTACAATAAAATCTGAATATTGCAATGCCACTATCCACAATTCTACAATAAAATCTGAATATTGCAATGCCACCTTCCACAATTCTACAATAAAAATCTGAATATTGCAATGCCACTATCCACAATTCTACAATAAAATCTGAATATTGCAATGCCACTATCCACAATTCTACAATAAAATCTGAATATTGCAATGCCACTATCCACAATTCTACAATAAAATCTGAATATTGCAATGCCACTATCCACAATTCTACAATAAAATCTGAATATTGCAATGCCACCTTCCACAAATTTATAATAAAACCTGAACACTGCAATGTTATTCTACAATAAAACCTGAACATTGCAATGCCACCTTTTACAATTCTACAATAAAACCTGAACATTGCAATGCCACCTTTTACAATTCTACAATATAACCTGAACATTGCAATGCCACCTTTTACAATTCTACAATATAACCTGAGCATTGCAATGCCACCTTTAACAATTCTACAATATAACCTGAACATTGCAATGCCACCTTTTACAGTTCTACAATATAACCTGAACATTGCAATGTTATTCTACAATAAAACCTGAACATTGCAATGCCACCTTTTACAATTCTACAATATAACCTGAACATTGCAATGCCACCTTTTACAATTCTACAATATAACCTGAACATTGCAATGCCACCTTTAACAATTCTACAATATAACCTGAACATTGCAATGTTATTCTACAATAAAACCTGAACATTGCAATGCCACCTTTTACAATTCTACAATATAACCTGAACATTGCAATGCCACCTTTTACAATTCTACAATATAACCTGAACATTGCAATGCCACCTTTAACAATTCTACAATATAACCTAAACATTGCAATGCCACCTTTTACAGTTCTACAATATAACCTGAACATTGCAATGATATTCTACAATAAAACCTGAACATTGCAATGCCACCTTTTACAATTCTACAATAAAACCTGAACATTGCAATGCCACCTTTTACAATTCTACAATATAACCTGAACATTGCAATGCCACCTTTTAAAATTCTACAATATAACCTGAACATTGTAATGCCACCTTTAACAATTCTACAATATAACCTGAACATTGCAATGTTATTCTACAATAAAACCTGAACATTGCAATGCCACCTTTTACAATTCTACAATATAACCTGAACATTGCAATGCCACCTTTTACAATGCTATAATATAACCTGAACATTGCAATGCCACCTTTTACAGTTCTACAATATAACCTGAACATTGCAATGCCACCTTTTACAATTCTATAATATAACCTGAACATTGCAATGCCACCTTTTACAATTCTATAATATAACCTGAACATTGCAATGCCACCTTTTACAGTTCTACAATATAACCTGAACATTGCAATGTCACCTTTTACAATTCTATAATATAACCTGAACATTGCAATGCCACCTTTTACAATTCTACAATATAACCTGAACATTGCAATGTTATTCTACAATAAAACCTGAACATTGCAATGCCACCTTTTACAATTCTACATTATAACCTGAACATTGCAATGCCACCTTTTACAATTCTATAATATAACCTGAACATTGCAATGCCACCTTTTACAATTCTACAATATAACCTGAACATTGCAATGCCACCTTTTACAATTCTACAATATAACCTGAACAGTGCAATGCCACCTTTTACAATTCTACAATATAACCTGAACAGTGCAATGCCACCTTTTACAATTCTACAATATAACCTGAACAGTGCAATGCCACCTTTCATAATTCTACAATAAAACCTGACAGTCTGTACCTGTGCCAAATTTCATTTGTTCGAGCCAGCAGACTGGCTCATAGATTTGGCTCTCTTCAAAATTTTGTTATAATCTTCGAAAGACCCTAATTTAAACTCTGCACCCAGGCAAATTGTGATCTGCCTTATTTGTGGGTATAAGTAGACATTAGATATGTAGAATCTGGTATTATTTATAATGGCACCTTGAACAAGTACATTGTTCATGATATATATATATTATAAAATCTTACAGGTTGTACTTTAATGTCTGCAGCATGCATTTAAAATGGGATCTGGAGCATAGTTTGGCAGACCTTTGAAAAAAGGGCAAAAGTTTAGTTTCTACAGGGCACTTTCCATAAGTCAGGTAATCAGACAACCTATAATATTGCAATGCCTGCCAAGTTGAGCTCTGATTTATTTTGTGGCTGCAGAAGGCAAGTTCATAATCAAGTTGGACATAGTTCATAATCAAGTTGGACATTCTTTATTTAAGTTCTTTGTATAAAGTCAGTACAAAACATGAAACTGCTTTATAATAATTCAAAGCCTGCACAGATGTTTCTTATTATGGGACAGCAATGGATATTTTTATTTTCAACCAAAGCTGGCCTTTGTGATAATGGCACTTTTCACAATTTTATTCTTAAATCAGAGAGCCCCTTATTAAAAACTTTCAGAAAAATGGCATCCTCCACTTTCTCGGTCCAGCAGATGTGAAGGCTCATATTGGATTCTTCTTTATTTAGCGCGCAGGAGGCAGATTTTGAGCGTGCACGTTTTGCACTGTTATAATGCTATGTTTCATAATTTGGAAGTAAAAACAGACAGAATCAATATCCATGGTATACTGTGTTGGCAGCTTCATAATGTTGGCTGTCTAAGCAAGTTGGGAGTGGGATGATGAATTTATAAAGGCATGCATGTCTTACTGCAGGTACAATCACCTATTTAGTTTAAATATATATATATACCCGGTACATATAAAGGTTTACCGCTTAGCTCATGTAAAATATCTCAACACTACAATAATGACTACATGTACTAAAGTGACATCCAGCTATTTTAGGTGGAGTCAGACCCCAAGTCAAATGTCTGGGTATTGCACATCAGCTGGAAGATCTTCTCACAAGAAAGTATTTGACAAGACTAAATTTGAACCCACTCAGTGTGAGGCCATGAAGTAAGAAGATCTACAAGTTGGTGAATCTATTGATTATGCCATCCGGGCCACAAACTGTCTAATAAAAAGAATAAAAACAATGTAGTGGCAATAACATTCAGGAAAGATTTGTGTTATGTGAAGAGTAAATATTATTTTATATACTTTAAAGATGAAAAATGATAACAAAACGATCTCCTACAAAGCCTGCAGTGTTTTGAAATTTACCTTAATTGCAGACCCATAATAGTATAGAAACTTGATATTAAGCACTTATTATATAACTGTAGTGTTCATAAGGGCATAAAAAGAAAAAAATCTCAATATCTGCACTGAGCTGGTATCTTCTTCATGTGATGCCCAGTAGACAGGAATGCAGAAACCTTGCATCTTCTTCATTAGGTGTGCATGGCAGCCATTATAATGGTACTTTTGTAATTTATAAATGAAATCAGACAGCCTGTAACTGAAAGCCTACAGGAAATTAACATTTTCCTCAATAAATGCCCAGTAGACATGAAGGTTCGTATTTAGCAAATTGGGCCTCTCTTCATTTAGTGTGAAGGAGACACCACTGCTCAAGTCTGGCACACATTGCAATGGTCCCTTTCAGAAATTGGCAATTAAATCATACAGCTTCTTATTAAAAAAGCCAAAAAAATTGGCATCTTTCTCATTAAAGGTCCTGTAGACAATTAGGTTCAGGTTTAGCAAATTGGGCTCCTAATCATTTAGTGAGAAGGAGAGACCACTGCTCATTGAATAGGTACCTTTCCTAAATCAGTAAATAAATCAGACAGCCTGTAATTGAAAGCCTACAGAAAACTGACATCTTTCTCATTAAATGCCAAGTAGACATGAAGGTTCAGGTTTAGCAAATTGAGCTCCTTTTCAATTAATGTGCAGGAGTCACCACTTCTCATTGCAATGATACTTTTTATAAATCCACAATAAAATTAAAAAGAAACAATACCCATGGTATATAAGTGGGTGGCATATCAAAAATAATGGTTGTCCTGGCAAAATGGGCTGAGATAATAGACTTATACAGGCATGCCAGACAGGTGATATAAACCTCGACTCTCGACTGAAAAAAGTCTACAAAATAGTCTAATGTATTAAAAGATTACCTTTAATTGGATAAAAAACACAATCTCACCACACAAGAGTTTTTATTAAAATCACAAAAAGCACAAAATTTCTATTAAAGCCTGCTATAGCAAGTAAAAATTTGTAGTCGCTATGTCTAATTAGAGCAATAATTTAACAGTGCCCTAACATTATATTTTACAATAATTTTACAATAAAATATGGTTTAGGAAACAAATATGAAGGGACATAACTCTGTTTATATATCTAATATACAAGCATTTATGTCCCTTGATATGAACTCTTGTGCAATTCACATGGTAACGCTGCATTAATAACTGCAGAAAGCAAGACATGAGAACCCTGCAGTACTGATTATTTAAAAAAAATCTACATATAAATTCTGTGGCTAATAATGTATACATTAAATGCAGGGAAGTTGCTGCTAAGGAAAAGTGCATGCATGTGAATTTTCTTTTACCAGTACTTTTTATTCAGTTGCATAAACACCTGAAACCACATTTTCTTTTATTCCCAAAAGCTTATTGAATCTGATAATCTTATATGTTAACATTGTAATTGGAATAAGAAACCATGGCAGATATAAGAAAGTTAATTATGAACTGTGGTATTCAAAATATGTATGGTAAGCAATGTACAAGAACAGTCATTTATTTAATTATTTAATATGTACCATTTCATGTTATTGATGTTAGTAGTATCAGTTAATATAGTTATGTATTGTTATATATATATATATATATATATATATATATATATATATATCATATGTACATATATAACATTAAAAAACCTTATAAATATTATACACTACCCTATTACCATTACTGTGACAAATATTAGAAATTTAACATGCAAGTAAAATGCAGCTAGTATCCAGTTGATTGCATGTTATATATTAATACTATAATTATCCATTGTGTATGCATGCTTTAGTATTTCAGTTACCATTGCTAAAATATGAATAACAAGGTGATTGCATGAATGACATTAAATAATAAATTTGGTAATACCTTGTTAACTAATAAATACAACAACAATATTCACTTAATGAGCTGCATCATCATTTAATCATGATTCTGGCAACTTATACACAAACTTGTGTAAATTAATTAAAATCATATTAACAGAAGATATGATTTTTTAATAAAGTAATAATCTTGTCTAAATGTTTATGTTTCCAGGGTATAGTCATAGTAAACAAATTTAACCATGAATGATCATCATTCCATTTCGATTCACCTGGTTCAATTGAAAAATAGCAACATAGATTACCCAAGTTATCTAATTAGGCCATCAATAATTATTATTATATGTATAAAGCATACACATTGGTTAATTGTCAATTCAAATCTAGCATAAAAGCTAAATAAGAATATTTACCCTTTATAACAGCATACCCGCCTGAAACCAAAGTAAAAACAAAACAATATGTCAATTACTTCATCAATGTCATTTACAACAAACATAAAACAAAGTTTATATGCTAAAATGAAGTGGCTTCAATCAGTGAAATGGCATAAATACTGGTCATCATTATAAATGGGCAGTACTTTGTCACTCCAAATCTTGTTAAACTTTTTAATAAATCAAAACCAGACAATTTAAAAGTCTTGTATTTTTATCTTTCCTTTAAGCACACACAAAAAACAACAACAACAAAAACCAACAAAAAAACATAAACAACAAAAACCATAAACAACAAAAACATAAACAACAAAAACATACAAGGGAATAGACTGCTGTGCCAACACTGTATACAAATCTGCATGGTTGGTCTCCCTTCGCTCAAAAATTTGACTATTAAAAGTGAAAATTCATTTAAATTTATATATTATTTGCTTAATGTATATTTCAAAACAATGATTATGAGATGCCAGATGCCACTAAGCTCATATATAAAAGGACGACATAGTAAATTCATTTACTATAAAGTGGTTCTTCCAAGATATGAAGTAAAAGATAACCTATGTTTAAAGAAATATCAAAATGTAAACACAAGACTTGTCAACCTGCCCAATAAATGACTTACACTCGATGATCTATAAATCACACAGGGCTTTCAGTGCAACTGTAAATTGACTTGTTATAGCCCATTAGCTAACAGATTAGAAATTATTTCTTGTGTGTAGCAAGCCAACTCTTGCACAGCTGAAGAGACTCCTACATAAATACAAAGATAAACTGAAAATGGATTCCCCTAGTTTCATAGTCAACAGCCCAGTGAAGCATTTGCTTTGTTACATACATAGTCATTAAGTGTGATAAAACAATGTTTGTATTCAATTAAATAAGAGAAAAAAAATGATATGTCATTACACATTACAGGTGGTATTGAATTAATGCACACATTTTCCAGCTTTAACCTAGAAATATTGAAATAATGTAGAATAACTATTTTTGAAAAGGACATTTTAATCAGATGAAATACTGAAAATGTAAGAAAGAAAAATGTCCTGCATTAAATGATATTTTTAACCAAAAGTGGCATGATATTGGTTATGGAATGTCTCTTCTTCTAATACTGACATGTATACATCTCAGAAAGTAATAAATCATCTTCAGGATTGCCACGGTTACATGTAATACTGATGCTCCATTCACCTGATCAATATTCATAATTGCAGTAATACAAGAAGAATAGATGTTTAACAGTTAATTTGTCCTGCTTGTATGCCTTAATTATCATCAGTACCAACAACTAAACTACATGAAAACAAAGCATTTTTAAAATACTCTAAGAGTTGTAAATTGTTTGTCATTTTCCATTGTTGACCTTTTTGCCATTGTACAAACTATTCCTGAATTGGTAGAACTGAGTTCTTTAAAGCTTGAATGAGAACTTGAAATAATGCAAATACAGTAAAACCTCTCGAAGCGGCACCTCTAAGCAGCGGCTACCTCTAAGCAGCGGCAGTTAAATTTCCCCCCAGTAGTTTTCAGCGCATTTTAACCTCTAAGCAGCAACTCCTCCGCGAAGCGGTAAGCGGCTGTGTAAACCTCTTCCCTGAGGCTAGTTTAACCTCTGCGTAGCAACACCAGTGCAGCTATTTTTAGAACAGTCTGTCGCATACACCTGAAATGTCACGCGGTCGGCTGATCACTGCTTGTACCCTGTTGAGAAGGTGTTAATTGGAATCAAGTTGCAGTTGGACGGGAAACCAGCTGCATGCTACAAACATGCCGTTGTAGATCTAGGGTATTGCGGGAACGTGTGAAAGAAGTGTCAACTATTGATGATGTTAACGAGTTGGTTTGTTTTCTTTAATTGATCAAAAGATTAAAAGATATCACTGTATTGATTGCTTACTTAAAAAGATGTTTACGTTAAGTGCTAAATGCAAACTGTCATTGTTTTAGTATGTCTGACTATAAATTTGATTTTTTAAATGGTAAATCAGTCTTTGCATGACTCAATACTGGAATACTGGTCATTTTGTCTTGAAATGTCTTATAAAAATGTTTATCTTACGTTAGAGCAGAGTGTTACTGCAATTAAGTTGTTAGAACAAGGAAGGTCAGCACAGTCTATTGCTACTGAGTTGGGCTGCGGCAGAACTCAGATACAGGTCCGTTACTGACGATATTGTTTTTGTAATAGACAAGCAAATGCTGACTGCCTCAAGTACAAAACTATTTAAAAAACACACACATTTTTTCTCGTCTCATTGAAACCTCTGAGCAGCAACACCTCTCAGCAGCAACACTTTTTCGTGCCTCTGCCAGATGTTGCTGTGGAGAGGTTTTACTGTACATGTATAACAGGAGTTGAGAACTTAAACCTTTCTTGAACAAACTTTTAGACAAAGAAATAAATAATGGTTTTCTCAATTTGATTGAAAAAAGATATCATATATGTTTGTGTTTATTTCCTTGTTCATTGTTTATTGATATATTTAAATGATTTATGATTTTCTTTTTTGACTATCAACTGACTACATGCAATAACCTACTGCTATATAGAGAGCTTATCAATTTTGTAACTGGTTTAATCTTAGCCTGATAAGAAAGAATTGGTCAAGACATAGGCAAATAGTGTAGATCTGGGTTGGCCAGCTGACTGATCCTAATCTACACTAATTGCTCCTTAGTATCTATAAATATGTCTATAACCTATGCAAGAAATAGTTGGTTCCACTTATGTAAAATTCTGGAGGAGTCATTTTTAAATTAAACATAATAAAGGTAAAGTGACAGAATATAATAATATAGGTAAATTGACAGAATATAAGAACTTTATCATGCATAAACTCTAAGCATCAAATATTATTGTACAATAGAAGCAATTTGATAAACACATCAATGAACCATACAAAGTCATTATGTTTAGTAATATTGACATATCTGTAAACTATATTATGACAAAATATTTAGTAATATTGACATATCTTTGGACTAAATGTGTATGAAATCAACATGTTTAGTAATATTGGCATGTTTTTGAACTATAATATAACAATGTGTTCGGAAATATTGACATATCTTTGAACTATAAGGAGACAATATGTTTAGTATTATTGGCATATCTTCAAATTATAGGAGGACAGTATATCCTGTAATAAACACTATAATAATGGCATATTTTAAACAATGATGACACTATGTTTACAGTTTAGTAATACTGAGCTTTTTTAGGTACTGTATGAAGACAATAATGAAAGTCTTTTTCACATATCTTTAAACTGTATAAAGACAATATGTTTTGTACTGGTAATAATATAGAAATATCTTTGAACAATAGTATAGAAACATCTGCAAATCTGCAAACAAAATAAAACTGCCATTTTACTGTAAATGCCTTCAATGCCTAGGGTTAATATAGCCTGTAAATGTCTAGGGTTAAGATAAACAGACAACAAATTACATCTTCATAAGTGTCACACATGAAGGTCACTCTAATGAACCTTACAGACCATTGTTGTTATAGTGATAATGATGACAGTGGTCGCCAGGCCCACTAACACACCTGGACATCTGGACAGGTGTCTTACATCACCAGACTGGGATGAAAGATGTTGCATAAGTCATAATGCTCATATGTAAAATTGTCTTTACTGTGATAGCATGCTGAGAACACAGTATATGTCAGAGGTATGAGCTATTCAGCTGATTATTGTTGTCATAGAAAATGGATAGCTAGATTCGTAAGCCAGCCCCTGATCCTTGTTCATAAATCTATAAACCTCTCTCTCATATAAATGCCTGGGATATCACTGGGATACCATTAAACTCCGATAAATTGCATCTTATCGTAACAAAAATTCCAGAAGCACAGGTTTGCAGGACACTAAAACTATTCATTAAGTTTCATGAGAAAAGCAGCCAAACTGTAGAAGAAGCCATACCAAACTGTAGAAGAAGCCATACCAAACTGTAGGAGAAGCCAGACCAAATTGTAGAAGAAGCCATACCAAACTGTAGAAGAAGCCATACCAAACTGTAGGAGAAGCCATACCAAACTGTAGGAGAAGCCAGACCAAATTGTAGAAGAAGCCAGACCAAACTGTAGGAAAAGCCATACCAAACTGTACAAAGAAGCCAGACCAAACTGTACAAAGAAGCCAGACCAAACTGTAGGAGAAGCTAGACCAAACTGTACAAAGAAGCCAGACCAAACTGTAGAAGAAGCCATACCAAACTGTAGGAGAAGCCATACCAAACTGTACAAAGAAGCCAGACCAAACTGTACAAAGAAGCCATACCAAACTGTAGGAGAAGCCATACCAAACTGTACAAAGAAGCCAGACCAAACTGTAGAAGAAGCCAGACCAAACTGTACAAAGAAGCCAGACCAACCTGTAGAAGAAGCCATACCAAACTGTACAAAGAAGCCAGACCAAACTGTAGAAGAAGCCATACCAAACTGAAGAAGAAGCCATACCAAACTGTACAAAGAAGCCAGACCAAACTGTAGAAGAAGCCAGACCAAACTGTACAAAGAAGCCATACCAAACTGTAGAAGAAGCCAGACCCAACTGTAGAAGAAGCCAGACCAAACTGGAGAAGAAGCCAGGCCAAAATGAAGAAGAAGTCATACCAAACTGTAGAAGAAACCAGGCCAAAATGTAGAAGTAACTAGGGCTGCACGGCCTCTCATACACATAACAACATCTTCTCCCTGTTATGGAGTATATGTTTGCAATATTGCAACTTAAACTTATACCTTAGTTTAATTAAAGACTGTTTATAACATAAGCTTAATTATGAGACGGTACAAATCTTGAAATACATCGCTTAAAATGTCCATTATTTCCAAATCTATAAATAAGTATGATAGCGATTTCAGCTAAAAATAGAAATTGACATGTATTTTGTAGGCAAACTGTTGGACACTACCTTTATCATATAATGTTTTTAACAACAAACAAAGCCCTAGCAAAACATGTAAGATACAAAATGTTTCAGTTGAATATGATGGAAGATTCACTTAAAGACTTAGATTATTTTATTTATTGTATGATCAATTATCATAAAAAATATTTATCCTTAAAAATAAAGAGCTTGATCTGTAATGCAATATAAAATAAAATGAAATAAGGAGCTCATACAAAAGGCTTTGATCATGTTTTCTTAGTGCTTTCACTTGCATAAGTGTTTGTGAATTAAATAACTGCTCCTTGACAAAGATACATCTTTAATGATAGCAGGAAATGACAACACTGACACAAAATATTATTCCTAAAAAATTTATATATATTCTTCCTCAAAACAATTTTGAAATTTTCTTCGTTTTACTTTTTCCAACATTTTTTTTAACAAAAGCGCCTTGAAGATAATTTGATCATTTTAAACTCAATTTTAGTAATTACTTACTTAATAAGCAATTGGCTTAAATTGTCTTTTTAAAAATCTATTTACCTAAAGACAAACTGCATAACTGCAATTCTTTTCATCCAAAAATTTGACAAGAAAGGAAAAAACCAACATAAAATGAAAGACAATAAAATACTCTCCTTTGATGTAATAAGGTTCAAGGTATCAAATTAGTGTGGGGTCTGTTATTTTTTATTGCTACGATTGCCACAAAACTGTTCAAGTTTGGCCATACTATGGTGGGAACAACTGTCCCCATTGGATCTACAGTAGTTTTGTGCTTGCCGTCCAGACACTGTATTTTTTATTAAATAAGAATTTATAATTTTGGATCCAAAATTTAAAAAAACACTTGTGCCAAATGATGGCCTAAAAGCTGTCCTTGTGCATCAGTGCACAATTTTTGCATCAGCTATACAGCAGTTGGACTATACCAGGAAATACAAAACAGCTTTATTTAACTCGATATATGTTCTTTTTATGTATTGTCACTAAATTACAGCCACAACACAGCAATGCAGGTCTCAAAAAAGTTGAACATGTGTCATCATTTCACCCCTTCATGGGAGGAGTTAGCTTTTTTATCAATTCCAAATTTAAACACACTGTGCAGCAGTCAAATGGAATGCGACTGCAATAGGATGTGTCCACAGAAATTCAGTGAAGTCGATACAATTGTTCTTGGCTCAAGAAATGTGCTTTCCGCCTGGTAAATGTGACAAAAGGCAGCTATAGGAAACAAACAAATTGAAAATATAAACACACTATTAATTGAGCTGTTCATGATTGCTATTGATTTTCAGCAAATGAGGGAAACCTCATACAGGCTCTCAGAGCTATGAAGGCCCATTACTTTTTCATGTTTTTTCTTCTCATGAACAGTTACTATGGTAACACTTTGAAATAACTTGCCAAGAATTCCTGTACAGCCATAAATACCTGTTCCAAGGTACAACACCAGTAGGAGGGCAAAGTGTATATCTGGACCATCTTGCACAATAGGCACCCTCCCCCACCAGAGCATCAACACTGATATGTGTTTACAGTTTACACCAACCCAAGCTGATATCTCTTTTCTATTTAAAGTTGTGTTTAATTATGAAAACATCCAAAAGTTATTTCCTGAAATTTTTGTTTAAGCAAAGGTACAGAAACATTAAAAGAGACAGTTTGTATTCTTAACTGCAAAAATATTTAAAAATCACTCAAAATTATACTTCCTAATTACCTGCATAAAACTACATGACAAGACATATTGCTAGAGACTCCCTGACTTAATGTCCATGAGTATTTTACTATATTAATCATATAATCATCAATTTATTTTCTATCAAACAACTCAATAAGGAGATCTGTAAAGACACAAACCAGAAAAACTTTGTAACAGACTCAGGTAAGTTTTATAAGTTTTTAAGAAGTCATTATATGTCGGCAAAATAATTTTGTCTTATTCGTACTGTTAGTGCAAACAATGTATCAATATTTCAAGTAGTCACTGTTATTCATCAATATGAGCCAGCAGTGGTGATACTGACAAATAAGTGTTTTGTTACTGGCCTTTTTTTTTTCTTTCTTGTTTAGCTAATTGCCGAAGCAAAACAAAAACCTTGACAGATGGCAAATATATAGACAATATCACTGAGGGCACCATGAGGTATTCTGTATGGTCCACAATCTCTCTGAAGGAATGTCGTGATGAGTCTGATGGCCATTCTGAACATACTACCTACAAGCATTTAGGCATTAATCTGCAATCACTATGGACCTTAACCCTTATCCCGCTACATTCATGAACAAGAGCTGTCAGTAGAGAGCACATTTTTCCCGGTCCTGGAGAGTGTTTGTTGTTACTAGCCTTTACTAAAAAAAAAAAAATGCATGAAAAGATTGAACGAATCAAAAAAATAGGCATTACTGTGTCAAAATAAGTTTTAGGGTAACCTTCCCTATTTAGATGCATTTCAACTTTGCTAATTAACAAGTCTGAAGTATATTTGTCAATTGTTTTTTACGAAAAGGAACAAAAGGTTTACAATGCCAATGTGGACATCAATGAGAGGCTCATAACAAGAGCTCCACTTTCTTCAAAATCTCCAACTCCAATCTCCATTATTTGAAGACTTTTAAACTTCAAACAAATTTACAGTAATGTTACAAGATTGCCTTTTGCTTCTGACTCTGAAACATAAAGTGCAGGTCCTGATTAGAAAGCAGTGGTCTGGATGATCAGGATCACACAATTTGTCTTTGCTCAGTCATGCTAAGCACTTAGCAGCTAAAGGGTTTATGTGCCAGGACAATGGACTGTACTCGAAACACTGCAGGCTCTGGAATGGATTGGATCTAACACACTGATGCTATCTCCAAGGTATATCAACATCATCGGCAACAGCAGGGAAGCCTGGAGAATACAGCCAATCCAGTTAGACCCTGTCATAGCAGGCACCAGATTGATCACATTATGACCAGCTGTATATTAGTACATGCTACTTCTAATATCTATAATTAATGTAGTCCTAGCCCCAGATTCAGGACAGACTTATTTGCCCTTAATCCTGAAATCCTTTACCTAGCTGGCATGAATATTTATTACTTCATGCAAAATTGTGTTGATACAGATCAGCCAACTTCTGTTGGGACCTTTGTGATCAAAGTCTACCTAATTAGCTGCTTGGCCTCTGTCAATAGGTTCCATAACATTTAACCAAATCTTATAGTGCATAATCATTGAACTGTCAAATAGAGAAAATTGGAAGGTATAGTACAAACTAAAGGTTCTTTTTTTTTAAATATTTATTTTGAGAAATACAAAACAATGCGCCACAAAATTGGTCATTTTAGCAGTTATTTCAAGGAGAAGGACACCAGAGACATATCAGAGTTGAAACAGTGGTGCACCACAAATCTGCAGGAAAATTCTAGTATGCCCTTATCCTTGACCGAGACTCAAACCCAAGGCTGTGAGAGGACAAGAAAAAGTTAAAAATCCTGTGACTTTACCCCCACAAGCACAGGCACACCTAAGAGAATTAATGTATGCATAAAGTTCTTCTTGTTTCCTTGAGCTTTGATCAACTACAAAGTAATCTACATGTACTTACATGTTTAAATTGGGACAGTGGACAATTCCAGAATGTTAAAAGCAACCCTATCAGTTTTACTGTAAACATTTCAATTAAACTCTTAATGCTGGAATTTAAGAAAATGAATAAGCATGTTACTACAAACTTAAAAATTTAAAACTGTTTCCATATTTGAACTTACAGAAAATTTGACTGTAAAGTATATGATTTCTGTTATCTTAATGCATACTATCAGTACAATATAAAAAATGTTTTAACACCTTCTTTTCCAAAAAGTTGTTTTTAGCCATATTTGTTAGGAATGCAGAATTAAAGGTTGAAATGACATTCTAAATCAAACCATTCTACGATATTTGCACAATATTCCCAGTTGAGAAAACCTGTAGAACATCTAATAGGTATTTCCAATTACTTGTAAATGAAAAGCACATATCCTTCAAAATAGAATTTAGGCAATTTCTTGTAGATTAATTACTGAACACTATGCACTTTTTTTTAACTTTATAACTCAATAAATTCAGTATGTATGTCCAAGCAGGCAATCCCTCAAAAAACAACAGATATTGGCATGTAATTTTCACACAGTTTCTCCTAATTTAGTTTAATGCTACCATGCCTTTTTATCATCCCATCTTTGACTTTATTCTCAGAGTCTTAAAGTTGCTACTGGATTTTTTTCTAAGAACAAATGTCCGATATTATTAAGATCTTGCAGCTATCTACTATCAAAGTATTTTGATATTGATTTAAACCAACATTACCGATAGTTTTACATAAAACAATATTTGTTCATACATAACAATTTAAAATTTCATAAAAAAAATACAGCCATGTTTGTCTCGAATATTACTTCTCCAAGGTTGAAAGTAAAAAAACAAACACCTTTAATAAGACAAACAAAAACTATGATTACTCTTAACCTTTGAAAGCTTCCATTTTCAGTAAGCATCTCAAAAATGACAAATCTATCTTATTTCAGATAGTTTCATGTTGGAAAATTTTACCAGAACATTCTGGAACAAGTGGGTTTTAAATGACCTTCCTAAACAAATGACCATCCTAAAAAAGTTTTTTTTCCCTTGGCTGCATAGCTCAGAATTTTGCTAAAAGATCGGTTCAAGTCTGGATTTAGCCGACTCAGGTGCCGATGAGACCATTATCTGTGTGAATTTAATTTGATCAACACAAAATGCTATGTCAGAACAATTCTACATTATTTACCAGCCCATAAGACAATTTACAATGTACTGATGCTGCAATAATAATACAATTCCCTTAAGACTTCAGACACAGGAAAAACACTGTCTTCAAATTAATGGTTCAAATAAGACAGATTGTCCTCCTCAGACTTCGTGTAAAGAGAAAGTCTGAAACTTGTTCCACTGGGTTTAACATATCTAATGAAAAAATATTACCTGAAGTACTTTTTTTTAGCTTTGCTCACGAAACTGTATTGAATAAACATACATTCTCTATGTTAAATATAAACATTCCCTCAACCAGTGTAAAGCTTCAAATTCAACTACAGAACAAATTATGAAACTTATTCCAAACTATTATGGTCAACTTGTCCGATGAAAAATATGGTTGACGAACCATTCATTATCAAAAGCTATACCCACAATCAATCAAATGTACAGAGCAAATATATTAAAATCTATGTACAATATACATATGTATGTAACATATGGATGTCGGACTATACAGAACACATTCTTAAACTTGTTCCATAAGCAGTCATGTGTATAAAGAAACAAATAGGTCTAACAGTAACAATTATCAAATAGGTCTAACAGTATATAAATTAGCACATACCACAGAGGGTGTTAGAAAGGCATGTTCACCCAAGACAAGTACAAGTAAGAAATGATAAAAACATCAATTATCAACTGAACTCACTTAATGAGTCTTTAACAATTATGAACAAAAGACAAACTCTTGACTAAAAAACATAAATACAAAACAAAATTAAAAAAATACTATGCTTACCTTTGCTATCTTGGCTGCCGTCACTGAAAGGCGTGGCACCATAGTTGTCCTTATTCTCTCCAATCGGTGATGACTCGTCTGCCTTGGTGACGATAAAGCGGTTCTCAGCCCCACTCGACATTCTGACCAGAAACACTCACTGGATATCCAGAAAATTTGAATACCAACCAATCACTTTGAAAACTAAACACAACACCTTTTGGTGTATTAATTGTTAAAACTCAGACACAAGATAAAACACACTACAACTTAACAATGTAGTATCCTTAGCCTGTTGATGTTGTTCTATTAGGAACCAGTTTGCAACTTAAAAAAATGAGTTTCTTATTAATTATTTTATTAAAATTTAAATAATTCCATGTGTAATTAGCTGTTTTCTCAGTTGACTTTCTAATTCAAAGCAATTCCACACACTTCTTAGCTTTGACTTTATGGGAACAAGCACAATCTTCCTGAAAATGAAAAGGACACAACAAAGTAATTAACAACAAAACATTACACTTAAAATGTTAAATGTTAGTTGCGCAAAGTAACTTGATTTACTGTCAAGTTAACGAGTAAACATAATTTAGTAAATTCATGGTATGTAAAGTAAACAAAACAAAAAGAAAAAGGAAAGACATGGCAATGTGCGAATTGAAATCGAGTATTAAGCATAAATATTGTCATGTTCCACAACAGTTTTAGAATTCACTAAAGAGTACTGGTAAATCAATATCAGAAAGCAAAAAACAACAAAACAAAATGGCTACTGCCTTTGTGCTATGCAATTACTGTAGTAAAAGAAACGTTTGCCTTTATAATGACACAATAATATCAACCAATACTTTTAAAATGACTACTTTTTACACCTGCAGACACTGAGTAGGAACACCATACCACCAAGGTCTGCCTATTTGATGACCCTGAGAATTAAATGATGTATCTGGAAACAGCTAATTAGCTCGCTTTGATGGATCCATTAAAGTTTTCCACATCAAAGTCAGAAGCAAACTTCTAATTTGCTGACTATAAATTGTTTAGGATTAGAAAAACAGTGTAGATTTGTCTGGGAGCTGTCTGATCAGGGTCTCATTTGTTTTTGTAATACACCGAAGTGACCAATTATGATCATTATATAGCAACATCTAGCTATTTTGGTGGAGGAAGACCTCAGACAAATATATGGGTAGAACCACCTACACATTGCAGGTCAGCTGGATGAATTGCCACAGCCATTTGCCACCAATGCGGACTTGACCTAACATGCTGAAAGGCTAAGCGGTCAGAGGAGCTACCTAATGGCGACTACCACTACGCCACAGGTGCCCTGTGATCAGGATGTTTTCACTGCTTAGTCTTTTTCAAAACATTTTTACCAATCCCTGAAGTTGAACAGAAATGTAGCATGATAAGGTTGCTCAGAAACAGATAAAACTATGGAATATATTCTGTGACAATTTTCTTAGGAGCAGCACATGAGGAGGAATCTGCCAGTTCAGTGAACAATAGTATTTTCTTTGCCGGCCAGTATCTGAAAATATTGATCGATATTCTACAATGAACTTTCCTGGCGATACCGAGTAAAGTGACAATAAGACTTATATACCTGCTTTAAATCTATTTCTCACTTTTAAAGACTATTATATCATTACATTTCCAATCGCCTACATAAAGGTATTTTTTAAATACATACTAGTACAAGTTGAACTGATATACATACAATGTGTTTCCGATATTTCATTTGACACTTTTCTCTTAATATGTAGTTTAGGAAGCATGTACAGGAATGAGGCACACAACTTCTACATGTTGTGCTGATAACAGATCTATAATTCAATGTATACTATTTCAGATCTATTGTTACCATGGTAAATTATCTCCATTAATCTGAGATGGGCAAGAACATAGAATAAGGGAAAGTATCTATATCTTTGGAGCACAAAGGCTTAATACACTGCACCCAGGAATGCTATAGACAAAAAAGGGTGATGACACAAAACATGCAAGCTTGCAGAGATTGATCAAAAAGCACCATATAGATTAAGAAGGTTTTACTGTAACAGTAATGATTACCATTTTTAATATATTTTTTTTCCACAGTAAAATGTCTCAGTGCCTCTGGCACTGCATTTATCATGTCTAATTGAAATCTCTGCACTATCTTCACACTTTGATTCTATGAATGTTTTTGCGCACAAATAAATATCTGTACATAAAAGTATCCTTTTATATCATACATCATGAAGAAATGTTTTAATTGACATGACAAATCAACAATATAGAACTAGCAGACATGCCTCCGAGGCCTTCATTGCCAAGGGACCCAATCAACAACAAGGTGTTATGAGACTGGCTAGCCATTGTGCAATGAAATGTTTTCCACACACTTTCCACCTAGTCCCATAGGTACAATTCTTGAATGACAGTTCATAGATTGGTTGTGCTAAAAAGGATATGTGTTTGGTAGCAATTATAAGCATCTGCAGTAGAAATAACTGTTTGTGTGCTGTTGATTTTTTTTTCAGAAGCAGCTTATTTGTAGAATTGTTGGTAGCTAGATGGTCACAAGTCTTGTTTAAAAATGTTTTGCATTTGTAACATGCAATACTATGTTGGATTTTTATTTTGTAATACATGTTTGTTTGTTTGCTTTTTTTGTTTGTTACATATGTTTTAAGATATTGATTTCTGCATACATGGCTGAAATCTAGCCTTACCCTGCATTAAAAAGCAAAACATAAATTATTTTAAAAGCAGTCTGAATTAATTATAATATGATTACTTTTAAATCAAAGCTTCAAATAAACATGTTGGAATGTACAAGCTGAATTATTTATTTTGTATTCAGTCAGTATAAAAAGTTTATTTGTTGAGTTTAATATTGCATAAACAATATTTAAGTTATCTGAGACAATGTTAATTGGAAGCTTACTTAGTGCTACATTTAATGTGTATAGCATGCCATAAAGACCAGGCACAATACCACACCCAGTCACATTATCCTGACACTGGCCAACCAGTCATGGAACTAATTTCATATTTGCTAGAACATTCAAACTAAGCTATGCCACTTTCATGTTTTACCGTTTATAAACCAGGGGCTTCTCACATCTTAAGCCAATGTCTACTGACCGCACTGCTATGTTTGGTAATCAGTCAAAATTGGAACAGATACATTTAAACAAGCAACCTAAACTATGGCTGCATCTTATAAATCTCTTACTTATTTATATATGATTGTATACTGATTGTATTTATGTCTTAAAACTATAGGTTGTCCTCAAGAACAAAAAACTGCATGGACTTTAGAAGCAGCTTTAAAATGGTAATAACACATTTCCAGCCTTTCATTAATATACATGTACACCATAATCATTGGCACTATGATAAAAGTCCAGTTTGTCTTGTGAAAACCTTACCTCCAACTATGACAGCTCTCCAATCTTTCTCAATTTAAACCTATTTATTTATGGTAGATAGAATACCAAGTACTTTAAACTTATATAAATCACTCCTGACTGCCCACTTCCTGGGTAGAACCAGTGCTAACATACTGAGTACCTGAAACAATGTGCAGTAAATTGTCTAGCTAACTAACAACACATGGTTTTAAGGGTCGAACCCAGCACCCTCTGATCAAGAGTCCAACACCTTAGCCACTAGACTATGGAAACCAACCTTGCAAAGACATTTAAAAGTATTCATGTTAATTACTTACAGAACACACTGCTGGCTGTCCACAATTCACAGTGAGAATATAATAATCCACTGTGATTTGATGAGATTCCACAAAAGAAGTCTTCAGCTGAGATTCAGGTTTATTCCTCTAAACTCCCAATGTTGCCAAGGTTTCTATAGACCCCTCATCACAAGAGCATGTCTGGTAACTGGGTCACTTGATAAACTTTTCAATGGTTTTCCTGACATTGGAAACCTTAAATAAAGACAACAAAATATAACACATCTACTGAGTTACAAGATTTTGTACTCTGCTATGCATGCATTGATCTGACAAATAATGTACATCCAGATCAGTTAGGTTTAGTTTGGAACAATAGTCTTATGTTGCAGTTTCGCTGGTAGTTTACAGGGCCTCTATAGCTCAATGGATAGAGGGACCCACTAGTATTGGGGAGGTGCAGCGGTTTAAATCCCAGAGGGAGCTCACTTTTTCTGCTCCTGTTAAAATTTGGTGCCATTACCTACTGCAGTAGCCTGTTTGCATTGCGATATGCAAAGGTGCTGTAGAGTAGAACCAGGGATGAGATTCAGGGTGAATCTTGTTGTGTAAGAAGGGAGGAGTGTAGCAGTTTTACTGGTAGTTCATTCACAAATCCTATAGCTCAGTTGGTAGAGCGACCTGCTAGTATTGGAGAGGTCTGTGGCTTGAGTCCCAGTGGAAGCTCACTTTTTCTGCTCCTGTTACATTTAAATAAATAACATAGCTTGATAACAAATTAAATGCAATATACTAACAAAGCTGGACAAATTTATCTATACAAGGAACCTTTATAAGAATTTTCTCGGATACAACTTATAAACAAAATTTCTAATAACCATGTTGGTTTTTTAGGTAAATGACCTGCTACGCAAACCATTTTTTGCTGTTTTTTCATCATGGGTGCCCTGCTGATGAAATCATTAAGATTCAATAAAGACAAATGTTTTGAAACAATCTTGCCCCAAAAATAAAATCAATAAATAGTTCACTAAACTGAGTAAAGAAAGACATTAGTCAGTCTTTATCTCCTATTGCTATGACACTATTGATCTGTATTATCAGTTTGTTCTATAAATACACTCAATCATACAGCTGCAATCAAATATTTAGCTGGCATTTGATGTCTCAAAAAACTTTCTTTTGACATATCAGTGGTTAAAGTTAAAATTTGATAGCAAAAAAAGATGCTAGGAAACATATGAATTTCGTAGTTGGCATACTATACACAGTAAAATTAGCAGTATTTTTGTTTCAAGTGGACACCATCTCCAGATAATTAAAATTTTGCTGGGATGAACACCAACAGAAATAAGCAAGCACACATCTACCATTTCAGTTGATTAAAGAACTTTTGTAGTTTTCTACATAATTTAGTTTCTAAATACATTGCAGGTGGACACAACTTTGTTTAAACTGGGTAGAACCACTGGTGCAACAAAGGTCGGCAGAAAGACAACCTCACAAGAAGGATTTCTCCACATTCAGGGAATTATGCTTATGTGTGGCGAGGGGCTGGGAACTAACTTCCCCCTGAGCTAGGGAAGTGACTTTGCCTCCTGTAACTTGGCCACATAGCCTTTTTTTTATTAATAAAAGAAGGGTTTTGTGTATAAATTAAAATAAGTATAATTATGAACGTAGTGTACAATAAGGAACAGAGCTTGGACTAAGTCAACTTAATTGTAGTTAATTGTGTTTTTAACTGAGCTTGTAATCTAATTTGCTAGTACTCATCTAAAACCTTTTAATGAATTTATGAAATTTTTGCATCGAAAATTCAAGTGAAATTCAAGTGAATTCAAACAGAAATGTAGGATTTATTGCATCAGATGACAATGCAGTGAAGAAAGCTCTATTATCAGTTCACATGTATCAGCATTGAGAGAACTTCATCTATTAATAATTAATTGAAAAGGTGTTGGTAGGACAGACAAACCCAATAATAAACATTGCTTCACTGAGTCAAATGAACTTCCCTTGTCTCTACCTCTGTGTCTTGTACTATTGATTTGGAAATGCACTCCTGAGAGCTCTTGCCTTTCCTTGATTAAGCCTAGACATACTCTATCAGTCCAATGATATTGCTTGTATGTAAATAAATGGATAAAATAGATAGGAGATATCAGTAGTTTTATTTAACTTGCAGCCAAGGTCTACTTGTAAGTTTCAGGTCATAACTGCTGTTTTTGCTGGAGAAAGATCTGGACATTTTTATTTCTGCTGTTTCGTTTTTACTTATAGAAAATACATTACTGCTACACAATGCTGGTCAATATAGCAATATCTAGTTGTTTGTGTGAAGGAAAACCTTATACAAATGTCAGGATAGAACCTCTGTCACATCGCAAGTCAGCTGACAGACTGCCCTGACCAGGACTCAAACACACATGGTGAGAGGCCTTGGAGTCAGAATGGTTATGAGTCTGCGAATCAATTCCTTGACCATGGGCATCCCTTTTTTTATATAGTATTACTGTATATAGTTTGAAGACCTCTTGCCTTGTATTAATGATATAAAGCATGATTTTCTCAGGCTACCCCCACTTATACTAATAAAAGCCCTTCTAGGCCCAAGCTTGTCAAACATTGATAACAAGTTACTGTCTGTACACAAGCAATACTTCTTTATAAACTGATTTTTAGATTTAACGTATTGAGTGTTATTCACAAAACACCAAGACAGATTACGTTTATTTACTGCAACTTTTGACGGTGTTCTTTTTTACTTTTAATTGTTTATGTCCATTCTTCAAATTACAATAACAGTTCACCCTTATCATGCTATAATTGCTATCTTATATTATTATAACCAATATTTAGTTCTACCCAGTTTGAAAGAAACTTTATACAGCTTTATACAAATAACAAATTGTATTCAGAAACTTGCAACTCAGGAAGACTTAGCAGCAAATAGTGTGGAACAATTCCCAGAGGAAGACCTGGATCTACACCATCTGCATAAGCATGATCTATTTGTGATAAGCAGGGTTAGAGCTCAAAAAGGTGTGACTTCTAATCCACATGTCTGGTAATGTTAGGGCTTAAGCTTCAAAACATAGAAAAACCATCATTAATCATTTAGTAGATGTCTGCATTCCCAGAGTACAACACCATAGTGTGTTTTAAGCTGTTGGTATTTCAACAGTTGTGGACGTCTATTGTTGCGACATTAAATCACCAGAGGAACATTAAATGCAAGAAATTTCTAGTGGGATGTTGCATATTCTCTTCTAAGTTTATTGATGCATGTTACATCAGATATTCACACAGGACCATTTATATGGATATATGGTGTGGTGTTTCATTTAACTTGTTTTTCATATGTGGTATTGCACCTTAACTAAACACCTTAAACAGCAGATGCATGTTCATGTCACCCCCCAGCAAAGCTATTATAAAAAAATGCATCAAGAAATCATAACATTTTGATGGAATACTGAAATCAGTACTCCATTAACAAGAAATGACTGGAACTGAAATATTCCCCTGAAGATGCATTGACTGTAAACATAACTTTGGATATGATCATGAGGGTTGCAATGTAATGTCATTTGCAATACACCATGAAGCGTATGCCCTTAACATAATGAAGTTTGATTGAAGTACTGTATATTAACCAAAAGTTATGGCTATTAAACGAAACTGAGACAGACCATGAGATGGATGTGTAGATGCAGAGATGATGTGACAGTGCAAGTGTATTTGCCACCAGTGGGAGAATAAATGGGAATAGTAAGAAATGGCAAAAGAACCTTATTACCTTAAAAAAAGAAAAGCTAAATAACCATTTTCCATATGAATAAGCCGATAAGCATTGTCTATTAAAAGGTGTTAAATTTAAATCTTAATATAGTCTGTACACAAGCAATACTACTTCATACATTGATTTTAAATTTAACCTCTTGAATATTAATCAAACAGCACAAAAAATGCTTATATAATTTAATTTTTAATGGTGTTTTTGTACCAATATTACTTTCAATTGTTAAAACAAATCTATCTATCAGTCTGTGCTGGTGGATGTTTGTTATCAAACAAGAATGCCTACCACCATAATGAAATACCATAGAAAA
This sequence comes from Sinonovacula constricta, assembly GCA_007844125.1. Taxonomy (NCBI): domain Eukaryota; kingdom Metazoa; phylum Mollusca; class Bivalvia; order Cardiida; family Solecurtidae; genus Sinonovacula; species Sinonovacula constricta. The sequence goes on along the minus strand of CM017565.1, from coordinate 42,940,073 downwards.
TGGCAAAATTAAGCTCCAAACGCTAGCATATGAAGCACTTTTGAATCTGTTAAACTAAACAAACAAAACTTTTTCTTCTAGTTTAAAAAAAATAATTCTTAATACATCAAAAGTAAATTTTAGTAAAAAATGTATACAATTAATGCAATTCTTTTTAAGCTTGTATACATTCTTTGTAAATTATGAAGTACAAACTGTGCTTTTAAAAATAAATTATCTATACATCTTGCTTTATATATTCATATAGTATTTTATATCTATATCTTCTTTTCAAACCTAGAAAAGGAAACAAGCTTAAAAATACCAAATTCTGACTGGAACACAACTTTCAGATCAATTGTTCAACTAGGATCTAGAGTATGACAAACTATTAGGTTAAAATTACAGCATCCATGATCCACAATGATGAAATATACATGATCTAGTATTTATATGCCACAGATTAAAAATCTTTTTGCAAAAAGAAAAGTTAGTCTTTTATCACTTGAAGAAGGCAAGGGTGTTTTATAAAAACTGCAGACAACATGACTGGAGTTTAACAACAGACTTACGTTATGATGAAATATTTGTAGCCATAAATAAATAAATAAATATATATATATAGAATATATATGGAATATATGGAATATAAATCTGCAGGCGTCAATAACAGACATGCTATTGCTCATACTGTAATTATAGTTCAATACACAATTAAAGGATGATTATTGCATTTAGTCTACAAAACAACTATTTAAAAAGCACAATATGTATGCAAACCAGATTTTTTTTTTTGCAAGCAATTATTTTAAACAGGAGCTAACAATTTCTTTTGTTCTTTATTCAATTGGTGTTTCTTTACGTGAAATTCAATTTCTAGGAAACAGGCTATCAAAACACTCATTTAGATATGAATGAAAACAAAATACAAAATCTCAAAATAAGCACTTACATGTATATGGGTTTATTTAACAGTAAACAAAAGAGTGGAAATTTCCGGAAAATCTTTTTCACAGATGACTCACAGTTTCTGTGTTAGGCACTGGAAACTGAAATGCCATGTTTGACGATGGAGATTTTTAGGCGTTTCCCCTCATTTAAGCAGATAAATGTACATATTTTGCATTATTTCAAAAAATTATATTAAATATAAGCAAACCTGATAAAATTTTCCTTCAATGTGTCGTACTTGTTGTTATTCCGGCTAGAAAAACAATTTGTTTATTGTCTAGCAGAATCTGTAGCTAATTTCGTGGCAAGTGTCAGAATTTTAATGATACGCGGCACCATGTAAACATGACTACGGCTTTATTTTCGGTAATGCATCCTGAAACATTTTCCCTTCTGAATTTTAATAGGAAGTAAATTGTTTTTATATAAGTCGGTAAAAAAAGAAAACGCAATAAATGATTACCAAAATTTATAGCATAGTCCAGCAATTTATAACAAGCTTTGATCGATATATAGACGGTTCTTTTCTGATCTCACGATTTGACAGTCCAAGGGAGCTAAACATAGCTAACTTGTTTGTGTTGTTTTGTATGAGTTATTTCCCCTGTTATCGCGTTGAAAAAGCGCTGATTGGGTATAACTCTGAAAGCGATTAAGATGCCCAAATAATGGTCAAAATTATTCGGTGGTAAAATGTGCACCCTACTGGAAAGCAGGCAAGTCTTCAGATACAAAAAAACAAAAACAAAAAAAACAACACTTTTTTTTAAGAATTGGTGCTTTTCATTTGTGGCTGAATACTTGTCTGTTTTATCTATATTAAAAATTTAATATAAATGATACATAATTAAGACATAAATTACTACTCAGTCACTTACATCCAAACATAGAAACTGTTTTATTAAAATATATATTGAATTTTTACTAAAATATAAATATATATATTCAATATATAGAAAGTATTTTATGTTTACTGGGACAAACAAATTATCTGTTTCGATGGATCTAATCCAATGCATTAGGTTACTGGTTCGAATCCGATGTGAAAGTTTTTATATTTTTGATTTGATTTGTTGTTGCTATTATTTTGTCTTTACTTAGTTTTTTTTTTATTTGTGGCGGGTTTTTATTTTTGTTTTTGTTAACGAATGTGTGTTTGTTGCTGTTTTTATGTTGTTGCTTTTTGTTTATTTTCTTTAAAAGCTTTTATTATTAGTAAGTAAACATTAGGAACAGAAACATGACAACAGCCTATCGGTCATTTCCTTTTAAGAAGATATATGCAATTTATCATTGTTCTCTTTGTTCTGTTCGGTTTAAGTTAAATGTAAGACGTGTGTTGTTGGCTATTCTTTTATACATGCAATATGTTTTGTATGTTATTTTTCGTCAGTGGACAAGGACATCTTATTGCTTAATCAAAAACTCGCCCCATTTCGTTTACAAATATAACCATGAGTTCAAGTTAGTTCAAGTTTACATAATTAAAAAAAAAAAAACATTCTTTACCTAATGAGTTTCCGTTAATATAAAAAGTAGACAAGAAAGTTGACTTAATCAGGTCCATCACATACCTCACACATTTTTGTTTACCTATGTTTTAGCAAACTAAGTTCAAATTTACTGAATTTATCATGTCAAGAATATCAATTATATCACTGGTATCTAAGCTGACATTAGAATCATGTATAAGAATTTATGTAAATATTATCACTTAATAATTATAAACAAATATGTCAGTGTTAATGGGGTCAGACCGTACATTCCAAACAATGTCTTGGGATTTTAGCATTTTTAGATTAGCGGTTACATGTTCAATCACTCTCTTTAATGATTATGAACAAGATCTAGATGAAAAAAGTACAGACAAAACGCCTTAAAGGTATTCATCGGTTTGTCTATATCAAATGCATATAACACTATCTCATGCCAAAGCTTAGGAAATTTGGGGTATAATTTCTGAATAAACTCATACTTAATGTAAGTAAGGACGGATTTGAACATTGCGTATATTGTTGGACTGTACATAATTATCGTGAAAAAACAAACACAACAACAAACAAACATCAAAACAACTCTGCAGCGTGGCTCAGATAGTAAATACCTGTTTACAATGATGAATGTGGATTAATGTTTTACTGTTCACACATATCTAGGGCACCAATAAGCAGCATTTTGTCGGATATTATCAATTACCAATGATTTATTTGGTTATTTGAGAAAAAATGTCTTCTGTTTAAACCACATTTAAATCATTGACGAGGAACGTGTATCATCACGCCTTGATAACGAAACATAATATGACTTCGTCTTTTTCCACGCCATCCGCCATCCTAGTTCATTTCAAATTTAAGTACATATTGTTGTTGTTGTTTGTTAAGTAAAAAAAACATGTCATGTTCTGTTACATTTGCCACTTCAAACCCTGACGATGTTTAAGGAATTATGATGTACACACCATGATGCTAGTCAAATATCTCTGCTACTGTTTTGCTCATTCGAAATTGTAAAAGATAATCTAAACAAAGCCACGCGTACTGTGACTTGATTTCTTGGTCATTAAAGAATATAGTTTTAAGATTAGTTATGGATGGATTTAGACGGGACCTATCCGGCTCTGCGACCACCTCCCTGCTATTCCCCAATGTATTATATAAAAAAATAAAATATATTAAGTTTACATTTGTAATATACTAGTAAAATAGTTTTACGTTTAAGCCAGACACCCGCCTGAACATATCTTCGACAATTCAGAAATCAAAACCAAGGTCGTTAAACATTATCATTTCCTTTCAGTAAGATTTGAAATAATATCACGTCCTCTCACGTTAAAAAAAGTGCTGCACGCACTGGTATGCACCGGAAATGCTGTCACATTTTGAGACTACAAGTACCGATGAAGCCCAACATAATTTTGCGAACGATGAACCGTCCGTTCTCAAACTCTGCATCTCTGCTTTTAATGTATCGGACATAGGCAAATGTTTAAAGGTCGAGACCGAAGTCCGGTTGACCAACTCACCGCGGGAGTGTAGGTCCCTGTCGCCCTATGATGGCAACATGTCACATAACACGGTTCACAGAATTTGTATGCGCACTTAAGGTTGGTTTATTTTTAAAAATTATAAGTTCATTTAGTGTTGCATTGTATCATCACATTTGCATCTAGTTTAAAGTGACATGAAGATGTAAATGTAAACATGTTGTGGTTTTACTGCTACGAAATTTTAAATGTGTTACTCTACCTTTCCTGACACATGTTCAAATGGAAATGCTTAGTACTACATTTCGTCACGCTGGAAACAGGCATGGCTTTACATTGTTATGTCGGCAGCTTCCTGTGTCAAAGAGTGAATAAAAACATAGATACGAAGTAGTAGGTTGTTTAACAATGCAACGACAAAACCAAAACAAAACCCAATAAATAGGTCGGTCACTCCATTATATTTTCGGACGACCCTTAAACTTGACTCTCGACGGTCCTTCATTTACTCAATGACAATGCCTTAATGTATATGTCAATACAACATGGGAAACTCAATTTTCACTTTGTCGAGACCTTTATCTGGTTGACCGAGAATAATTGTCAATATTTTCATTTCGTATTACAGCCGTATGTCTTCTTCCCTCGAAGGAGATTATATATACCAAAAGTATCTGTGACAAGTGGATTTTACAATAGCTGATAGAGTAGTTTCAGTCAGTTGCCTCCAATATCAACCGACTAAAGTTGAATAACTTCTTTTTTGTAGGAATTGCGATAATTTTTACTAGCAATTTTGAAAGTGATACTAGACAATATCAATGAACTACATGTAACTAGCATACTACCGAATCAGGGGCGTGCCTGGGCTTACGCACTTACGCAGGTGCGTACAGTTGCTTCCGAAAATTGAAAAAATAAAAACGCCTAAAAGCAAATTTAAATCGTCGCCTAACACGGGTTAGGCACTACCAGTTAATTGTCTTTATTATTTAAATCCATGTAATTTAAAAAAAAAATCTAATTCTACACAATCTTCAACAATCCAACTTGACGTATTTCCGTCTCTTCCTGCTTCTAAGACAATTCTTTGTTCTAGGCAGTGAGAGTACCCGCCACTCCCTCCCACCCCACGAATGCATGTATGGCGTTCTATGGAAAAAATCAATACCTCCGAAGTCGGAATTAACAATCTAATTTAAGTTCTGGTGTTTTGTTATCGTTTACATGGGATCCAGTTATTATCATAACACTGTAACATACACTTTAGGTATGCAGTCATAAATAAGAATATATAAGACAAAGTCCTATGAGCATTGCAACATAAACAAAAATTGAAGAACACAGGTATCCACATGCACGCCAAATGTAAATGTGAGAACAAATCTGTGACGAGTCATTTAACAATAAGAGCAAAGCCGACAGTTACCGCCTTGGAACGGTCAGTCGGCAATATGGACCGACTGGGGTGCTAAAACCGGTTTTACAGAGCTATAACCTCGCACTTCCTGGTGGGTTTCTCGAATGTACAAGCAATGATAAGAAAACTGGTGCATTTGAATAAGTGTCCAAGCGCTGACGTTTTGTTTGACAAGTTAGGACAAGTTATGACGAAAGCAGTGACGTCATTGAAAAATAATGTCCACACAGTGTTTAGAACAGAGATAGGTATTATTTCGATTAGAAAACCTACAGAAAACGTTAACAGTAAATAGAATTAACTCAAGTAAACAAATTTGATCTGCAAATACACTTTTTATATAGTTTATAGGTTTACCGCTTCATTGCCCATTTCTTTATTATCAGTTTTATATATTTCATATTAAAAGACGAACTAAAGTAGAATATATATAGCTTATATAATTGTTGCTGTCAAATGGTTACGATGAAATTCTCGTGATATTGAAGACATGTTACTGACTAGTCAACAAATGGAAACACACTTCTACAATAGTCGCATATATTTCAGTGTATTCTCTTCTTCAAAAAATTGCTACTAAAAGGTGGTAACCGACAGTGTACATATGTCAAATACGTGTAACAATGTCTTTCCTCTGGTTGGAGGAATTTGGGGCGTTATTTTCGCATAAACCCATAGTTTAATATAAAAAGGACATTTTGAACATTGTCTCACTTATCTGACAGTACAAATAGCGGGAAACTCGCTTCAAATGTTTATTTTTTCCAAATCTTTAAATAAGCAGGATAGGGATTGCTGCTAAAAATAGAAAGTGACGTCAGAGCAGAAACCCTAAATGATGATATAACGACATCTAAATAAGTAGTCACGTGCTTTTCTTAGTAAATACAAATTAATAGCTTATTCTGCAGCTCAGCTGAGATAGAAAAAAATGTTTGTAATGACGCGATGTAATGATTCACTGACAAAATGAATGTAAGTCATCAGCCGTTGTTTGAGAAAAATGCACAAACTGTCGGATACCACCATTAAATTACTTCCTATTTGAAAAGAAAATTCCGGAACTGTTCTGTTATAGTCACTTCTAATTAATCGGTGTCACCTAAAAGTTATTGTCTTCGAATATATCTTTAATTAACGAACATTTCCCTTCATAACGACAGGCAACATTAACCACTGCCATATTGCTACGTGTTGAATTTTGACCGCAGTTTCTATCTTGCAACTTCACGTAGTCATATGCACCTGCATATGTCTGTCAATCGCAAAACACTATTTAAATACTCAAAAAGCCTAATAAAGTACATGTATAAAGTTTTTATGCGTTTGTTGTCAGTAAAAGCCAATCAGTTGTTGGCTTATTTAAATAAAAAAGTTGACGATGACTTGCTATCCATAGATAGGAATCACCATAGAGGCATGTCTGTTAAATGGCAACCCATGCATTTATCTATGATATCAGCTTATAGCAGATTTCTCAAGTAAACCATACTCGATTTGTCTTTTGACTAGTTTATCCTGTCATTAGATGTTAGATACAACCTTTACAGAAAAACAAATTATACTTTTCTATTTTAAGTCTATTTATTGAAAGATCGGCATTTGAATATGTGACATTACCGTACAAAGTGCCTTGTGGCAAGAAAAAAAAAGAAAAAAAAAGAAAGAAAGACCTTGCCTGGTTAACCAACATACATTGAATGTTTCATGTGGACCATATTGCCTTGTTTAAAGTACACTTTGTATAAGTGCACCGGCACTCTCTTGGGAAATAAAATCAATGAATAATACAGAACACAGTTTGGCGCGGCTGTCATTTATATAATAATTGATCAAACTTCGTGGAGTTATCTTAGACAGCCACAGAAAACTGACGAAACTCAGCTCAACAATAACTCTTCCATATACTGATCAGTAGTCACGTAATAAGGAATACTACTGTATTATAGCATGACTTTTTAGATTCATGATGACATATTTTAAAAATCATTATTAACAAAGCTGCACAAAGTCTAGTGTCATAGCTCAAACGAAGACCTTGACAAACATGCACGTTAGACACATTTGTTCTCTTCTCTCACTCACCGAATATCGATTCGTCGACGCAACATCACACAGTTTTACCAATAAACCTTCTAATGTCACAAGCAAAAATTATACTTATGCTTGAAAATAAATTTATTAAACATTACAAATATTTTGTAAAATACATATTTATATGAGTATTGTACATGGATATTAGTATAATAATACCGGGTAAATTAAAGGCAGTGTTATGTACTTGTCCTATAACGCAATAGCTGCTTTTAGTTAAGGTCGCGTAGATAATGTACAAAGATGCACTTATAAAGTAATTTTATTTATTTTCAGAATTCCTGATATTTTTTTACTTTGTTCAATATAACCCAGCATAAAAAGTTTCATCGAACTGAAAGTTCTATACAATAAGTGGTTCTTACATGTTTACCGGTTTGAGAAAGACACAGATATTATGTCGTTTAACTACTCTTTTACAAAGGAAACATGATTTATCTACATAAAGCCTGTAAATATTGCACGCCTTTTTCCGCAACTGCTGAAACAGCTGACTGACATCAACTAAAACTAGTTTGGTATGTTTTGTCACTACTTTACATGCAAATCTCACAAAGACAGGTGTTATCTTTGGAGAAATATCGAGTAACAGCAGCGGAAACAGGCAGCGGATTGTTGTCCAATTTCTTTCTTTTTAATGCGTCAATGGAGACAGAGCATTCCCTTAACCAAGCAGTGATCTAGGTGCTATGTTGTAACACTTTTAGCTGAAGTCTAAGATCTACCTCAACAGTAGGATTGGCTGTCTTTAGAATAAAATTTGAAGGCTCAGCCTCCAGCTTAAAGTTTAATAATCTCAGTTACTTTCACTGGCAATCTGGAAAAGCACGTGACCTTCGTGGTGATCATGCTTGTGTATATACTATCGGTGTCTAGGTAACAATGTTCTTTACGGTTGTAAACATTCCACTGACTTTATCGTTGGAATGAAATTATAATACTTGCTTTGAAATACTTTTCACAGACATTATAATCTTGTTCACATACTGTTGGTCAGACCCTATGTCCCTTTTTCTGCTTGGTGGCAGTCAACATCAAATTAAACGACTAGCCTGTATGAAAGCGCTCCAAACATTATGTGTATAGAATTCTTTCAATATATTTGTGTCTGACACTATAATGATCTACACTAAGACGGCGATGCATGTGTGTACATTTTACATCTAATACGCTACTTACAAACGTTTACTTGTAAAAGTAATATTTTTTTGGACTTAATTTATTTCTTCATGGATCTATTTGACAATGCGGAAGCGCCGGTAATCCACCATTTGCGCTGTTTAATAATATAGACATGACTAAGTTGGTGTGATTTGACAGGCACGTGACCTCTGACGAAAAGATTTAAAAAAATGTGACCTGAAAAGGCTGAGATGTTGCGAATGCGATTTGATCAGATTGGTTCTTTTCTTCTTGTTACACAGGTACTTCACCCAAGGATCGGTTTAACACCGCAATTGTAAATGCAACATTGGCGTAACGTTTACATGCTATCTGTCAGAGATAAACCAATTTTGCAAATACTTGTGGCCATTAGTCGAGAAAATCAGTACTGTTTTTCAGAGGACTTGGTCCGTTTATTTCGAGTAGTTCAAGTTTTCTGTTGTGTTAAAACGCTGTATTTAAAAAGCAATTGTCACAACTGGTCAAATATAAACAAAAGTGTAAGCTGTGTAGCTTAATTGGGTGATACTATTGATAATGATTGAGACCAAATGTATTTTAAAGCACAATGTTTTTATAACTATTTATGTCAAAATAATACGTTCCCACCTGCTACCTTAATATAGTCTTCATATCCTTTTTACCCCTCATTAATGTCTATATATTTGTGAAGGATATACACAGACATTGAAGGTATGCGCGATTATGCCGAATTCAATTAAAAATAATTTAAATTAACAAAATGAATGTTAAAACTTTTTATTAAGATGAGAATTAGATCAAATCTGTTCTCGTTATTTATGATAGATTCATACACTGCAGAGTCTTTTTTACTTTCAAACTGTTTTAACTTTTTAACTAGTACATAAGTTTAATATAATATAATATAATATAAAAATCTATCAAATTAAGAATAGAATGCATTTTTAATAAATATTCTTATTTTTGTTACCAGCAAATTAAAGTATTTTCACTTCATTCCGAATAATATTTTTTACACTCGAATCTTACTTCATAGTAACATAAGCAGAACCTTACTTTCACTGTAACATAAGAAGAATCTTGCTTCACTGTAACATAAGCAGAATCTTACTTTCATTGTAACATAAGCAGAACCTCACTCCATTGTAACATAAGCAGAATCTTACTTTCATTGTAACATAAGCAGAATCATACTTCCATAGTAACATAAGCAGAATCTCACTTCATTGTAACATAAGCAGAATCTTACTTTCATTGTAACATAAGCAGAATCATACTTCCATAGTAACATAAGCAGAATCTTACTTCATTGTAACATAAGCAGAATCATACTTCCATAGTAGCATAAGCAGAATCTTACTTTCATTGTAACATAAGCAGAATCATACTTCCATAGTAACATAAGCAGAATCTTACTTCATTGTAACATAAGCAGAATCATACTTCCATAGTAACATAAGCAGAATCTTACTTCATTGTAACATAAGCAGAATCATACTTCCATAGTAACATAAGCAGAACCTCACTTCATTGTAACATAAGCAGAATCTTACTTTCATTGTAACATAAGCAGAATCATACTTCCATAGTAACATAAGCAGAATCTTACTTCATTGTAACATAAGCAGAATCATACTTCCATAGTAACATAAGCAGAATCTTACTTCATTGTAACATAAGCAGAATCATACTTCCATAGTAGCATAAGCAGAATCTTACTTTCATTGTAACATAAGCAGAATCTTACTTCCATAGTAACATAAGCAGAATCTCACTTCATTGTAACATAAGCAGAATCTTACTTTCATTGTAACATAAGCAGAATCTTACTTCACTGTAGCATAAGGAGAATCTTACTTCATTGTAACATCGGAATCTTACTTTCACTCTAACATAAGCGGAATCTTACTTCATCGTAACATAAGCAGAATCTTACTTCATTGCAACATAAGCAGAATCTTACTTCACTGTAGCATAAGGAGAATCTTACTTCATTGTAACATCGGAATCTTACTTTCACTGTAACATAAGCGGAATCTTACTTCATCGTAACATAAGCAGAATCTTACTTCATTGCAACATAAGCAGAATCTTACTTCACTGTAACATAAGGAGAATCTTACTTCATTGTAACATCGGAATCTCACTTCACTGTAACATAAGCGGAATCTTACTTCATCGTAACATAAGCAGAATCTTACTTCATTGCAACATAAGCAGAATCTTACTTCACTGTAACATAAGCAGAATCTTACTTTACTGTAACATAAGCAGCATCTTACTTCACTGTAACATAGGCAGAATCTTACTTCATTGTAACATAAGCAGAATCTTACTTCACTGTAACATAAGCAGAATCTTACTTTCATTGTAACATAGGCAGAATCTTACTTCATTGTAACATAAGCAGAATCTTACTTCACTGTAACAAAGGCAGAATCTTACTTCATTGTAACATAAGCAGAATCTTTCTTCACTGTAACATAAGCAGAATCTTACTTCACTGTAACATAGGCAGAATCTTACTTTCATTGTAACATAAGCAGAATCTTACTTCACTGTACCATAGGCAGAATCTTACTTCATTGTAACATAAGCAGAATCTTACTTCACTGTAACATAGGCAGAATCTTACTTCATTGTAACATAAGCAGAATCTTACTTCACTGTAACATAAGCAGAATCTTACTTCACTGTAACATAGGCAGAATCTGACTTTATTGTAACATAAGCAGAATCTTACTTCACTGTAACATAGGCAGAATCTTACTTCATTGTAACATAAGCAGAATCTTACTTCACTGTAACATAAGCAGAATCTTACTTTCATTGTAACATAAGCAGAACCTCACTTCATTGTAACATAAGCAGAATCTTACTTTTATAGTAACATGAGCAGAATCTCACTTCACTATAACATAAGCAGAATCTTGCTTCACTGTAACATAAGCAGAATCTCACTTCACTGTAACATAAGCAGAATCTTACTTCACTGTAACATAAGCAGAATCTTACTTTTATTGTAACACAAGCAGAATATTTTTTTCATTGTAACATAAGCGGAATCTTGCCTTCATTGTAACATAAGCAGAATCTCACTTCACTGTAACATAAGCAGAATCTTACTTTTATTGTAACACAAGCAGAATTATTTTTTCATTGTAACATAAGCGGAATCTTGCCTCCATTGTAACATAAGCTTCATAATTCTTCCCAGTTTTCCTTGCTCGGCGATCTCCGAACTCTTTGGCTGGCAAAGTGTAAAACGTATGTTGTTAAAACCACTTAAAAAGCTCAGCAAAATCTTTTTTGTTTTTGTTTTAACGTATGCGTATTTTCATGCGTATGTTCATAAACAGTTCAACGTTCAAAGTCAGAAAAATACAGGTTATTGCTATAAAAGCGTAAAAAAAACTCGTACAAATTATTGCGGTACGGATAAGATAGCGAAAGGTAAATTAATAAAAACTTACTCACCTGACAAAAATCGTAAGTGAACTTTTCACTGATAGCTGCGCATAGACTGACCGAAAAGTTTCTATTGAAGAATATTGTCTAAAGCCCATAGCCTGCTAAACTCTAGCTGATCGAGTTAATCAGGCTTAACTAAATAGTGTAGATTTTTTTCAGCCAGTTCCCGTCGAGAACATGTAAAAATAAGACATGCACTATTTGATGATGAACCTCTAGCAATATATTCTGTTTTGGAAATGTACGTATCTTTAGCAAATAACAAAGTTTGTATGAACCTAGCATAATTAAGTTTAACGTGTCGCATTTATTTCCCCAGTTAGGATATCAGGATCGATGTCAGGAAGTTCGAGCGCTCCGACCGGTTGCACTGCTGGTTCCCACACGGCCATTTGCGACTATGCCGACTGGCGACCCCCGCTTTACGACTCCCAGTTCAATCAAGTCCCCGGGCACGTCACAATAGAAAACATCAACGGAGCTCTTCCTACAAACGTAAGTATCTTCGTATAACGTTACAAGCGCCGGAACCCACGAAGTTACATCTTCATTTCGAGGGAATTTTAACATGCACGAGTTTAAAACGGGTTTCTGTCAATAATGTTCGTTTTGTCTGTATTTTCAAGTATGTATGTGTATGTGTGTGTTTTGGGGTAGGGGTGTTTAGGGTTGAGTGAGGGTATGGGGTAGAAGGTAGCATTTTTCTTAATCGATTTCGATGATAGATACCTTCTTTCAGTCATTTTTCTTTAGTATTGGTAATTTTTAATTTTTCAAGCTTTTGGACGTGGAATTTAACACTTGTATAAACTCTACTCTCTTTGAAATTGTTTTAAGGTGTAGCTGAGGGTATATACATCTTATTATAAATTTAAGAGACGCATTTGCAATCAGATCTCTCTGAATAAAAAGCTATTTGTAATATGCATGCTATGTAGGGCAAGTAGGCGCCTGGAACGTCGGCATTAGAAGTCTTGTGACGTCACATTGCACTTAGATTCAAGTATTTAGTAAACCATGCTTAATGAATGCAATTCCGCTAAAAGACTAAAGGAAAGAGACGATAGTTAGAAGAAAATGTTGTATGAACAAGTGTTGCATTGACTATTCATGATATACTAGGCCGATTTACATATATACACTTTTATATTAAGTACTATTCGTGTAATTGCATTTTTGTCTATCGCATGGCTTCACTGTCTGTTGTAGCAAAATACCAGGTTTGAATTGGGATTTATATTCTGACCACACAGGTTTAGTGTTGACGAAATAAGTATCAGGGAGTTAATTTAAAACTCAGTTTATTTTTGTCGCGACGTGTAACATTTTAAAACTCAGTTTTTTTTTGTCGCGACGTGTAACATTTTAAAACTAAGTTTATTTTTGTCGCGACGTGTAACATTTTAAAACTCACTTTATTTTTGTCGCGACGTGTAACATTTTAAAACTCAGTTTATTTTTGTCGCGACGTGTAACATTTTAAAACTCAGTTTATTTTTGTCGCGACGTGTAACATTTTAAAACTCAGTTTATTTTTGTCGCGACGTGTAACATTTTAAAACTCAGTTTATTTTTGTCGCGACGTGTAACATTTATCAGTATTTATTTATGAACTAATTTTAGTAAAAATGCAATTATACGGATAGGACATAAAGGTGATATCCGACAGTTTGCCTATATCAAATACATATAACAATATCGAACCACTGCTTTTGGGAATTTAGGCATAATTTTGGTATAACCCATACTTTTGTCTAATACGAGTTGAACACTAACTGAACTGTTAAGCAGAACTATTCGCGGAAAATAATCACACTAAATGTTTTTTTTTTCTTTCTAAATGTTTAAAAAGCTCGATAGCGTTCTCTGCTAAAAATAGACATCGACGTCAGAGTTTGCCCGGATGACTATGTAACGTGATCTCAAAAGTATGAAATATATCTTGATCTGCTACCTTTTTATTTACGATTCTTTTTAACAAGATTAAGAATATCATCTCATTCTTTGAAAATACAAACAGGTCGTTTCGGAAATGATTGTATACCAAGAAACGAACGATATTGCCCATGTTGTAATACAAGGGATATTGAAGAAATATTTCATTTTGTACTTATATGTCCATTATATAAAACCCTGCGCAAAAAAAGTATATTGATTCTTATTTTTAAAAATAGACCATCTGTTTACAAATTTAATATATTAATGTCAACTCAAGTTAATACAGCTTTTGTCCTATTATATGGCATTTTTGTAGTAAACAGAATACTGAAAAGTTAGAGAAACTTCAACACCGTGCACTTAGAATTGTTTTTAATGATTTTAATTCAACCTACGAAGATTTACTAGAAAAAGTTAACATGCCCACATTGCATATTGCTAGACTTAGAAACATAGCAATAGAAACATATAAATGCCTTTACCGTTTGTCTCCCCCTTATCTACACGATCTTGTTGAATTCAAACAATTATCTTATACTCTTAGAAACAGTAATACCATTTTAGTCCCAAAAGTCCGAACAACAACATATGGTAAGAAATCGTTCAGGTTTGAGGCAGCCCGGGTCTGAAACAATCTACCAAATCATGTTAGAACATGTGATAACTACAAGGAGTTTACCAGAATGATCCGGACCTGGACTGGTCAGACCTGTACATGTGTCATGTGTGTATATAATTTTTATGTGATTTTATATGCAACTTTCTGTGATGTATTTTATATGTCAGAATGTCAGTCTTATTAATTTGTGTTTTATTTTCTAATGTAACTGTCGTAACTTTCTTTTTACAGGTTTCGTTGATTGTCTTTTATGTCCATGTGTTAAACGATCTCTGCCATGTCGGAAAATAGCTTAAAGCCAATGTTTTTTATTGTACAAAAACCGACGTTAAATAAAGTTTCTTGTATCTTGTATCTTGTACAGCTCTTTTAAATGTTGCTAATTTTATAAAACAAGCCTTTAATATAAGAAAGAAAACTACTTAACTATGTAAATGCTGTTTTTCTTTTATAACGATAATATCAACTATACACTGATATAAATGATTTACTCTCAAAATGATTCATGTTATTTGTTTTATTTGTAAAATTGTGATTGTTTCACGTGAATGTTATATCTTATTGTGTGAATGTATGTTTGTATCAGATGATGTACGTATGTGGAAATCTCAATGAACGATGTTCTGTTCTGTTCTGATCTCAAAAGTAAGCGGTCACATGGTTTTCTTAGTTTAACAATAGCTATCTCTGCAGCGTGGCTCTGATAGGAAATACCTGTTTGCAATAAGGAGTGGTGATTTATGTTTGACTGTTCACACAGATCTAGGACATCAATGAACAGCATTTTGCAGGAATTTTGCAGGTGTAAATGGCTTATCTGTTGTTGTTGTTTTTAGTTTTATTTAAGAAAATAAATTTTGGTCCAAACTGTCTGATACCAACTTTAATATAAAAGTTTCTACAGCCAAATGATGAAGACTGTGTCGTAATTTGTGTCCCAATGGATAATCTATATTCAGAAGAAGTGCTTGCTTTGTAGCTAAAGACTTGCTTGCTTTCCAAATGTGTTCTACAATCGATATACCTCTGAATAATGACCATTATTTCCACAATGATCGCTTACATGGTAAAACGTAACTCCGCCCAAACAGCGCTTTGATTATATGAGCTATACCCTTTGTTGAAGATACTTTCGATGTAAACTTATGAACCAGCCCTCGATATGCACACATACTTATTCGATCGGACATTGGTCACTCAAACAAACATCACACCTACTTTAATTCAAACTGCTGTTCACAGACTACGGGAGCTGTGAGGTGCCATGCCAAATCCTTGAACGTTTAGAACCACAGACCTGTATTTATTAATTTATGTATCTTTAAAATATTTCATGTCATAAATCAATGCTCAATTAGAATTGCCCTAACATGGCGAGTTCAAATAAGTACCAACAATTTAGGGTTTATGGAAAACATTGATTTATAAATCAGTTTAAATTCTAATTTTACGGAGTCATTCGACAATTTACCAATATCAAAACATGCAACAATATCTTACATATAATTGGGAGAATTCGGGCATACGTTTTCTTTGCACTAACTGATACCTTAATACAATGTATAAGTAAGGACGATTGTAAAAATAGTCCGAAATTGATAGACAGAACAAATCGTGAAATAAATCGCCCTTAATGTTTATTCTTTCCAAATCTATCAATCAGCATCGATAGGACTATCTGCTAAAAATAGATATCGACGTCAGAGCGGATACCAGGATGATCTCAAAAGTAAAAAGTCACGTGTTTTTCTTAGTTTATAGAAAGCTTACTGTGAAGCATGGCTCAGATAGAAAGTACATTTTACTTTGTAATGACGTTGTAATGATGTTTTGCTTCACCTTTCACACAGATGCATGTCATTAAAAACCACATTTTGCGAGATCCTTTCAGTTTAAAAATAAAATATTTGGTTGATTGAGAAAAATAGGTTCAAACAATGGAAACTCCAAGAAAAAGTATTTATTCTAGCGTCTTCGACCATCTCTACTCACCATCTCTCCTTACCTAGTCCCCTCATTATGCCCTCCTCATCAAACTTTATCTGTAAAAAAAACAACTAAAAAAAACAACAACAGCAAAAAACACTCACACATACAAAACAACAACAACAACAACAACAAACAACAACAACAACAAAATAACAAATAAAAATAACTTGATTTATGATTTTTACAGTCTTCAGATGAAGCGAGTAATTACGTAAGATATTAAATGTAAAATAAACTGGTGTGAGTCAGTGGTTCAGTAGATAATGCATTGACATCGTTCCAGAATATCTTGTGTTTTATCTGTCATAGTTATAATTTGATCTAGTACGAGAACGATTTTCTAATTTATATATTCTTTTCTTTTTAAAACAGCAAAAATATGTCTTTATTGACAAACTAAGCAACCAAGAGTCCCGCAATTCAAGTCCCGGCATTGGCGATTATTTTTTCATGTTGATTTTCGAATTGTTGTAAGCAATATACATGATATTTTGTGGGGTCCTTTAAATAATTTCAACCAGCTGTTTGTAACCTTAGTGATTTTGTTCTCAGTCGAATTGCGGATCTCATTTAATAAATAGACACATACAGGCCACCATAACGTTTTCCGATCCACACCTGGTACAATTAAGAATTCGCCAACTTACTTTACACAAATCCCAGTAGTCCAACATTGAGACACTTCCGGCATGTTTATTCTTCGTATTAAGTATAAATGGAGTGCCTTATTGAATCGTGTTTGCTTGTTTGTTGGGTTTATTTCCCACCAAAACTGGTTTTTGTTATCCGGAGATGTTATCCCCTTGAAGCAGATTAATGCTGCCTTCACTGTGTATAGCATTGCATCACATTATATCCTGACACCAGACCGACCAGTAGTACAACTACCTTTATATTTGCTTGATCGTTAACAATCTTTGCATTTTAACGGTAATAGATCAATAAGTTACTTCAAAGCAATATGTGCAAGATTTAAATGATTTGATTAATGTTAATATAGTATTAAATACATATGGACGTATTGGCATTTTGTCCCAGCTTCTCAGTTTATAGATTTAATCTCATGTGTGAATAAGTGTAGCTTACAATTAAATTGCACTGATTTTCTTTTGTTTGTGACTTTATTTTGATTTATGTAATTTATATAATTATCTTAAGTAGATTGTGAAGAGTTGAGAAATGAAACTGCTGAAACAGCTGTAGTAGTAGTAGCAGCGTCTGTTAATGGCTCATAAAACCACGTCTGCACTTCATAATTATTTCAATTTTTGCGCTTCAAATGATTTAAATATTACTGGTTTTGCAGATTCGCCTGGTCCAAACAGAAAAATCAGTTCATTGACAAAATACATATATGTATAAGCTATTTATTATAAACGTTGATATTTCACTTCATTATTCATTGTAGTTTGACAAAGATTATTATTTTGCGTTATACAAATAATGTTGTATCAATTCGTTTTAGCAATTAAAAAGATCGCAGTAAGAACATTTTGAACACCCCTTTGTCCCTATAAAATAACATTCTTATCATCAGCAAATCATTCGTGATTTAATTGATGTTTTGACGAGGGATGATCGACAAAGGGGGTTTACTCATACAAACATTTTGTGAACTTTTAAAGTAATGATGTTCATATAACATACTTACATTGTACATATACATGTGTGGAAATGAGTTGGATAGTTATGTGAAGAAAGCAATACAATAAAAACGGAATTTATTAATTAATTTACAGCCATGATTGCATGCATTGTATTTAGGCTCAGTTTTATTGTGTTAATGGGGTTCGAGGTTATAAGCTTTCATGAAAGGAAAAGTTATTGAAAATTTATTCCACTAAATCTAATTGATGACATGTTTTTATCATTTTTATTTATTTAAAAATGTTAAATAATCTAATAGGTTAGAAGTAATTCAACACTTTTTAAGAACTACAGTCTTAAACTTTTTAATAATAATAATAATAATAATAATAATAATAATATAATAATACTAATACTAATATAATACTAATACTATACTAATACTAATAATAGGTATTTTAAATTATAACAAATTGTTTACTAGCACAACGTTCTGAAAATTTTACTGAGTCGTTAAGTATCACAAAAAACCCTCTTTGCTTCCATTAGGTAAAGCTTAAAAGTAAACGCCGAAGATAAACACATCTTAAAGCACTGTGTAACATCACAGTAGGCGAAATCGACGAGTAACTCGCAAAGCCGCTATTAAAGCGCGAAAGAATTTATATTTATTGTTTGTATTTACCAAACAGTTTGACCCGTTTTGCTCACTCAAAGCCCCCGACCAGTTCGGAGGTTTATTAGCGCATACGTCTGAACGACTATTGTCTACTTTTTTAATCGGCGTCTAGAATTATTTGTATGAAGCTTCTAACTTGTTTAATCGAAAAAAAGTGAACATACTTTGTTATAGTACCTTTATAGGATAATAAGATCGACTGTATTTGAGTATTTCGCAATAACTGTTTAAAGTTGAATCCAGCTTATTTGATAGTACTAGCAGTGTGCCTGATTTTAGCGCTCAGGTAACATTTGATTGGACTAGATAATAAAGTAAACGTCTACAGATTGCGAACAATCTAACTCATTTTCTGAAAAAGGTACCTCTTTGTTCTTTCAAAACATACGCTTCATTGTTCGATGTTTTCTCTGATTTAATGTTAGTTTGAACAACTGTTTTGGACAAACTACACAGTCATTGAAACAGGGAAGTCACATTACGGAAATTTCATTTTCATTGTTGTGAATAAAAACAAAACAACGTTATTAAAATGACGTCAGCACCAAGTGGATGTAGCGTGACATCTGGCTATTCGGCAACGTGTGATTACAACGCCTGGCTGCCGCCTTTGTACGACAATGACTTTTCACCTATACCTGGGTACATGCGCTTGGAGAACGTGAACGGAACAATACCTGAATCTGTAAGGACTTTTACATACATGCCATGCTTTACTGGTGTGATTTCGTTATTTTGTTGTACTTTTTACTCATTTGGTTATATGTCACGATAATTATAGCTGCACAAACCACTTTTAAAAAACTAATAATCGACATAAACGATGCATTGAAATAAAAAAACTTCTTTTGCAAAGAAATTATAAGTAAAACATAAAAAATAAGTTATTATATATAACAAACACAGCTATCCTGCTGTTAACACTAGTTATAAATCTACAATAACACAGGATCATTTTATAAAATAACCAATCATTTAAATTCTCTATTCGGCATAAACTTTTATGCCATTGCCAAAGAACATATGACGTCACATAAATATTTTATACGAGGTAAGAATGAAATGTTAAGTAGGAAAGCAATGTTAAACAATTTGAACAATACACGCGAGCGTTCTTTTTTTTTTTTATTGATAATTGAAATTCAGTCCATTATTTGACGTCTCATCTCATGATAAAAAACAATATATGCATACTGTTTTTCCAATTCTGCATTTCCGTATCTTCCTTCTTTGATTGCCAGTTAATGAGCCAAGCATATAACTCTAGTAAGAACAAATGCAAATTTTCTACAATAACTAAATAAGGTTCTCTTTCTAAACAGCCTTAAAATGTACGATATGTATCTCGTTTATGTATAAAATCTATCGTAGAGCAGCAATATACGACATATTGATCACACATTCTTTGTATAACCAAGATTTATGGATTTACAAAACGATAACAGTTAAAAAGATATGTTAATCGAAGATTTTCGAAATATGACTGTAAACTTTGAGACCACTTTAGAAAACATATATCTGTTTTTTAAAATATACTATTTGTTTGAGAAATGTTATATCAATGCGTTTACTATTATGAGCTTTATAAAATTCCTCGATTTTATGCTAGAATTGGCAAAGTCATAGAGCAAAATAGTTTTTCTTTTGTGTCTAACGGAACAGCTTAAAACTAACTACGTTTTGTATATATTGCCTAACCTGCTTTATCGGAAAAGCGTTTTGATGCTGTATACAAATCATATTTGATGTTAATGTAACACACAGATAAGGACATTGATCATCGACTTACAGTGTTACATTGTAGTACTTCTCGTCACACATTTCACATAAACATTAACTTTACTTGAAACCTTATTGTTTAAAGTCAACACGTGTCTTCCCCTGAAAAAGAAGGAATATGCAGAGCGTGTTGATGGAGAAACATTTAGAGGCTTTAAGTTAGTAACTTACCTGCAGCATTTAAAAAAATGAAAATAAAAGATGTTATATATATATATATATGACTTAAATCGCGTCGCGTAGCCTGTGATTATCCCAACGTAAGAAACTGGGAATTTTTGAATTCAGTTTTGAAGATAATACATTATATTTATTTTGTTGAAAACTCAATTCTGTGAAATTTGCTGCATTTGACTGGGCATTGTTTTGTGTAATACTGTTTGCTTCTGCTGACTTAAGTCAGTTGACCTTTTGTTTGAAAGCTCATCGCCATTTTCGGATATAGCTTTGCAGTCATTTACTTTCCGACCACCGCAAGATCACTTCCTGAGCCCACTCATCACTTTTTCTTTTATGTATGCTATTTTCTTTTTTTAAAGTTATACATAAATTAAAAAAAAGACTAATCTGTTTAATTTTCATTTCATAATTCGACATTATATTGCTTGATTTGCCGTAAATATAAATTAAAGTGTACAATTTCGTATATAATTTGTGCGAAATGCTATTCGGTAAAGAATGAACAGGTAACATCTCAAAATCTGCCACCTGGCAGGTTGAGTTTCTATTGCTTGTTGTTTGGTTACCAAGTTGGTTAACTGTCACCAGCGTGAAAAAGCAAGAAGAACGACACAATCACATCATAATCTAGTGACAAATAGTAATCTTTCAAGCCATATGTTTATTTTTGTTCAGCAACGTTAAGCTCGTATGGATAAAATTGGAAAAATACCATTTATGTTCCTGAGGAAAGAGATTGACTCTAAAAATAATTTGACATATCATTTAATGCATTCGGCCTGTTAAAAATTATTCTTTTGTCTGTTTATGTTTAGTTAAGAACGTATCTACTCAAGCTTTTTTACATTGAACCTTTAATAGTTTATGGTGCTTCTATCCCCATCTATAAGAAACACATTGATTTTTATCTACCATGGCCTTTTGCCCTTTGGTATATGGCGAGCCTTCCTTATGACGTCACATACATATTTAATTGCAGTTCCGTTTTTCTTTTGCAGGCGTTAGGCGGGCTCTCTGGTAACAGTCAATACTCCGGAACTCCACAACTTATCCTGGAGTGCGGTTTCGGGACCACCAACACTCTAACCCTGCTCTCCAACAGCCTGACTTCAAATCTCTCCTGGGTGGAAGAATTGTCCATTTCAGGTAGGGATGAGGTTTACGAAATTCCAGTGCAGCGTTAACCAGTAGTCTGTAGTTTAAGCTGAAATGGCACCTGAATCTGAATCCCTGTTCGAATAACAACCGTATTTCAAACTGCACGAACATGCAAATAAAGCGTCATCCCTATCGTTGAACATCCAGCTCGTTTGTCTAGCCCGATAACCTGTAACTACTTCATGGACATGCAGACAGAGTATCTATCTTTAAAACTTATAACAACCGTATTTCAGACTGCACAGACATGCAGATCGCGGACCTGGCCTTCTCGACACTGACTGGGATGACCTTGATGTCAATCATGTCCGGCAACATCGCGTCCATTTCCTCCACAGCTTTCTACGGTCTCAGC
Source organism: Sinonovacula constricta (assembly GCA_007844125.1). Lineage (NCBI taxonomy): Eukaryota > Metazoa > Mollusca > Bivalvia > Cardiida > Solecurtidae > Sinonovacula > Sinonovacula constricta. Next base: position 42,917,745 of record CM017565.1, on the reverse strand, counting down.
CAACTGACCACCCTCTACATCTATGCATCCTTCCCGAGCTCCGGAATACCCTCTGGACTCTTCGCAGGTCTTACTGGATTGCAGACCTTAGACATGTCGCGGACAACTCTGAACAAGTAAGGGCAACTATCGTAATAAACATACTATGACAATACGATATTATTATCTTTTGAGTTCGGTAAGATTTACTTTCCATATTGACGCCTATTTCGTTGGATGATCGAATGATATAGTATCAGGCATTATCTGCAATGACAGCAATTGAATTTATCTCCTTTGGTTTCTTAGCCTCTCTAATAACGCTTATATCAATGAATCACGTCGAAAGCAACTTCCAAAACTACGGCTTGTTTATTTTTGCTGATGACTATCGCTGTTTTTATAGGGTTACATAATGCAAATAGTCCGAATGTGTAGAACTTTTTGTGTACTTTCTCGATTGCGATTGATATTACTTGAATTTTGTTCTGCGTTCGAACACCTGGAATTCGTGAGGTTGCTTGTCCATTTTTATCGAGTATACTATACGTCCTGGACCCCCACCCCCAGATTATTTGTTCTATGATTTCTAACATAAAGCAATACCAAATAAGGCAAACCACGATCTCTCTATTATTTAGTATCAATATTAATGTAACGGTTGAACATTAATTTTTTAAATGTATGAGTAAAATAACCATTTAGAAACGTGTTGAGATAATCACTGCCAAGCAAACATGGTACGACACGAGGTGGCTCTTTCAAGCCTCAATGAAATGTACAAAAAATGCTCTAGGTAACTTCATTCTGAACGTGTCAAACTGTCAAAATAATGTCAGTGTGCAGAAATATGTGATTGTAACATAATCGTGTACTTTAAACATGGTTGACAACAGCTGATGATAATTTTCCTTACTGAAACATTGGGATACTAAATGGCAATGACTGTCCTATGCACGGCAAAGGTTTTAACTGTTTTTTTTTTAAATCTCGGAGCAAATGTTAACAAATTGGGTGTTTGTTTGTTTTAGCATTTTCAAAATGTGTGAGTAAATAGAAGGAGCTGCACTGCCTATGTTTAGCTTATTACTCTGTCTGTTCTCCAGCATCCCGTCGGGTCTGTTTGACGATCTGAAGAACCTCCAGACTCTCTACTTGTCTGAATGTGGTCTGACCACATTGCCAACCAACATGTTCCTGCCGCTCCTTAGTCTCACCACCCTAGACGTTTCCACCAATCGCTTCCACTGTGATTGCAGCCTCCAATGGCTTGGTGTATATCTCCAGGACACAGGTACGTAGAGGTCACCTTCAATGTCTTGATGTATATCGCCAGGACACAGGTAAGAAGCTGCAATTTCCATGGCTTGGTGTATATCTCCAGGACACAGGTAAGTAACTGTCACCTTCAATAGCTTGGTGTATATCTCCAGGACACAGGTAAGTAGCTGCCACTTCCATGGCTTTTTTTGCATATCTAAAGGACACAGGTAAGTAGCTGCCACCTTCAGTGGCCTGGTGTATATCTCCAGGACACATGTAAGTAGTGGCAGATTCAATAGCTTGGTGTATACTAGTATCTCTAGGACACATGTAAGTAGCTGCCACCTTCAATGGCTTAATGTATATCTCCGAGACACAGGTAAGTAGCTGCCACCTTCAATGGCTTGGTGTATATCTCCAGGACACAGGTAAGTAGCTGCTACCTTCAATGGCTTGGAGTATATCTCCAGGACACATGTAAGTAGCTCCCACCTTCAATGGCTTGGTGTATATCTCCAGGACACAGGTAAGTAGCTGCCACCTTCAATGGCTTGGAGTATATCTCCAGGACACAGGCAAGAAGCTGCCACCTTCAATGGCTTAGTGTTTATCTCCAGGACACAGGTAAGTACCTGCCACCTTCAATGGCTTGGAGTATATCTCCAGGACACAGGTAAGAAGCTGCCACCTTCAATGGCTTAGTGTTTATCTCCAGGACACAGGTAAGTACCTGCCACCTTCAATGGCTTAGTGTTTATCTCCAGGACACAGGTAAGTAGCTGCCACCTTCAATGGCTTAGTGTTTATCTCCAGGACACAGGTAAGTACCTGCCACCTTCAATGGCTTGGAGTATATCTCCAGGACACAGGTAAGAAGCTGCCACCTTCAATGGCTTAGTGTTTATCTCCAGGACACAGGTAAGTAGCTGACACCTTCAATGGCTTAGTGTTTATCTCCAGGACACAGGTAAGTACCTGCCACCTTCAATGGCTTAGTGTTTATCTCCAGGACACAGGTAAGTACCTGCCACCTTCAATGGCTTAGTGTTTATCTCCAGGACACAGGTAAGTACCTGCCACCTTCAATGGCTTAGTGTTTATCTCCAGGACACAGGTAAGTACCTGCCACCTTCAATGGCTTGGAGTATATCTCCAGGACACAGGCAAGAAGCTGCCACCTTCAATGGCTTAGTGTATATCTCCAGGACACAGGTAAGTACCTGCCACCTTCAATGGCTTGGTGTATATCTCTAGGACACAGGTAAGTATCTGTCACCTTCAATGGCTTGATGTATATGTCCAGGACACAGGTAAGTAGCTGCCACCTTCAATGGCTTGATGTATATGTCCAGGACTCAGGTAAGTAGCTGCCACCTTCAATGGCTTGGTGTATATCTCCAGGAAACAGGTAAGTAGTTGTCACCTTCAGGTTAGTGACTTTAGTTTAATGCTCTGGTTTTCACCACAAGGACACAGGTAAGTGGCTTCAGTCTTCAGTGCATTGGTGTGTTTAACTCCAGAACCCAGGTAAGTTGTTTCACTCAACTGGCTAGAAAAAAACACATAAAAATAGACAACAAAATAGCCTATTAAGTTTCATTGATCAGGGATGTACGTTGCAACTTGGCCAGCGGTATGGGATGTACATGCAATTTCACTTTCGGACTAATGTCTTGTGCCTAAAATGGCCACTTGAATTAAATAAAGCATTTGAGGTTTCTGCGAACACGTGTATCGGTAAACTGCATATTACTTAGTTTTTGTTGTCAATTTACATCCTATCTAATATATGCACGAAACAAGTTCAGTTATACCTAACAGTCGAAGTGATATGCAATGGTAGGCGTTTGTATTTGAAACGGCCACATGGAATTCCAATACGTTTTGAGCTATGTCATGGCCGACACTAGCACAGATATAATCGGTAATTGTCAGCAACTTTTTTATTATTGTATAACGTAAAGATGACCCGTATATTTGTTAATGATCTCTCCTGGCTTTTTAGGGTTTACCTCTACCACGTGCACAACGCCTTCCACATTCAACACGTACGACCTCACCCGCTCTTTGGCTACTCTGAATTGTGCTGAGGTATGCACCTATAACACCTATAAAAATATAAAATTATATATAAAATATATATATATATATATATATATCCACTTAATCCTTGGGGTGTTTTCATGGTATAAAGTATGTTATTAAGAGCCAATACTGTCAAAGAAGATATCCATAAACTAGCCACTGTTATTTCTGTAAGGAGTTGACTACATCCAATAAACCTTCTCAATGCTCAATGTGTTCTTTTTAAAAACTGTACATGCAGTCGAAATTGTCATGAACACTTTTTTGGGGATTTCGGATTATATTTTCCCAGTCCAGCTATACCTTTTCTGCATGTCATTTTTAAAGTTTTATTTATCAAGGGAAACAACTATCGATCATATTCACCAGAATTAAATACATGTTTTATAACAGTTTCTGCAATTCGCCGCGTCTTGTTTTCAACTCAATTTCAATATATAAACGTATATGTAAATATTAATGTACGATTGTTTTCATGTTACGATGTATATATATCTCTTTGTTTTGATTGTTTTGAACTAAGACCGACCTAATTGTACTGACCGAGAGGTATTATGTACGCTAAGATTATTGTATTTGAAACAATGGCCGCACAACGGGACATAAAGTTATAATTCGACAAAGCTGTCTGTGTACGCTCAGTCACGAGACCTAAATGTTTGTAGGTATTTTGCACCAACATTAACTTGATTCCGTTCTGTGTGCAGGAATGTATTTTTTATTCGTATTAGTTGCTTTATTGACTGATGACACATTTTAGGTCAGGCACAGGTTCATTAGGGTGCATAACTGATTGATTTTGCACGGGATCCAACTACAATACAATCTATGTTAAAAGATGCTGAAAATTATATATTGGAGACGAATTAATGTTAATAAAACTAATGTTGTAAAGTTATAATACTAGTTTAATATTTTCAGTATTCAATGAACATAAAATTTTGGTTTCTATTTTTACCACACAGCCAATAAAACACCTCCTATTGGTGACTATGAATCACCTTTACGTCACCTTTACGAGTCGATAACAAACTAGTGTCTTATCGAAAATAAGATTTTAGGTTAGATTGGTTTTGATTAATGATAGCCTCTTGTAGTAAGAATGCGGTTATTTCCATCAAACTATATTTCTATATATTCTGTATATTCTGCGTTTTCTTTTTTTCAGAGCAGTGAATGTAAGTATTTTCTTCTTCGACATTTTTTTGCAATAATAATGGTTTTATCGTTGTTGTTGACGATGTGTCGGTGTACGTGGTGTGTATTCCAGTGTGACTGATGATAATGATATATCACATATTACACATTAACGTCACTAACATAACTTTACATAAAAAGGCTTACTATCCATTTAGTAATAATTCTCCTCAGCTATATATGTGTAGTTGTCGCAACGTTGGTATTAGTTTGATATAGCTGTGCAAATCGCTGCAATTATTGCTATAGCGACGTGCATGTGGCATTGGTGGACAATTCCTCCCAAACAAACATGCTGACAAATATACCGCAATTTATCACACTTTGGCAAAAGTTTCTATAAGCAAATTAATATTGCAAAGCTATTATTTATTTGGCAAAAATTGCGACCATGCTATCGGAAAACAAACATAAATTAGCTTTATTAATGTTGTATTATTTTCGTACCTAACTACCTTTATAGTTCAAATAGTTTCAAATGATTTCACATTTAAATATTATTTACTGATGTTTTTGAGTATTTCATTTGAAAAAGAAATTAAGAAAACTAATTTATTAAGAATTGTTGTTATGAAAATAGGTCTTTTGAATTTGAACTTTAAGTGCACCATGTATAGAATAAGGTAATAAGTGGGGATTTAAAATTGATTTTTTTCGTTCATTTTCAAAATAGAGTCCATGGGCAAAAAAATAAATAGAACATTATTTTCTTTTTCATGTGATTTAATATTTTGCTGACCAGTGAATAAACCCTTCTAACATTAGAAAAATAAACAAATATAATCTATGAATGGTACACGTACAAACATTGCCTGATGCTTCATTTCCTTTTATGAATTACGTCAAACTTTTGCTAGTTCTTCAGCAGATTCAGAACTTTCAGTCCTTTGATAATTCATTTATTTTACAGCCGAATGGGACTGGAAACTACTGGCTGCAGGTATAGGTGCGGGTGTCGGTCTGATTCTAGCAGTTGTTGGCGTATCCATCTCCCTGTACCAGAGAAACAAGATCAACAGACTTCTCGGGAAGAACCAGGGTAACACCACCAAAACAAGCAAGGTCTGGGACATCTCAAAGAAGGTCGAGAACCAGGGAATGAAGAGTAACAAGTCTATTCGCAGCGAGCCGGAAACCAGCCGTTCCTCCGGAAAAGTGTCACCACTCCAAGACAGTCCAATCATCAGGCCCAGTTATAATGAAAGACCCATATACCATGATTTCTATTGATTGCTTTGTCCCTATCAATGTAGGCATATCTTGGTTTACCTTTTTACATGCGAATTCAGCAGTAAGAATAAATGTTGGTTCTTTAGACATTTTTTGTAGAAATCTTAGTATAGACTAAATCTAGATTCTTCATAGATCTGGAAAATTGAAAGTGACATAATTATTTTGATGATAATAGGATAAAATCTTTGCAAAATATAATATTCATGTTATAAATTTTCAATTTTGAAATGCTTTCAGCAGATAGTGTAAAATTAAATATGTTACATAGTTACATGCTTTGGATATAACGTTCTACAAGGAAAAATTATATGATATGAAAACTATGTTCTTGCAAGCAAACGTCCCATGAAGACATGCTATAGCAGATTCACGACGGCCACGTCTAGCATTATAAACAAGAAGGCACAACACACAGAAGCGTCCACAACGCATTAACAGCTTTATATGGTGATAAATTGGTTTTGGTTTACCATCGCCTTCGCATTGCAGTACATGGATAGCAAACTGTATATGAACTCCTCATTGTTACTATATGATGACCAAAAAGGTGTTAAACGGAAGATTCAAAGTAAGTTTTTGTAAAACGACTGAAAATCAACAACGAAATACACCACCACCACCGCCAACAACAACACAAACGATATATGTCATTATTCCATCTCCGCTCTGGCTTTCTGTGCCTTCACCCTGGCAAAACCATGGCGTTGTCAACTGATCACAGCTGTTGAAAAGCACAACAATTACAGTTCACGCTTCTATACATTATTACAGTTTATCAATGCCGTGTAATTCGATTTAGCTGTATGTGAACCTACTTTTATATATCGAGTGGTTTATATTCAATCACCGTATTTAACTTTTATGATTACTATTGGTCCATCGTGATTTCTTGACAGCGTTCCATTGTACGATTAAGCTCAACCTACTCGTTAGTTTAGTAAACACAATTTTATGACATTGCTATGTTCAAGTAGTTGACAAATTGATGCAATAAAGGATTTAAAGTTATTTTTCTTAGAGGCCGAGTATCGAATGCTAGTTCCGTGGATAATTCAATATGTGAAAATAGTAATAGAAGCATACATGTATTCGTTGCTACAAATATAACTTCTGGCTATTAAGGACAAGTTTACATCCTGCTGCTGGTTAAAACCGTGTTTCTGCGATTGTTTACAAAATACCTAAGGGAATCACGCGGCTATTCTTACGGTGATTCAATGACTCGTCAAAAAGTAACGTGACCTTTAATTAGCAGAAAAACAACAAAATGGTTGACATTAGTGACAGTCGAGTAAGGTTTGTACTGACTAGTCAGTAACAGACGTCACGTGACTTTCCCAATCCGCCTCGCAAAATCCGCGCGGAATCTAAAAATAGTAATTAAAAGGCTACATAGCCGTTGAAAAAAAACACACCTTTAGATAAAGGGTCCATTAGATAAAGTGATTGTGGTATTTTACCACAAAAAGTATTCCTACAAAAGCGGTTCATGTAAGCATTAGCTAAATGTAATGTGAGTAATATGGGATCTTCGAATATAGGCCAATATCATCAACGTTCGTATTGCGCTGTAATTGTTATAGTCTTACTCAGAATTGTAACACTATTTACTTGTATGGACAAATAATAATTGATTATAAATATCTGATTTATTTTGCCCTATTTATATACACACTATGTGTAAAATAATGGGTTTGACGGATGCTGATGTTCTCTTATACTTTTTGTTGAGCCTACAATTTTACGGTTACCGGTCAATAACGGTGATTTCACTTGTTTTAAGCGTCTTAAAAATATAACATAAAAGGTGTTGCGTATTTTCTTTTTTCTTACAATATACAAACTTACTTCCGGTTTCAATTTCGCTAAGTAAATTACATTCACTTCTGTATTTACAGTCTTAAAACTAAAACATCCCATGCAATCATAGAAGATAAAACAACACAAACCTTACACGTGGTCCTCTTTGAGCACTTAACATTTGCTTTTGTTTATAAAAAGATGATCCCAGTTATATATGTCGTACTTCTACACTTGCGAAACTAAGGAAATACAAATACGCGCACATATGGAGTTTTCAAGTGAAAAACGTTGTGCCAAATTTAGCCGCGTTTTTACCGCAACGTCTTTACCGCATTTGGACCCAAAATCACAGATCATGTCGCATATTGTGGTAGGTAGTCAGTCCTCAAACTTCTTAAATTCTTCCTTGTTATTTCCCTTTTCACAGCAAAATAACAATAAAGCGATATTTGTAGGAATGACATAAGAATAAGTATACATAATTAGGTATTCTGATAAACGCAAGCTAAGAAATGATAAAAATGAGATATTCCCTGTACAGATATAAAAAAGAGCTATCCACAAGGGAAATAACTTATGTAATTTGTTTAAAAACATGTAAAGAAAATACTTAATTTAGTTATTTTAATAAAAATCTAGAGCTCTTGTTTTCTTTGCTTTTTTGTCAATTGTAACATTATCACAATTATGTAAATATAGAGTAGACATTGTATATCTTACCTGGCCAGTGGTCAAGTGACGTCCATTGGCAGCCGTGCATGGGTGCGAATGCATGGTTGCACATGAAAGATGAACTTTTTTACATAGACTTATATCTGTACGTCTCTCAACTACTCATGTATGACAGAATCTTGTAAAGCTTGTACACAACCAACCTTTTATATTAACCTGAGACTGAAATAAATTTATATTGATTTATCGTTTGATTTTGTCCACTGTAAGCAATTAGAATATGTGTAGACATCGACACTTTTGTCATTGACTATTTGAATTGTTTGAAATTCGAAAAGTCCTCGTTGATGTAATTGAAAAATTAGTTTGATGCGTTCAAAATTAATTGAAATTACCGTGCTTTTATGTTGTGGCTTAGTGCTTAGTTCTATGTAAACGTCACCGCTCGATCTGTTTTTATCTTAACTGGATGTTTTCTGCTCAGTGTTGTTTGTAGTTGAGAAAACCCACAGGATGTGCGACCTTAGAGCTCTGTATTTTAAAATGGTTTAAAATCATATAAAGCTTTGGAATGGACCTTTTCTGTCACCAAATACTGTGAGTTAGTGTATTATGATTTTGTAGTTCGAGGGTTTTAATGCTCCAAACGTGTCAAACATAACGTTTATTTTTCTCACTAACCATATATATATCTATATCTAAAACCTTATATAACTTTTTAACACTTCAGTCGGATCTTTTGCCCTTCTGACCGTCCAAAGGCTGTAGCTGGTGTGTTCTTTATGTTTGTAACGTGTCGTCTCAGCGTTTTGTCACTTTTTGCATTTAACTTGTACTTGGAAACAAAACATCAATACACATTCAAAGAAGCATTAAAACATACTTGTGTCTAGTTGATTGTACGATTTTAAAATATGACGCTGTACTTATAGGACCTTGTCATACTTTCATAATCAAGATCATAACAATGTTTCTTGTGCAACGTAGCGGTCGAACAACATTTTTCCGAGCATGTTCTCATTTCACTCATTATATCAGGATTGTTACGTATATTTCTCGTTGAATTTAGGTTATTTATTTCAACAACAATATCGTATTTCACATGAGTGTATCATCATTTCTGCATTTAAATGGCTTGTGTAACATGTGTCTTGTGCTTGTAGGAGTTAAATATATGTTTTAGTAATTATAATGCATTGTCACATTTTCTTGTTCAAAATGTCAAGGGCAGTACAACGCAAAACGACACTTTCTCATACATGTAATTTATTGCACATATTACACTTCCAAAGCCTCGTGTCCAATTGGTGCATTTGTGATCGTTTCTGGCATTTGCTTGGTCTGTTTCTTTGTTGTGTGTGTGTTGTTTGTTGCTGTTGTTTTTCAATGTCAGTTACATTTATTTTATAAAAAAAGTTATATTTGCCATACTTATATAGTAGCAGATAAAACGAGATGATCAATTTTAATTGACATATGTTGTAACTGGATACAAAATATCAATACACATTCAAAGAAGCATTTTAAAAACACTCGCACATCTTACATTTCCTTCATTAAAGTTATATCGATGTTTAAAGAACATGGTTACATAAACACACCCACTTTAGTAAAATATCTTATACTAAATTATTATGTCAACTACCAACCTTTGCAATATAGCAATAAGAACACAAATAACAAAATCATGAACAGTTTGTACAGTTTAGTCAATGGAGGCTTAAAGGTCCCCCGACCCATTCATATTACAACAAGTGAACAAAGCATGGATACATGAACGGTACAGATAATGTTAACTATTAAACAACAGATTAATCTTATGAAATGCATTATCCAATGACGGTTATTTAAGCATACTTACATCATGTTTCGCCATATATAAAGATAAAAGTGTTAAAAACAAAACCCAACGATACGTGTGTTGGACTGTAATGGGTTAAACACATACATACAGTATATACTATTCACAACAATTTAAGGCACATGTGTCCTCTTGATCTCGTGTCAAATACAATATACTGTATAGTAAACAACTGTATCAGTCTTATTTGGTTTACCTTACATTTTAAACTTAATATTCACCCACGACTTTGAAGCTCGAGTCATGCCCCGATCTCATGTCATCAATTTAAATATGTATTTGTTCTAAAGCACTAACACACAAAAGCAAAATTCAACAAATGAATACTCATGCAATCCTAAATATTGTTTTCCTAAAATAGCAAAACATCGTTGATTTGAGTTCAGTTAAGTCTTTTACCGTTCATCTAGTATAACTAAAGCTAGTACATGTCGTCATACATCGGCCTGTTTCCAGCAAGGTAGTGCGGCTTCATAATTACAGGACCACTCTCGAGTGGCACCACTTTACCTAGTGATTTGCCGGAAACCGTGATTTCTGCTCTGCTTTTACGCGGGGCGTTATAAGTAGGGTCTTCTTCTGTGTTCGTTACCACGAGTGTCCGTGAAGTTGGGAATCTGCTTGATGTGCTCGACTCGATTCGCGCTCTTCTTGGCAGGTTTCCCAAACTTAGAAGAGTGTTTATTTTGCGGCGCTGAAGTAAAACGAGCGTCAGAGCAACTGTCGTCATGACAAATTCAATTGACGAAACAATTACCATCATAATCAGTTTCCAGCTGTCATTTCCTGTAGGAAAAAGTTGGGGCGTTGGTTAGGTTTTAATTTGCACAATATACTTAGTTAAACAGTAGATTCACTTTTGTATGTAATAAAAAAGGATGCTGTATACGGTCCACATTTTTAGCAAGTCAGTGATTATCTTATTGTTTTCACAGATTATAAAAAAACTTTAATCGTCCTTGTAAAACTAACTTTAAAATACAAATTAGCTTAACAAAAACTTTATAACGCATCAATGCAAAAACATGTGCATTTTACTTACTTTATTTCTTATAACCCAACGAAGTTAAATAACTATCACGCTAGAATCAATTGCGAATCAGTCAACACACCAATTAAAGATGCTGGAAATGGTATTTTTACAGCACCCCTCCCCAAGATAACACCTTACTATTTGATCAAAGTTGGACGGGTCGTTAGGTCGGTTTAGATTGTGTACTGTACACAGGAATGTCATGGGGAAGTGGGTGGCGGGGATAAATTTATTCGTTACATTTGATGCACATGGACTGGCTGCATTGCTATTGGCCAGCAAAACTCCGTTCTTATGCGAATGACCGTTCAAAGTAGGTAGCTTCGTATAACGTTAGCCCATTGGTATTTTTTAACCACAACACGTTCCATGCATGTCGGCCGTATAAACCCTCACAACCACTACCACTCACCCCAATAACCTTCTACTGTGTAGCCCGATTAGGCCGTGGTGATGACACATCCCGATTGCCAATTCCTTAATGTGGGACGGCGGTGATGGACAACAAATGAGTGACGATGACATCACTGGACAATTCTTATTGCTGCAATGTGCTATTCTTGCGAATATTATTAATCGAATGTGCATAGGTCCTTGGTGAAGTGGTGATTTCCTTGTTTATATCAGTATTTAAAAGAAAATTTCGTACAATGTATATCTTTGGAATTCAACGGCCTGAGCTTGAGTCAGCATCCCTAAGTAGGTCAAAAGTTAGGTTAGACTGGCACTCACATCATAGATACTGTCTTTCTTGTTGTTTAACCACGTTGCTAAGGCGTTATTTCACTCAATCAACTAGTATCTACTTTCACTGTTTTGCCATAAAATTGTTTCTTTTTTATGCAAAGCAAATCTGTGAAAATACTTAAACAATTGTTGTTGTGTTTCTTGCTTAACAATCATCATTTGTCTGTAGGTCAAAGATGGTGGGCAAAATTCTTATTTAAGCGTCACTTAGAACATGGTTTAACCACCAGTGATGTTTTGAAGAGTAACGATCGTCGAAAGATAAACAATTATTTAGGTATCATGACATTCAGATAGTGATGTTGGAGACCTTGGTGTACCATAAGTTATAGGAACATATAATCATAATAGTACGAGGCGATGCAATGGTAAGACAAGAAACAATGGAGCTTTAAAGTATACTGAACGATAAAAGTTAAGTAATTTTCCCCGAGTATATCTTTTAAAATAGACCGAGTAAGTGCATTCTTGATTGTACGAGCCTGTTTTAAGTCTAATGTAGGTAACGTTAGAATAATGTCACAGAAAGGTACTGCCCCTCTGCTGCTACGGGATCTAGCCTAACTGTTACTTCGCTTTCCCCCTTGATGTCTGATACATCTTTGTATTGCAAGCTGCATTGCTAACATCGGCATAATCTGTTTTATTTAACAAGACATGGCATAACAACTGCATAGTCCTATTATTGCCTGCTACCTTTTAGAACTGCAAACTACATTGTTAACTGTGGCATTCCCGGTACTTTTCATTAAAACAGACCTCTCCGAACGTCTGCGATTTTCTGTTATTGACAGCTTCATTATTGTCCCCATAAATACTATTATCCCATAAGTGGCACCGCTGCCCAAAGCGCAGCCAAAGCTTATGGAAATATCCAATTTAACAATGTGCGTCATGACAATTTTGTAGGTAGGCGAAACAACAAACGCAACCTTGAACCCGCCTCCACCCCCCCCCCCCCCCCCCGCCCCCAACCATCCGACCCCAGCAATTTTTGAAAATATAGAAGAGCAGATGCATTAAAATACGCACAAGTGCCAAGACTTATAATACTGTGTTTTTGCATGTCAACAATTTTGCCTAATGTAGTAACACCTTAGTAATTAATAATGTTATAATATTGAAATATTTTATGTTTGGTTTTCATTATAAAATACTTATAGGATTTAACCTACCTGATTCGTCCATGGTCTGAAGGAAACAAAATATAACAAAACATGGTCAATACAACAAATAAATAAACATAAAGTAAAATTAAAGGCTTTTAAAAGAGATATGATCTTTTCGTTGTCGCCGCTGACAACACTTTTCCTAATAAAGGAATACATCAACAAACAAACAAAAATCCAATTGAAAGTCTTAATGAATATGTATTTTTTTGTTTTATATATATCTTTGGCCACTACTTCTTACCTTTTTGGGGCAGCTAAGACTGTTCAAGGCACGAGAAAGGTCGTAAGAAATGAGTTTTGCTGGAGTCGAGCACTTTGCCTTAGTAAAGCCTGTTAAAATTGAAGTAATATATGTTTAGGCGCAGGTAAGTTCAAGGATAGAAAAAAGTTAAAACACAGAAGAGCTACGTGCATGTGTTCAAGGACCGCTTGAGATTAAACGTTTTAATCAATACCTTATACCGTAACAATATTAAGTAATGATTCACTGTGGAACTATGTGTTCGAGCACCGATGGTGGTAAAAACCATAAGAAACCTATGCGTTGGAGGACAACGGAGGTCAGAATCACAGTGGACATATATGTGCTCGATTACAGAATGAGGTTAAATTCACAATAAAATTATACTTGTATATCTTGAGGGAGGTTGTCAATTAATTACTAGTAGTGTTGTACAAATATATGTGTCAACAGGCATACATGACTGAGGAGGCCAAATAAGCATACCTTGGTCCTGGAGATATACACCAAGCCATTGAAGGCTGCAATCACAGTGGAAATTATTAGTGGATACATCCAAGGTGCCAAGACTGAGGAGCGACAGGAAGACGTTGTTAGGCAACGAAGCCAGACCACATTCGGACAAATTAAGTAATCGTAGATTCTTCAGATCGTCAAAGAGGCCCAGTGGTATGCTGGAAAGAGCAAACGAAATCTTTACACATAATAGTCTTCTTAATTGTTGGATCGCTGTACGATACATGCATTATATATCGTCATAAAGTTAGATTGCATCAAGAAACAAACGGCAAAAAGTAATAGTTGTTTGCTATTCAATGATTTAAAAAATACATTAGGTTATATATTTAGCATTAAAAGTTCGTTAGAACTATACAAAATGGATCTTTGTGAAGTTGCCTATTTAGCTTTGCCCTGGACATGTCCAAGGTGTGAAGTCCGGTGAGTCCTTCGAAGAGTCCCAATGGTATCCCAGATTTCAGGAACGAGGCGTGGATGTTGAGAGTGACCAGACTACTGAGACCGTAGAAGGCTGTGGAGGAGATTGATGCGATGTTGCAGGACATGATTGACATCAAGGTCATCCCAGTCAGTGTCGAGAAGGCACGGTTCGCGATCTGCATGTTTGTGCAGTCTGAAATACGGTTTTATAAGTTTTCGGGCAGCACTAACGATCTGCATGTTCGTGCAGTCTAGGACAATAATATAATAATAATTGCGGAATTCTGTCTGATTGTTCGTGCAAGCTGAAAGACAATTGTAATAGTGTATTTGGATGGACAAATGGTCTGCATGTACATGCAGGTTTAGAAAAGATTTTTGATAGATTAAATGGATGGATAAACGATCGGCTTGTTCGTGAAGTCTAAAATATGATGGTTAGAGATTATAATGTTACACAAAAGATCCGCATGTTAATGCATTCTAGAAAAAGGTTATTCTAGCTTTTAGAAATAGACAAAACATATGTTGCAGACAAACGATAAAAGTGTTAAATGGGAACGCAGCAACGGCCGCAATGGTAAAACTGTTTTGGGATATAAAATATTATTGATGTAATATGATTGTATCAGAAGATGTAGGTACTAACGATATACTTAGTCTGCCTATGGTACGACAGTGGGTCTACCGACACATATGTCACTGCGTCTTCTTTCGCCAATAACAAGCTGGATGTCACATTATTTACAAAATCATGTCGGCGCGATGAGCAAAATAATTAAAAAAATCACACTCTGTAATAAAAGGCATATTCAAGCTGTAACGAAAGCTGTAAACCGACAAAACATAACATGAATGATAATTTTGTTTTTACTCTAAATATGTCATAAAACAGATAATATATTTAAAGTGGTACAAATATTTCTGAATTACAGTTGGTTATCGGATAGTTTCAATAATTCTGTGTCAGCAACAGTTCCCATTGTCGGTCAGTGTGGACTGTATCTCGATACATAATGTATCATGGACAATTTTATTCTTTACTTGATACGATTAACCGTAAACCGGACACGTACGTTTACAATTGGCATGATTTATCATTGTGTTCGTCTTTTTTTTTTCGACGTTGTGACACTTGTCGACCGATAAACGCAGCGTTATATCCATGTTCGTTTAACATAGCTTGCACGCATTTGGTACCACTTGAAAAACTGTTTTAAACCCCTGTGAATTTTTAAGAGACGAATGACAGTTTTTGAACTAATTAATAGCCTACTCAGCTTAAAGACAAAAACGATAGCAAACTTGCGAACGGGCCAACCAGTGCAGTTAGTCCAGCTAGCATATCTATAGACATTTTTAAACATGTTCGATATATAAAAAAAACACGTAGCATGGACCACTGTATAATCGTCGTACTTGTTATACTTATCTATGATGTAAATGCATTACAATATCAACTTATAAACTTTGAATTTGTAAAGGACAACTAACCTCTAAACCATCAATGTACCATAAAATCAACTATTTTTTAGAAATATAGGTCAAAGTTATTCTGTGTTGATTTGCATGTTGAAATATTCGGAATACGTCGGTAATAGAGATGCGTCGATAATACAGAGTTCGAGTATAACATCTATTCATTCACTATTAAACTAGCTTTATATTGTGGATTCTGTGCCAACTTTGTTAAAACGACCCAATGCACCAACACACATTTCAAAACGGATAGGGCTGCGCACAACACATAATGCTCCTTAAATGTTAAATCATTTTGCCTGTGTCACATACATGGAATGAAAACTCGTGTTTTTGTGAGTGTTTGCTAAAGAGATTCTGACCTGATGAATATTCTAGCTCCTGGTTACTATGCAACTACATAAATTGTAGAAAAAACAACAACAATAAATTTTGTTTCGACAGAATTTAAGGCCAATTCATATTCATGAAAAACTGCTTTATAATGAAATAACATATGAATTATTGTTTTTCACAAGGTGCTAAAACCAGATACACTTTTTTAACATTTTAACCCAAAACGAAGTAGGCAAAGACACGTTGTTTACCTTCTCAGAAGAATTTTTAAATGGTCTGTGATTTTTAAATAATTTAAGAAAAGTGACTGTACCAAAGAGTCTTGGTTATCGCAGTTTTATGCACTTTTACTCTACATTTCGACCTTAATGTTTATATTCATGTACATCCTTCGATATATACTATATTTTATTTGGTTGATTTTTTAATGCTGTTTGAAAGATTATTTGCAAAGACTTTCTTTCTCTCAAAGGAGTCAGTTGTCGTAATTGTTCACAGTCTTCGCTGTTTCACTGTAGTTTTCATTTTTTTGCATCAAATTACACGACCGGACCTGGTAGCGCAATCGGTAGAGCGTCGGCTCCAGGTACGGGAGGCCCCGGGTTCGATCCCGGGCCGCGACATACCAAAGTCGTTAAAAATGGTAGTGGTATAGCTCCCTTGCTAACGCACAAGCAAATATAAGGATAGTTCCACGACTGGTTGGCCCGATGTCAGGATAATGTGACTGGGTGTGGTATCATGCCATGTGTTCACGGCATGCTATTCACAGTGAAGGCAGCACTATATCTGCTTCAAGTGGACACCGTCTCCAGATAACTGAAATACTGTTGGTGGGACGATAAACCCAAAAAACAATAAACAAATTCACACGATGTTGCCAGTTTCGATTTCGCTTTAAAGATTCGCAAAGGTAAAACATACTTTAACACTTACGGATCAATTCCTCTGTACATCCTACCTTTAATGGAAACTTCTTCGACCCAGGCGAGGTTATAAGAAAACGTGTTCGAGAGGAGAGCCAGTTGTTTTTGCATGTTAGATCCGCATTCGATCATTAGTTGCCGGCCTCCATTGTTTGTATCGGTCCCGTGTAAGCCTCCAAACGACTACAAAACAAATCAACAGCAGTTAGTTTATATGTGCTATATTTTGATTCAAGACCTCATTTCTTTTTATTAATTAGTTTTACCACTGTATATGTTACTGATATATTAATAAAGACATATAAATAATAAAAAATACAACAAATACAAAACCAACGAAAATTATTATCTCAAACTTAAATATACATCGATTACGTTATTCCACACTATCAACTTTTCAAACATATTTTTTTTTTCAATTTACATGCAAAAAGTATATAGGAGTATACCCTTACATAGAAAGGAAAAACTCGCAGAAATGAACGTAAGACGCACCCATATCTATTAATTGTTACAGGTTAGTTTTAATAAAGATAATACTATTTTAGTCCTATGCAAAGAGCAAAAAAAAACAAAAACAAACAGAGACGGTTGTCAATATTGCATTACATAAAAGTTATTATCATGCTGTTTTCGTAGATTTTAACAAAATGTATGCTTAGATAACCTATGCCTTCTAACTAATCAATGCCCAAAGTAGTCATAAAACTTAACATGCCATAACCTAACGAAGTAAAAACAGATTAACCTTAATGTAACCAAAATCTTTCAATGCTAGACACCAGACACTCAAAGTAAGTGTTGAGGCAGTGACTGTTGAGGTGATCTGAATGCTGCTATCATGTTTTACTTGCAGCAAAACGTAGTCTACGTCTGTGAATAGGCCCTTAGTGAAATTGCGTGTTTCTTTGTTTAGATGAGATTGATACAATGGGTCATTTTTATTAATGAAGATCGCTTTGATTTTCATTCAAACATGCCTTGTATCAGCATAATTAGGAAAGGTCAAACGTAAGGTTATGCAGCTACATGTACACTGAAATGAGAATTGTATTTCTTACATTACTAGGCAACACTCCATCGACGTTATGCAGAGAAATATGGTTGGGCACCGGATTGAAACTGGCGTCATCTAGCGGGGGTCTCCAGTGCTGGAAGTCGCAGACGACAACCTGGGACCAGGGCATCGAACAGCCTTGTGGAGCCGCCAGAATATTAGACATCGCGTCTTAAAAATGAACACCAATAAAACATATGAAAAAAACAACACCGAAACAATTTCTTTCTTTAGCTGGACTTTTTGTAACTGATGCGAGATGTGATTATTAAAAATAAAACCATTGACAGGATATTAAGCCTTGTTGTTTTTTCTTAATAATAATAATTATAATAATAACAATAACAATAATAATAATAATAATAATAATAATAATAATAATAATAATAATAATAATAATAATAATAATAAAATTTCACTCCCCTCTGTCCTAAAGAAATTGTGATTTAAAAACGCCTTTTCCAACTCCTAAATCGTTTGAGTTCTTACCAGCTGTGATATAGTAGTCGTAACTTGTTCCGTAAAGTAGGTTAAGACACCCAAGTTGTTTCCTCTGAATATTTTAATGTCCTGTCAACTAGTCCTTTTTATTTTGCCACCAAACCGTAAAACTGTAGATACAGTGTTATATTCTTTGTTTTTAAATGTAAGCACAGCTTCGATAGTTGACTGGAACTACCAGAGTAACCTCGATGGTGTAGTCTTCACTGGATGCCGTACAGAGACATCAATCGGATCAACTGTTGCGGACGGTTACTATCAATAGATGTGTTATGAAAACACGTTGACCGCGATTAACAATGCATAAAGGCCAGAATTGTAACACACAGTACGTCGAGTGCACTGCGACCAAGCATAATAAAGCTATAAAACTGGCATTCCAGCGGAATCTCGGCGTCTGATATTCTGATACTGTTTTCACATAATTTACGACCGGAAGCCCGTTGCGACTGTACACTGCTTTGGAGAAAATAAAGGTGAGTTGATCAAAGGAGGTTGGATCGCTTCTCAAACCAAATTAAGACAGCCTATTCGGTTCCTGTGCCGTACGACATCTCCAAGATTGTAACTGTTGGTTTTTCTGTCTGTGTGTCAAGTGTTTATATCACGTTTATATAAAGTTGAGTGTGTGCTTGTGTCTATTTGTTGTTCAATTTTTAAATATCTTGATTTTCCAGTAACCTTTTGGTGTGGTATTTGTGCTAGTGGCTTAAACGTTCATGATGTTCCAGCAGCGGTCGTTGCTCGGTTTGATCTTCTATGAGGTTTGTAAACTAAACTTGATTTTCTTCCCGTGGTGGTCGTACCTTGATGTGATCTTCCTAGCAGCAGTGTTTAACTATTCATCCAAATCTCAATCAGTAGCAGTCTTTTACGACTTTCTGGCAAATAAACTTTGTCTGATACCGTAATGGTAAATAGTTATGCAAATGCTTAAATGTACTATTAGTAAGATTTAAGAGGCACTGTCGTAAGTAGGTTGCGCTGCAACTCTACTTACTCCCTTTCATAAATATTTCAGTTTCATAAACACGATCCCTGTCTATTAAAACATTAGCAGATTATCTCATTTGCACCTAATATAATTACTACATGTAATAACTTTAGTTTTAACTATCACTCCATTGGTGTTGTTGAAAGCTGGGTTCATTTCTACGCAACACTGCTCACAAATAGTATCTTTATATGTATACGTGTTGTACAAACGTTTGCCTTTTTTATGGTGGAAGCTGCCTTGTTATCGGCTTTTAATAAACTCTTGTAACGTACCGTGTTAAACTGACCTAAAATTGGTAACAAATCTTGCTACCTTGACATTGCCTTGACAAAAAGGTTCATCGTCTGTGGTTATAAGCTTAACCTCATTAGCTCACATTAAAATTTTAAAGCTAACTTTATTAGAAATTCAGAAATTATCAAGACAAGACCAAATAGCAAAAAAGCCCAGTTTTTGTAATATAAAGTAACAGAATTAGCGATTTGTATAACCCAGAATAACTTGACTTTCTTTAAATAGTTACGAAACACTTAGGATTATTGTAAAGTCTTGACATCTGTCAAAACAGTTCACCCAGGACTGAGTTGGGTTTATAAAGTTGAGATAGCAAGAAGCAAATCAAACAATAATTACAAACAAGCACGCACAACTTTGAAGATACCGTACTAACGGCCATGATAAGACACGTTCATGTTTGAGTAGGTGTCCTCGACATGTACGACGGACGTGCTTAATATACTGCGATAGTTGAAGTAAGAGTGGTGGTGCTGGGGTGAAAGTTAAAGAACGAGTGTGGGTGTGATAGTTAGAGTAAGAGCGGTGGTACTGATGTGAAAGTTCAAGTAAGAGTGAGGGTGTGTGGGGGCGATAGTTAGAGTAAGAGTGGTGGTGCTGGGGTGAAGGTGCTAGGGTCAACTATATTCGTCTGCTTACTCTTATTTCCACAAGCTCATTCCTACGCTTTCATATACTTTTACAACCACATCACGCATACAATCCTACTCTTACTCCAAATTCCACACCAACACTCCCACTTTTTCCGCTATCACACCCCGCCCTCACTCTTACTTTAACTATCACCCCCACACCCCACTCTTACTCCAACTATCACCCCCCCCCCCCCCACACACACACACAAACACACACACACATTCTCTCTGTCACAAACATTTTCACTAACACACTCACTCCTATTCTCATACCCACACATACCTCCTTTATCCTCGCATCAGACAGCACCCACGGGGAGTGCTGGTGGGATTCGAACCCATGACCTGTATCAGATGTGCTTTTACCACTGCGCTATAGAGGTGACGCATCGACGACTAATTTGGGACTTATCCATAAGATCCATAGCATAGATGAAGTCACAGACAGTTGGCACCTTTAGAGAATAGACTAGAACAGAACTGTATTCGGCCTTAACTATCACAGCATTATAACATACACGAAAATCGATTGTTTATTGGGTGAAACATGTGCTATTGTTACACCTATAATTATTAAGAATGATGAGAAGATCAAATTGTAAGAAACAACTTTTATAAATCATTTGATCTTTGTTTTCGATTAAAAAGACATGCGTGATGCATAATCATTGTCTGCATATTTAAATGTATACGTATTTATATTTATTTGTCATTAATGCTTCTTTTCATGCTACATTAAAACATTCAGTGTATATTATATATGGCTGTGCTGTTTAAACACCTTAACATTAACATAACGGAAAAAGATCAAAATGATTGGTAATACATAATTATATTATTTATTCTTATTATCAAATATACATAAACAATTTAGATAATAGAGTTTCTACATTTACTCACTTTATAATAAGTCCACAGTAATATATAAAACTGGATTGCGCTGATATAAAATAAGTTAAAAACTTTATGTCAGCAGTAGGTTATAGCTCTGTCTGTCAATACTGTAGGATATAGGCCTAAATCAAAATAAAACACACACCAAGAAGACCACACCTTCAATGTTGGTAGTTTTTATTATCTATTTCTCAAAATTTTCTTTTATAACAAAATAACAACTTTATGGAATTTTTCAATATTTTCTTCCTAGCTCCAATAGTTTGTTAAAGGTCCTCTGTACCATTTAAACGTGTCAGAGTAACAAGCACAGACCATACAGAGAAGTCTCTGGATCAGGAGTTTCATCGCAGTCGTCTTATTTGCTATAATCAGTATTAAAAGACAATTAAGCGCATATTCTACAGGTAACCTTATATTCTTAATATACTTTCTTCTTTCCAATTTGAGGTCCTATATATTCTTAATGTGTTCAACTATCAGCTTTCACCGTGTTTCTCCTGTATCTCCAGGAATCGACTTATTTATCTTATTTTAAACCAATGTTATGTCTTTCTCCGTGCGATTTTGGCAATGGTTAATACCACCAATCACACAGTATTAGCTATGGAAGTATATATGGAAATGGTACCCACAATAAGGACACAAGGGGACTTTGTCTATGATTCATTCCGAATTAGGGTTCGTTGTTTACATGCTTTTACGGTTGTTTAATGCGAATTCATGGAAAATTAAAAGCAGGTAATGAACACATATACAAAGACACTATTTACCTTCAATCCATTTTCAAGTTAATTCATGTTCCGTGACCGCTTTTCTTCAAACGATTGTTTTATCTGTCTAATTTATGTTTGTTTTTTTTTTTTTGCTAGGGAAACCCCGATTTTAAGTCTGTCTATGACTCCCGGTGATGGCGCTGCGAGATTGGAAGATTTTCGCGCACATTGAAGAGTCAGCGGTCCGGTTAGTACATGTTTATGGTCAGGTATTAATTGAGAACCCATTAGGTAGGTACTCTATCAAGACTAAATATTTAAATTGTAGATCCATACGTTAATGTATAAAATACCATTAATTAAACTATTTGTTTGGTAGGTATTTAAACAAGAGATCAATAAAATAGAGTCCTTTCATAGAAGTAAATATAAAACTTAGTGAAACGCACTGTTAAAATACCTAATTGAACTTATTTGACTTTTTCCTTTTGTAATTGGCAACTTAACACCTGACAGGGCTCCACGAGAGTCGATGGATGTACTCTAAACCATCTGTATTGTTATATAAAAGACAGAGGCTAAATAATCGTAGAGGACTCAAGTGTTGTAGCCATAAACAAATTACTTCGATCATACATGTATCTTGTGTAAGTATACATTTGCAAAACTAGTACAGATACCTAGTCAATGAATACTAATAGAAAAAGATGATACAGAGCACCAAAGTTGTCGGAAAATAATGTAACAATATAATGTTGTAAACAGAGCATTCAACAAAAGAAAATGTTTTCGCAATGCACTTGCATATATGAGCCATGACAATATTTTACCTCTGTCGAACAATTACATTATCTATTAACAGAATAACATAATTATTTAGTATATATACAGGTCCTGTTTTTAAAAAATAACAAAATAACAAAAATGGACTCCACTTTAATTATAACTAAATCGCGGTAACGGGAAATGAACAAATAAAAAAAAAAGGGATTTAACAAAATATGAGATATTTGCGATGTTATTAACTATAAACGTATTACCCAAAACAAATTGTTCAATAAATACAAATCTATTAAAATAACACAGCAGTGAAACTCAAGAATAATTGCGTAAGCGTAATGCTAAGAGGTTTCCCCATAGTACTCTGACACAAGACCAAGAAATATTATTCAAATGAACGATCTAACGCAGTATCTATTTGGAATTATTTATTTGCTAAAAACATCCTATCACAAAACTATGCTACTCAGAATGGATTTAAATCTACTTTAACTCTTTCCAAATCAAGAGGTTTAAATAATAGAAAAAAAACAAACTCTACCTCAGGAAATATATCCCCTAAGCCTTAATGTTTTTATGGTGTGGAGTCCCCGAAAAGGTCCGAAACGCAGTTTATATAGGTCGGACGCACACAAAATACGTGTGTGCAGTGAGAACGGGGGAAAGGTACACAAAGGAAACCCCGTCACAATTGTGCATGCACACACTAAGTGTGCATGAAACAAACATCAATAACTTCTTAATACGGTAACTAAATACATCCCTTTTTGTTATTCGATTATAAAGAATATTACAATTCTATAATAAATTTTCACAAATATTGCTTCGTACAAATGAATTTTAGGATTTTTAATATTTCCGCTAGTTTAACTTTAACTGTAACCCCTTAAGCGCCTCTCGCGTTAAGCCAATCGTACCTACTCGGCGATCTCCGACAAGCTTCGGATATATGATTACGTTGACGGAATTACCCGAGGAGTTCCGAGTGGCGTTAAGCAACAACAACACGCGGAGGTGAGTGACGTAATAAGGTGGCAGTGCCAAAATGGCTGACAGATAAACTTCCGGGAAGTGCTTTTACACAACAAAACAATAATGAGGGCGATAACAAAATAGTAATAGGAATATTCGCTGTCAAAAACTATTACA
Source organism: Sinonovacula constricta (assembly GCA_007844125.1). Taxonomy (NCBI): domain Eukaryota; kingdom Metazoa; phylum Mollusca; class Bivalvia; order Cardiida; family Solecurtidae; genus Sinonovacula; species Sinonovacula constricta. The sequence goes on along the minus strand of CM017565.1, from coordinate 42,893,756 downwards.
TGGTAAGAAAATGTATTGATTTAAACCTGTAATTGCAGAATATGCATTGAAAGGGTGATTAATTATCCAAGTGTATAGCGGGTTTAACTTAAACACACCGGGTGGGGTACGGCTCGTAACAACATCAACCAAATCAACAACCCATAAAATAGTCCTAATACACAATAATATCTCCTTTGATACATGAGAAAAGACACAGATATATAACAATGTGGACATTTTACTGCTGAAGTAGCGAATCAATTAAACAGTTGCTGCAAAATCACATAATATTTGCTGTAAAAAGTTCAGATTTAACAGATTTAAATATCTCTGGTAATTATTATAGGACATTTTCATGTTTTATAATGGCTTAATATAGACATTGTTTCAAGTTTTGCAACCAACCCTTTTATCTTAACCGATAAAAACAGGTATGTTGTAGTATGAAAAAGAACAGTTAGTTGATTGGACACTTAATGGTTGCTTTATATCTACATGTACACAGGGCGGACATTCGTTTATTAGTGTTCCTTAATTTGGTGAAGCAGCGAACCAATTTAACAGTTGCTGCAAAAACACATAATATTTGCTGTAAAAAGAAGGCTGGTTTGAAGCGATAAATGTCTTCGGGTAAAGTCCTTGAAACCAGAATATTCGTAATCTTTTCATTTAATACATTTGGCATTAAATGGGTTACATAAGCTTGAAAACTAAACACTTATATCAACTTTGGCGAAAGATTTCACATTAAGTTTATTTTGGCTATTTCAGAAGCTTAATTATTGAGTGACTTCTGCTTTGAATATTGATCCGGTAAATATTTACTAATTAATAATTAGAATCCTGCAAATGTACCCTTCATATTTGCGGTCGAAGTTAATTGTTCATTATTTTACTCAGACGAATAGCGCATAAGGCACAATCCGCATTTCATATGCACTTAAATTATTTATTTATTTATTTATTGGGTTTATCGTCCCACCAGCAGTATTTTCAGTTATCTAGAGACGGTGTCCACTTGAAGCAGATATAGTGCTGCCTTCACTGTGTATAGCATGCCGTGAACACTTGGCATGATACCACACCCAGTCACATTATCCTGACACCGGGCCAACCAGTCGTGATACTACCCTTATATTTGCTTGAGCGTTAGCAAGGGAGCTATACCACTACCATTTTTAAACGACTTTGGTATGTCGCGGCCCGGGATCGAACCCGGGGCCTCCCGTACCTGGAGCCGACGCTCTACCGATTGCGCTTCAATTATTAATTCAATATCGAGCCAATCACTATCGAGCCAACCACTATCGAGCTTAATCAGAACTCATCTATCATTTTAAAACTTCCGATGTAAATATACATGGGCAATATATTTATATTTAATAACTTTTTTAGTATTTTCAGACTTTGCTGTTTTATTTTTGTCTACATTTTATAACCGCTCTCATTGTCCCAGGAATAGACAAAGTACTTACCTTTTTCAATGGAATTAAGTAAGACAAAAAGTACGTTCATTTATATTTACAGGTATGCTGTGCGAATACAGAAGTGTCTGGTTAGTTTTCTTCTTACGCCTAATTTGGCACATTGTGCGTTAATACTCACTCCCATCGTCGGATACCCCCGGTTGATTCTATTACGTTACTCTCCATTCATCACCCGTGGGCAAATTGCTACTCATTTCGTCGTTTTGTTTGAATAGAACAGAACAGACATTATCCAATCAGATGATAGGTTACAAAATTAAATACTCTTCGATCGGAAGATCAATACAGTGACCTGAGACAATCGTAAAACTTCGGGTATTTCCGTATGGTTCGTAAAATACACCTCGTACATAGCTCTAGAATACACCAAAGTGCGTCGCCTGAGTTATGAAACAGTGTACGTTCGCGAGAAAGTAACAAATTGTATATATATCATTTAGTTGAGTATATCTTGCAATAACAACGATTTTTTTATCAATACAATCTATATGATTTACGGAAAATTGAAAAGTCAACATTAAATACCCAGTATTAAAACTAAGACACACGTGGAGCCGCCATTTTAAATATCATGTGACTGAAAGTAGATCCAAGATGGCGCCTTATTATGTCAGAGGTCTCTTGCATAGCATAAAGGCCGAGGTGATCAGATTGCGACCTGAGAACGTAAATATGGCGACCGGTACAGCGCATCGCAAGTGTAAAGCATGTCTGTCAGATGACAGTGCTATCGAAGTGGTATATAAGCGTAAACTTGATTGGTTGGCAGATCCGCTGGATTTTCTTAGCGAACCAATAGGATTGCGGCATTTCATAGTAAACAAAACGACGATATGAGTAGCAATTTGCCCACGGGTGATGAATGGAGAGTAACGTAATAGAATCAACCGGGGGTATCCGACGATGACTCACTCCTTGCAATAATTATAAATAAATTGTTTACCCTCAACCAAGTTGACTTACAAATTTTGTTTGTACGTTTGTTTTTTTATTTGTTTTTGTTTTCAAAAGCAAATATACTGCAGCCTTTATGTCTGTTTGCAATGTAGTGGTGTTATTCAAAACAGCCATAATATAGAATCTTTGTTTTCACTAAAACTGCCGTTTAGTGAGTTTCAACTGTAAGTTAAGTAACTTTGTACCATGTCTTACTTAAGTTGTGGTGATGTAAAAGCTAGAAATGTTTCCAGTTAAAACAGAACAAACAAAACAAAAACACATGGCGATACAACTTTTAACCGTGTGAATAGCTTTTGTGTGCCATTGACGTTGCCCTTAAAGCTATAGGCTGTTTCCAGAGTTCTGTGGTGTTACATGTGCTCGGTATGATTGATTGCGCAATAATTTATGGGCATCTTTTACACGCATAAATCAGAATAATTACAACGATAACGAAGAAAATTAAATTGGATACATCAATGTAACTGTAAGGCAACACTGATATTGGAGGAGAATAAGATAGTTTAACGCACGTGCCGACACATACAGTCGTTCTTATATAAGTCTTTTATTGCTATTCATTTTACTGCAATAGTACCATGAAAAGACATACATTCTGTCATTAAAAGTCCTTAGACTAGGCGCTAATGACGTTGTTGGTGGGCGTGAGTTAAAGTTAACAAGACAGTTGATCCGCCAATTAAAAGTCAATTTACTAAATAAGCACATTCTGTAGGTCCGTGCTGACATAAAAGCAATGCGTCAATAAGTGTTGTTGAGTTGACATTTCTACGCTCTAACCGCATACAGCGTATCTAATTAATGTTTATCCAGTAATTGGCGAATAGCAAGTGATTAATGGATTTTTCAAAACTATTACGCTGTTTTATATTCATTGCACTGGGTACATATGGTATGTTTTAAATATTTTTTAGAAATATTTTAAGTATAATAACCATTAACGGTATTATAAGAAATAGTATAACCTTCCAAAATGTCATTTTAATTATCATATCAAGAAGTAAAATAAAATCTTTAACTTTTGTTTTCAAATTTATCATTATTTCTTTCAAAATTAATTTCAGAAATTTTGAACAATGAAACAATTTTCTCATCAATTCTCTTTCTTTTTTGACATATATAACATTTTTTTCATTATTTGCAAAAATACATTGTACATTTTTGTACTGTACTCTATTGTTTAATATATATTTTAATACATGGTCAGATACTTCTTTGCATATGTAATTTTAACTTACAAATAATGCCGTCATTATTTCAAAGATTACGGTTTTATAGTTTTTTTATTTTATTATTATCTTTGCCTTATGTAACTTTTATATTTGGTTTAGTTCTGTTATTTGTCTACCGTATCATTATACGTTCATTTTATTAAAGATTTTAAAATTACTTTTTTGACAGATAAATCAGGGATATACCCCTGATAAGACCATGAACTAATATATTAAATTGAAACAGAATATAAGCACTTCCGGCAATGTTACTTTAGGTGTAAACCTCCTTGAAAATACAAAGTTCGTATCGAAAAATAACAATTTCAACACCCTTAAAACAAAGAAAAAATGTTTTGTAATATGCTATTTTCTAATAAAGGTAATTTATTGTGTTCTGAAACTTTTAAAATGGACTTATTCTAGTTCCGGTTCAACGCTTATGTTAGTTTTTATTTTTAGAATACTTATATTTACTAATCAAACCATCTCGAGATAACGTTCAGTTTTATTTTCTTTCAACTGCTATGTTTAAGAAAGACAAATTTATTTGTCCTTTAAATGTTATTAATGATTTATATCTTATATCATCCATTACAATTCTGCGACACATTTAAGGATTTGTTTCGTGATTCTTTGAACAAATTGATATGTTAATATTTTTGTAATAAATGACAACATTTATTTATTAAGGATTGAATCTTATTTTGTTGACCTACATTCTTAATAACTCCTGTCGCCTGTGAAAGTAAATTAACCAAGAAGCACGCTATTCAGTCCTTATATGTACATTTATCTTATCTGTTCAGTCATTACTTTTGCTTATGGGGTTTAAGTCGGTGTTGGAAAATAATTGCAATTAGGCAGGGAAAGCAACTTTAATTTAACAGTCGCGCGCTTGCATATGACAAGCTTACTTGTGTAGTTCATCTTATGCTTAACTATTTTTTTTTTCTAATTTGTCGAAGAAAGTACTTTTTAAGCGAATAGATCGGTAAGAAAAACGTTTTATAAATTTGAAAGGATAAAGTCAAAATGAAAATAAATTATTGTGTTGTACTAAAAACTTGTTTTATCCCTTTAACGTCACAGAGTACAAAATGCACACGTTAGTTTATTCACGCTAATGACGTCATACAGTTATGAGTATTTTGACATCATTCAAAGGTTACGTTTGTAAGCTTGCTAAGAAAGTTAACACAATTTTCAAGCTGATAGTTTAGGTAAATGTAAATATATGAGTATATACTCATAGACTTACTTTTAAATGTATCATGAACTGAAAACATTTAGAGTAAGGATATTTTAAAATGTGCTGTTTTACTTATAAAGGCATTATACTATCTACACCAGGCACTCTGGTCTGAAAACCGCGTAAGCACAGGTGACCATCGAATAAAGGTATAAACATGTCTCAGTAAAAGTCACGAATTATACTCCAGTATAGACACGGTTTTTATTATAATGTAGAAAACAACTTGAACCTCTTACATAAATCCGGGTTTTGTATTTTGTCTTATTAAGGTGAGACCTGTACAACCATTGAGACGTGCCACAACTGTGCTGTTCCAAGCAGTTGCGTTGCTTCAACCTTCTTGTCTGTTACTGTCGAGGAGTGTCAAAGCAAACTTGGAATATCCGGTGTCCAGTATGTAGACTACGAGCCAGACAGTGATACATGCAGAACTGCCTCCACTACATGCACTGAATTAGATTTTAACGTTGGCACCATGTTCTCACCGAAAAAGTATCGTACCTATCGGTATGCTTGCGACACAGGTAACACTTTGTTTAACATATGAATTGAATTTAAAAGGATATATGTGATACATTTCTCAAACTTCACCACCATTATTTAAAATAGCGCCAACAAAAGCATTTTTCTCCTTATGTATTTAACAATCAATAGTCAACCTACTAATGGTAGGCTCGAACTTCTATTACTTTTCAATTTCCACTAGAATGTTAATATAACCCAACACGTATTTATAGTATTTATGTGTACATTATACCTAATACATTATCTTGATAATAAACAATCCACATGTTCTCGATTCAGTTATAAAAGAAGATGGTATATCATACTTATTACTTAAATGGCAGCAAACACAGACGTGTTCAGATAATTGTTATTATTGAAAAAACAAAGGTAAATACACTGTATATCGGCAATATCGATGTTACCATTTTATTTGCGAGTCTGAACAGAAAGGTCAAGAGAAAACAGTAATTTCTCAGCAAAAATTTCATAAAATCTCATCTTCATCAACAAGCATTTATAAAACCTAATGCCTAATGTTTTAAAACGAAGAACAAAATTATTTGTATTTATCACTCTTTAAAAGTTATTTTACAGACATCTAAACACTTCCTTCTTGTAATAATGACTTAAATTCACTTCACATTTGACATTCAAACAAATGATAAAAATCCATATCCGCTTATAAAGAAAATACATAATGTATTGATTAAGGTCTCTCAAGGTGTTCAGGTGCTTATTTCTTTAACATTATATCAGTTACAAAGCTTTAGACCCTACCGATAATATAAACACTAATCAACAACCTAACGTCATGAGTATTATCTGGTGTGTCATTGCTTTGTCACTATTTCATAATATTAACCGGACCTGGTAGCGCAATTGGTAGAGTGTCGGCTCAAGGTACGGGTGGCCCCGGGTTCGATCCCAGGCCGCGACATACCAAAGTCGTTAAAATGGTAGTGGTATAGCTCCCTTGCTAACGCTCAAGCAAATATAAGGGTAGTTCCACGACTGATTGGCCCGGTGTCAGGATAATGTGACTGGGTGTGGTATCATGCCAGGTGTTCACGGCATGCTATACACAGTGAAGGCAACACTATATCTGCTTCAAGTGGACACCGTCTCCAGACAAATGAAATACTGTTCGTGGGACAATAAACCCAATAAACAAACAAACAAACATTTCATAAAACAACAATGTCATTGACAATTAACTTACAACACTTGAGACAGGTAAACTTTCGATAATGTTCTAGCACATTGCAGTGCTGTCTTTAGTTACATGGTCTTTTTTATTAATAATCTTTAATGCGTTTTGTCAGTATGGCCATGTGATAATGATACAATCAGCAAAGGACTGCATAAACTGCATTTACTCTACTCAAGTGTTTGTTGGGTTTCAGGTTGCTTGGAATACGGACTAGTCGCAAAACCTTGTTGGTATATCAGCGGTGAAACATCGACATATTCTAGCAGCCTCTCCACTAGAGGTCTATGCATTTACCATGCTCTCATATTTCCGGCTAGTACTCTGATGTAAGTCGTCGGCTAAACCTTTCTATACAAAAGTTTCCATTTCAAACAGGTACACGACCTGAAAGTTGCATCATAACTGGAGGTCAGATCTTATGTATTAGAAATACGACAGACTCTATTAATTTTTACACAAAAATAAAATAAAACTACCATTGTGTGTTAAGCATACTTACATGAAAAGTAATAAACAGCTGGGTGCAAGTTTGACAACTGTTAAAAATACATGCACTTTGACAACACTACAGTGGCATCGTATACTACAGTGTACTTTTATGAGTTTCCATACTGTTTTAAAAAGTCAAAATGAATGTTGTAATTTAATTATCAATAAAGTTTCTTTCATCTATTGCCACTGGCAATTGGATAAAAAGGTTGAAAAAGGAAGTTGGGATTTGTGTAAAAGAACTTAATATAATACCAGTGATATAATATTTTCATTTCCTCGTATCTTTGTGCCACGTAATTTTTTATCATACAGTCGTCGGATAGCCCCTCAAAAGACAGAAACAGATGCTCTAGTGTTATTAAATTTGATAGTTACCTATTTAATTTGATTTTACGTTTACATTAAACGCGAACGGCATTTCATATATGTAACATTTGGCCTTTACAGTTTCTCCCGCCTCTCCACTAATTGGTTGTATTTTATTTGTTCTGGTTGAATTGACTTTTAAGCTTAGTCCTCAGCAATTGCTTCTTAATATTATAGCTTCTTGCACACAAAAAAAAAACAACCACAAAAACGCCACAATGATCACGTAAGCATGGCCACATATTAAACGTGTATGTGCCATATGTGCATAATATCTAAAGTGAGTTTTTATTGAACCTATATACGTTTGAAGGTTGTGTATTATTTCTCGTACTGGATTGCATTTACTCCTTAAATTTTGATTAGGTTCAACAGTTGTGTATGATTTAACAAATAATATGTGCATGACATGTGCAACGTATATCAATATTTACTCCTCATTTTCATTTTTTTTTCTTCCAGGTTTCACTATCTAAGTGGCAGTGACACATGCGCAGAATTTTCAAATTGCGGAACCACCTGCTCAGTGTCTCCTACTTTCTTTGACTTTTCAAAATATACATTCACCAAAGCATGTATCACGAAGACAGGTATTTATTATGTAATGCTGCAATCGTTTTACTTGATTACATGCTAACATTTTAACACAATTTTTAATCATAATCAGTACATATACCTTTTCACTCTGGTTTCAGTTATTGCACCACACATTTATCGCAGGTTCCACGACTGGTCAGATTGGTATCAGTAAAGTTTTACTGGGTGTGGAATCATGATTATTGTCCACGGCTTGCTATGTATAGTTAAGGAAGTACCGGCTACACCATATCCAGATATCTAAAATACTGTTGATGGAACAATGAAGCCAACAAAGAAACAAATATATCAACGACTGTTTTTAAATCAGTCGTAAATTTACTGTTATATTTGCAATAAACATTATATATAAATAACGCAATAAATGCAGTTTGTGTATCAGATAATACAAACCTGTTCTTCCAGCATGTGACATGACGATTCCAGCAAATGGCAATATCACACTGATTGAGGCTTATGGCAGCGCATATTCTGCCAACTTTTATGATTTAGTCACTTTCGCCTGTAATCCTGGATACGGACTGTGGCCGTCAACCAATCCCGTGACCTGTCTCAGCTCTGGTGCCTGGAACTCACTAAAACCTAGTTGTTTGGCTGGTACGTGTAACATATTCCGAAATACGCATTATTTTTCCTCTTGTTCAGTTCTTATCTTCGACTTTGTTATCTGTCTTTTATATCCACAACCATCAATTAAATTTCTGCGGTAAGTAAAATTCCAAAATTATATTCGACATAGATATTTTCGACGTACCTGTTTAACCTTACTTTTGACCTACTAAGAGATGACGTGCAAGGAAAGCCCGGATGAGTATCAAGCAACCCGCATTGAAATATATTACTCATTGCATGAAAACAAGAAACATACAACTTAACAAAAAACTTATACACATACTTTTGGGCTAAAGTCTGCTGTTACCCCTAAAGGCCTAGGCTATTTCCGCAATTATAGTATCCCTAATAATACACAAGGTAGCACCATCTGAACTCGTCGGTGATGACTTCCTAACTATCTTACTAAAGTACTGTGTAAGCTGAATTTTTTAAATGCATCTAGCTTGATAGGAATTCAACTTCTTTGTGTCCCAAGAAATGTAGTTTTCTAGTAAGCTTGACATGTTTCTTTTCTCTTAGATCAGTAAATAAGCATGTGTATTTTGCAAAGACAGTTAATTTTTTGTTGATATATGAAAACAGTAAGCTAAACAAGTATTGACAATCTTTACTGTGTGCGTCATATAAAACGTTTAATGTTACTAAAGTAAGTTAGTAAGTTAGAGTATGTGTAATTTAGCGGTATTTAAACAATGTGCGTTGCTAATAATCTCAGAAAATTAATACTCTGTTGTTGTCTTGGTTCGTACAAGCCTTTTCTAAAAAATCCACAATGAAAGTGTGTTAAAGTTTGGTAAAAATTACTGTAATGTAAACAAAGCACGCGAATGTATTTCTCTCTCTCACACCTCGTCTCCTTGGTGACGAGTCCTGTTGAACTGACATAAAATTAAAGATATTAAAAAGGACGTTCGGTGTAAGTGAGGTTTTCGTCAGCAATTGAGTGTATCACTCATCAATGACAAAAGAAATCTCAATAAATTCATTAAACTTACGTTGTTTGCAAACCTTATTGTTGTAATCCAGCATAGTTTAATTTCTTGCATAGACGCAGTTAAGAAGCACCATATTTTTGTTATATTCGCTGCACTTAAGTTCAAAGTAGTTCTATGATAAGATGCCAAACGAGAGGCAGTGAAGCAGTTCAAATCCCGTGGCAGTAACAATCATTAACTTTTTAAATTAATATATGACTGTTCAGTTGTTGTCGAAAATGTGGGAACCAGCTAGGAATTAACAGGTCAATTTGGGAGACATGTACAAGAGAATGCACATGCAATGTCACAGTGTTGTTTTAGATTATATGAATTAGGAAGCCATATCCGCTAGTTTATTTTGTTGACGTGTATATACATCGCATTCACACGTATGTGTTTAGATTTCATTTAGAATTTGTATTAGTTTAACTAAAAAGAACTTTTATTATTCATAGTCCACAAATCTGAAAACACACAAATTTATCGGCGCCTTGGATGACATATAGCCATGATATGTTGTTATTTTAATTACTTCTTCTCATTATTTGATACATGTACGTTGGAGAAAAACAAATATTTTGTTAGATGAAATAACGCTTTATAAACGATAAAGATCGATATTAGTAATAGAACTTCTTTTATCTTGATGGATACTGTCTCAGTCTTGAATAAGTAAGTAGGCGGCTTCCGTCGTAGGGCTGAGCGTGTATATTCTCAAGGAGTAATGCAATGAAAGAGCTGCCAGCATATCGGTTTTCACTGCTTCAGGCTTTATCAAATATATGTACCTAATATATTACCACTATTTTTCGGGAATTTGCATAAATTAATACGTTAGTCTAGGTGAAAACGGTTTTGAATACTACCTTTGTTGTGAGACAGGAGTCTTTACAATCACTATAAATATTTATTCTTTCCAAATCAATGAATAAGCAAGAACGAACGAACGAACGAACGAACGAACGAACGAACCAACCAACCAACCAACCAACGATAGACAGACAGACAGACAGACAGACAGACAGACAGACAGACAGATAGATAGATGCTAAAGTTAGATTTCGACGTTAGAGCGGATTACTCGGATAACGATATAACGTGTTCTTAAAAGTCAAAATTAAAAATAACTATCTCTAAACTAAGCTTTATCTTTTAGCTAAGATAGAAAGAGCCTGTTTGCAATGACGAATGGGGATTTATAGTTTATATTGTCATACAGCTCCATGGCATCAGTGAACAGCTTTCTGCAGGATCTTTTCATGTTACAATGAATTACATGATTATTTGTGAAAAGAACCGTTTGGTCCAAACTGTCGGATAACACCTTTAAATGATCCGTCTATACCCAAACTATAAGGGAAATACAGGTACTAAAACATACTTACATCGCGCTAGAGACAGGGATGGTCTCAGTTTCAATGCGACATATTTTGTTATTTATAACTTACAGACTGTGGTAGTTTAACGTTGACCCTCGGAACCGTAACAATCTCACCAAATACGCTTGAGGGTGCCATTGCCACCCACAGATGTAATGCAGGATATGCTTTGTCAGGTGGGCCCACACGTAACTGTCAGTCAAACGGAACATGGAGTGGTTCACCGGTATCATGTCTTATTAGGTAAGTAAGGCTGTTTATATAATGGATCCTACATTTAATTTGGACACCAAAATTTCATATCAATATAGTCCATGTCGAAATAATGCTTTCTGATAGAGGTGTTACAATTGTTTCATGCAAATATGTTTTACTATTTGGACTAATACTCATGTTCAATCAACATTTGTGTTTTTTGCCAATTTTTAACAGTTGCTTCCAAAATGCTGTTGGGACCTTTGTTCCACAAATTTAAAAGCATTGATGCTTCATGCAAATAGGACAGTACAAAAGGATTTTCCTCAAATAAAATGTCAATATAAATACATATTAACAAAATGTTATTGTTTAAGTTAAAGTATTTGGGTCACATGCGAGTTGGAAATTTGAATGCCAGGGAATATAACAATTTGTATACACTACTTTTTATTGTCGCATGGTACAATAAAGTAAGTGTTTTATATGAATATTCAAATGGTTAATTGTTTCTATGATACCTTTGTGAAAATACTGAGACATTTAAGCACAAAAATTGTTTTATTTTAACTATTCAAATGATTGTTCTCAACATTGCGATCCTGTAACGAAAGCACCTTTTCGCGTTGGGACCGTGACCACATATAAACAATAGTAGATGTGCAAATCGACCATGATCTTTTTTCAAAATCGAGCTTAAAAAGTACTATTTCTTAAAACACATTCTGAAAGTCGATAATGATTTGTCTATTCTCTTTTGGCAGATTGTAGGCCGCTGACGTCACCGGCAAACGGATTTGTTACGACATACCCTGACACGTTGCAAGGGTCTACCGCCACATACATTTGTAATAGCGGCTACGGCATGGTAGGGACGTCCACCAGAACGTGTCTGGCATCCGGCTCCTGGAGCAGCAGTCAGCCAACGTGCCTAATAGGGAAGAACAGACAATAAGTAGTTTGTTAAAATAATAATTATTTTACCTACATATTATGGTCTCTTGCAGTCAACATTCATTTTCAGCACATTTAACTAATGGATTTAAAGATGTTATGCATTTATCATTGGGAAACATGCCTAATGATGAATTATGCAATTGCCACTATATTCAAATGCTTCTATTAATCATTGCTAAATCTGTAATATCATTGCATTAGTAATTAAGAAATAACTGATATTTTTCTGATGGATCCACGTATGTGTATTTTTGTGGGAGTGGATTTGTGAAGTGTGGCATCGTGAGTAGCACCACATTTGACCCTTGTTTGGCACATTTGACATTTGCCCGTTGAAGGCGAGATCATACCGAAAGAAAAAATTACGAATAATGTGGTAACTGCAAATAAATTGTAAAGTATGTATAATCACAACTGACATAAACAAACCGTATTTGATTCCTAATTCCTTAAATAAATCTTTAATTGCAGCGATGTTTTAGTAATAAATATTTGTTCTTTCAGTTATCAATTGGCTTTAATATAATACTTTACACAGTCAGAACTTGTTTCTTATATATTTGAACGTTTGTTGATGGCTTGTAACAAATATTTATATAAGATTATAATAAATAATGCCTGCATGGAATTTGCTTCGAGCCCTGCATCATTATTTTTCAGTTACTATACACGCACTTACTTATACTGTTATTGATTTTGATCATAAGTTTACATTCATTTATATCTATATAAAGAAAATAACGTAACTTTACGTCAATCAATTTTAGACTGTGGGTCCCCACCGACCATTGAAGATGGCACAGTATCCACGTCACCACACACCTATTACAACGCTACGGCCACCTACAGTTGTAACACAGGCTTTGGACTCGTGGGCGACCCTTCAAGCACCTGTCTTGCATCAGGGTCCTGGAACAATACCTCACCGACGTGTTTTAAAGGTATGTGTAGACAAAATGCACAGTATGAAGAAAGGTGAGTTGAGTCATTAAATAAATGCATTTACATCTATACATGTATAGATGTACCTTTGTTTGTTAAATTTTAGGTAATAGACAATAAAAATTTCATTTTAAAACAAATTCAATTAACGTTTTATTTAACGTTCCATCTATGCATGAAATACACATGTTGAACTTAAAGAAGTGTTTCAGATTTTGATTGACAATGTACCAGCTCATCATAGTCAGAAGGACAATGGATAACCGAATTTTGAAAACACGATGGGCTTATTGTAGAGAGCAATGAGTCATTCGTTTGCATTTTTTTTCAGAATTATTACTTTGATTTAAACAAGAAATAAATTTTCTGTTGTTATTTTTCATAGAATGTGGCGTGCCAGGGGCGCCGACGAATGGTTTTGTATTAACGTCACCTAACACGTTGGAAGGATCCACGGCGATGTACAGCTGTGTTGATTCCTACGTGCTTATTGGTGAAGCCACACGGTTTTGTCTGTCAACCGGTCTATGGAACGGCACAGAGCCGACATGTATCAGAGGTAGGCTTAAGTCAAAAGACAAATTTCCGCAACCATTTTAGCCCTCTTCTTTAAATTTAGGAAGACTTAAGGTTTTGGGATGATTCATATCGCCTCAAATGTATATAGTCTAAGTATTTAATGTAACATTGTGACCTGCAATTGTCGACTTGGCAATTTTGTTAAAGAAAATATTAAATACCTGATTAACATATAAAGATCAGTACTTGTTTCTGGCAAATGTCAAACATAATATGTAATATGCTTTAATATAGTTAGATTAAAAATCTTCCATTAAAGTATAAGTACAAATAATATAGACAAAAAAATTGTAGATAATTTGATTATGCTGAAGTTTCTTTAACTTAAAACCGTATATCCACTTCAATTTTATTTTTAAAGGCTTCTTCTATATACAAGTCTTTAACACACAGGCATGCGACTTTAATATTCTTACTTAAACGTAATGACACTTTTCTAAAAAAAGATGAAGTCTTTGGTGGCATTTAGAGCAAAAAGATATTGTAAGGCCCCAGTACTGGGCTCGCTAAAGCAAATGTTGTTTCCATTTATAAATGTCAAGGTTACTCACCTTTAGATTTCAACTTAATTTTTATAAGCCGGTTTTTAGCATAAGCACATGGATAATGACTGTTGCTCTTGTTACATAGACAGAACAATCAACCTTATACAAGTGTTTTAGCTAAATTCTGTTTGATAAACTGCGCCTCATATTACTTCGAATATGTGTCATCAGATTCTGCGGGTTCGCTTCATTTACTTCAGCATTATTCCTCAGTAAATGTTTCTTCTCCTCAGAACTTGCTAATATGCTGAGTAACACTTTGTTTAATCCCAGGAACCACTTGTTACATTATGAAACCACTTTCAGTAGGTTTTGTTCACATTTTGTTGTATGAGCAGACGAGTTACTGTGACGCGGTAGCCATTTTGTTTTTACAGTTAGTCTACTAAGCGGCCCACACGATTTGCATGTTAGTTAGCAATGTCTCATCTATTTAATTTACGAAAACGGGCCTTTCAGGTAAAAAAAATGTGTTTTAATATTTGCATTCTGTATAACTATGTGTTTAATTCATTGTTTAAGAATACGACTGAAAGCGCACTATATCTTTTGCACATGAATTTTCTGTGCGTTCTATTTTGCACACTATTTTTTTTGTGGCCACAAGATTTTTTGTGGCCACAAGATTTTCTGTGGCCACAAAATTTTCTGGTGCATGCACAAGATTTTCTGGTGCAGGCGCAAGATTTTCTGGTGCACTGAGACCAGTATAAATAGCTGTGAGTTTCCTCAGTCGGGGACTCCAGCACTTAGCAGACGTTAGTTCGATTCGATCATATTTCTTTTATTTTTGCTAAATATTTGTTTTATTCAATTCAAGGGATAAGTAAACTCAGCAGATAAATATTTTAAAATAGGAAATACGTAGTTAACGTATTATTTTTGCTGTTATTGAAGTGAATAGTATTTTAACGTTAAGGTTGAATATTTTAAGCAAATAAGATTAATGTGACTCTTACTGTTCTTAACGTAAGGTGAATGTATACGAAATATTTGTTATTATGTGTATTAATGGTGGCCGCGTTATTTAATACGTAAACATAGAATTCTCGCAGCGTCTATTTATTTGCGTGTTTACTGAAGAAATTTCATAAAATTAGTGAATTGATATACTTATAACTGTTTTGTTCTATTGTTTAATAAACAATAAATCAATTATTTAGTTACACTTATACATCATTGGTCGTTATTTATTATTCCTTAATATAAATAAAGCTGGAGTCCAACCAATAAAACAACATCACTCCGGGTGCCGTAACAATTTTTGGTGTCAGAAGTGGGATCCATATTTTCAACTTGGATCCAGAGATACGAACCCAGGGAAGTAGACATGGCGAATGCTGCTTTAGACGGGAGTGATGGCGAAATATTCTGCCGAGACCTGACCGAATCGCCGACGATAGAGATGGAGGCGCGGTACAGCACTAGCAGCGTGAGTCAGCAACAGCACGCAGTAGGGCAGCGAAGTCACCTATCACATGAAGTCACACCTTCGCCTGCTTCAAGTGAGATGTTGCCAGTGATTACAAATATCCTGAAAGATGTAGTTGCGGAGCTTCAACAGCTAAAGCAATACATACCTAGACCTCACACCAGCTTGCCTGTCCGTGATGTACGGGCTCAAAATCAAACAGCCTATCCGTGCGATGAAAATTCTAACTCTTCTAGATCTCGAGGTTTACCACGATTAACGAATCCGCCAGATGACAGAGAGCAGGGTGATCGGCGGCCGAGAAATCCATACAGTGCAGACCAAAATTTTAGACCATACAATCGGGGAGGAGATAATACCAAGATACCGTCATTTACAGGAAAAGAAGACTGGAATGTCTGGCTGACGCGATTTGAGACGATTGCTTATAGGCACGGCTGGGACAATGACGAGAAACTGGACCAGCTACTTCCCCGTATAGAGGGTCAGGCTGCCGAATTCTTGTATGGACAACTGCCCAGTTTTGTTTTGAACGACTACGATCAGGTAGTCGGAGAGCTAAAAAGTCGTTTCCGAGTGGTAGAAACGAGCAGGGCATTTGCCGCCAAATTTAGCCACCGACAGCAGAGAAACGGAGAAACAGCAGAAGAATACGCGGCTGAATTGAAGATGCTCTACGACAAAGCCCACGGATACAGAGATAGGAGGACCCGTGACGAGGATTTAGTGCGCAAGTTTCTTGACGGACTTAGAGACGACGAGGCAAGATTTGATGTCGAGTTCCACAAAGAGCCAGAAACCATTGATGAGGCCGTATATCATGTGGTTAACTTCATACAAACAAGAAATTTGGGCATGCACAGGAAAGGGAAGTATGAGAGGAGGGCACTGGATGGGGTCAACAGCGGCGTATATGACCTGGAAAACAAGAATGTGCCACAAGTGCAGAGTGATTGCGCGGCCTTAAGAAAGAGTGCAGCTGAACCCACAGACAGAGATCTTTTATTAAAGATCGTCGAACGTTTGGAAAAACTAGAGAGCAGGGAGACAGAAGCAAAGACAGTTCAGAAGAAGCAGTTCAGTAAGGCTAGTATACAGTGCTTCAAATGCCGCGAAATGGGCCATTTTGCACGAGAATGTTCGAGCAGACGAGATCCCAAAGAAAGACAAAAGTCGTCGAATAGTTTGGAGAACTGTGCGGACAGAGCAGAGAAACGCAATACTGACGTGACTTTAAACTTAGCGGGACCAGCCCGAGTGGCCAGGGGACGGTCCAATTAGAAAACGGCCACACAAGAGATGCAGAGGAAGAGTATGTACTGAGTCACGATGGCGAGCGAACCTCCAGGGCAGTAAAAGATCTGTGCACTGGTCTTTATGTGCACGGGGAATTAGAGGGAGTTGAGCTAGTTTTTACAGCTGACACTGGAGCAGCCATGACCGTTATATCCAGCAAAGTGTATGACAAGATAGAAGAAAGCCGCAAACCTGTGCTGAAGAAAGTTGGGAATCTTCGAAGCGCAAATGGAATGCCGATAAGAGAGAGAGGGAGGGCAAGATTTAATATCAGCCTGGGTTCCTATACTATGACAAGGGAAGTAGTTGTAGCGGAGATTGAAGACGATGCCTTGCTGGGATTTGACATCTTAATAGGGAGTGAGATGGGTCCGGCAGACCTGATGTTGAGCCAGGGGAAGATTGTTTTAAACGGTGTAGACATACCATGCTTTCAAGTGGGAAGAGTGAGAAAGCTTAGGAAAGTAGCAGTGGCAGATGATGTAAGCATTCCAGGGATGTCAGAGGCGCTGATTGATGTGATGGTTGAAAGACGAGAAGAAGATGATGACCTGAACGGTGCATATGTCGTAGAGTCAAATGAGTCTTTTACGGACAACTATCAGCTAGTGATGGCAGCTACGCTTATCGACATAAACAGAACACCTACATGTAAAGTCAGAGTGATGAACCCGATGAGTGAAGAAGTGCTGTTGAAGCAGGATGCAATCATAGGTGTTGCCGAAGAGGTAGAACGAGTGGTGAGCACACTTACAGAGGAGGAGGATGTAGAGCAACGAAATAACTTGAGCAGTGTGAGAAAGGTTGAATCCCGGCAGAAAGATATGAGAGCTATGACAACAGAAGACCTCATTAAAGAACACTTTGATGTACCAAACCATTTAGAGGCGCTGTTTCACAAGTCCGTAGACGGGAAAAGCGAAGCCGAAAAATCCACCGTTGCGGGACTACTTGCCAAATTTGCGGATACCTTTTCAAAAGATGAGTGGGACCTCGGAACCACGAAACTAGTGGAGCATAGCATTGATACTGGGGATGCTGCGCCTATAAAACAAAGACCACGCAGAGTCCCGATGGCATTCGCAGCTGAAGAAAAAGCAGCAATAGATGATCTTTTGAAGAAGGGCGTTATTCAGAAAAGCACATCACCATGGGCTAGCCCGATTGTGTTCGTGAGGAAAAAATCTGGAGCGGTTAGACCATGTGTGGATTATCGCAAGGTAAATGCATTGGTAAAACCCGACGGATTTCCACTTCCTAGAATTCAAGATTGCTTGGATGCTGTGGCCGGCTCAAGTCTGTTTAGCTCATTCGATCTAACCAGTGGCTATTTCCAGATCCCTCTAAAGAAGGAAGATATCCCGAAGAGTGCTTTCGTGTGCAAGTATGGGCTCTTCGAAATGACACGAATGCCATTTGGATTAAATAACAGTGGTAGCACATTTCAGCGTACTATGGAACTTATTCTTCAAGGCTTGCAATGGCAAACATGCCTTGTGTACGTAGATGACATAATTGTCTATGGAGCAACCTTCGAGGAACACATACAGCGCGTCGAAGAAGTCCTAAGTAGAATCAATCAAGCTGGATTGAAACTACATCCAGATAAGTGTCAACTGCTGCAACATGAAGTGTTGTTCTTAGGCCACACTGTATCCAGAGATGGCGTGCGGCCCAATCCGACAAACGTTGCCAAGATACACAGTTGGCCCAGACCAAATACCCCTCGACAAGTAAAACAATTTGTCGCAATGGCTTCGTACTACAGACGCTTTGTAATGAACTTTGCAAAAATCGCAAAACCATTGACGGATCTTCTCAAAAAAGGCGTTGAGTTTAAATGGACGAATGACTGCGAAATGGCATTTGAAAAGCTGAAGCGACAGCTTACCAGTGCAAATGTAATGGGTTACCCACTAAATGATGGTGGTGATTTTTACCTAGATGTAGACGCCTCCGGATCAGGCATCGGGGCTATACTTGCCCAAATACAAGAGGGACGGGAACGCGTGATAGCATACGCCAGTCGATCGCTCAACAAGGCAGAGCGAAATTACTGCATAACAGAGAAGGAGCTGCTTGCTGTGGTTTACTTTGTGCAGTACTTTCGACAGTATCTACTCGGGAGACGTTTCATTGTACGGACAGATCATCAAGCACTCGTATGGCTATTCAAATTGAAGGAACCCAATGGGAAAATAGCCCGATGGATAGAGATATTGGCACCGTTCGATTTGGCGATTGAGTATAGACCCGGTCGGAAACAACCACACTGCGATGCGCTATCAAGGTGCGAAAACCCGCGAGATTGTGAATGCGCTGAGGCAGACACTTCCGAGCCCCTGAAGTGTGGCCCGTGTAAGAAATGTCAAAGGCGGGCAGACGTGATGAAT
Source organism: Sinonovacula constricta (assembly GCA_007844125.1). NCBI lineage: Eukaryota > Metazoa > Mollusca > Bivalvia > Cardiida > Solecurtidae > Sinonovacula > Sinonovacula constricta. The sequence continues at coordinate 42,874,379 of CM017565.1, read as the reverse complement.
TTAGGCGTCGACAGTGGCGATAGAGTCGAGAGTAATGAAAAACAGGTAAAACTCAAAGTAGTAACAAAAGGTCGGGAGGCCCTAAATAATTGGTTCAATGAAGCGGAGAAAAGTGACATTGCGAAAAGGCAACAACATGACGCAGATATCGCCCCAATCTTTACCGCTTTTGTGGCCGGTAAAAGGCCTAGGTCAGAAGACTTAGTACGCGAAAGTGCCGCAACCAGGTATTACTGGACCCTATGGGACTCCTTGGCGCTCAAAAACGGAACGCTGTGCAGAAAGTATATGAATCACAGTGGCACAGAAAGTCACCTGCAGTTGATAACGCCATCTGATCTTAGGGAACACGCTCTAAAACAAGCGCACGACTGCGTTCTCTCAGGCCATATGGGGGCGAAGAGAACCAAGAAGAGAGTGAAACAAAACCACCATTGGTACAACTTAAAAGAAGACGTTCAGCTATATGTCCAAGCTTGTGACATTTGTGCAGCTGATAAATTACCTCGGAAAACACACAGAGCCCCCATGGGTCACCTAGCCAGTGGCGCTCCATGGGATACACTTGCTATAGACTTTCTCGGACCTCTGCCGCGCACAAAGAATGGGAATAAGTATATTATGGTTATGACGGACCACTTTACCAAATACGTAGAGGTTGTAGCCGTCCAGTCCCAGCAGGCAGATCGCTGTGCATTGATAGTCGCCAATGAGTTCATTGCAAGATGGGGTTGTCCTTTATCAATACATACCGACCAAGGTAGCACATTTGAAAGCACGGTTTTCAAAGAGTTATGCAAGATATTTGAAATCCGAAAAACCAGAAGTTCCCCGAGAAATCCTAAGGGCAATGGTCAGTGCGAAAGATTTAATAGAACACTGATCAAGATGATCAAAGCATATTTGGTAGATCAGGAAGAGTGGGACTTGTATTTGGGGTGCCTTGCCGGAGCATACCGTTCGACACCGAGCGAAGCAACTAACATTAGCCCAAATATGATGTGTTGTGGAAGAGAAGTCAAATTACCGGCTGATTTAGTTTTTGGGTATGCATCTGAACATGAACCGATTTCAGCTGGTGAACATGTCCAGAAAATTCGGAAGAAAATGGTAAAGGCTCACCAAATTGCAAGAAACCATATGCAGAGGTGTTCAAAAAGGAGTAAGGACAGGTACGATGTCAAATGTAATTGGAGCAAGTACCAGGCAGGAGACGTAGTATGGCTCTTACATGAAGCACGGAAAATCGGTATTGCCCCGAAGCTTGAAAGAAAATTTGAAGGGCCATATCTCATCCTCAATAAACTATGCCCGGTGACATATACAATACAGACGGACTCGCGGGGTACTAAGCGGGTCGCCCACCACGATAAGTTAAAGCCATATGAAGGAATAAACAGACCCCGGTGGCTGACAAAATTGGCTGATGAAGTACGAGGGTCTGCGATTTTTGCCAGCAAGTAATCTCCTCTTTCCGAAGAGCAAATAGCTTCGATATGCGATTTGCTACCGCGGCGATCACAATGCCACCATTTAGCGCGATCGGGTATCACCAACCAATATACACACCTGTGATGGTTAAACATTTTTTTATTTTTCTTATGTTATAGGCAAGCATGAACCCACACCGGCAGGCACGAAAGCTGTTTGTATGCACCCACTGTGAGCAGAAGAATAAACCAAAGAAAGTGATGGAAAGGTACAGAATGATTGCTCATGTGTATAAATACCATATACCACTCGACCAAGCGCCTTACTACTGTACCTTGTGCATGGTGAGAAGTACTACGCAAGAATCATTAGAAGAACACGTTGAAGCCCACCCTAAACATGCCACAGCAGTCAAACGATATGGCAGTGAACCTTCGGCGTGCCTTGTGCATAACCCTAACCCCAGGCAAGTTGTCGAAGGGACGGACTACCGCCAAGCCCGACCCGAAGAGGATTTGGCAGCTGCAAAGAGTAACGAGATGGAACCACTACAGGATCCTAGTGGCGGCCGCTTGATCAATGTTCAATTGGCACCACAAGTGATAGCTGAGTTGATAAGTAGTGGGAAGATAACACTTGGCGGCAGCTTGATCGAGTATGACCCAGCCAGACCAGCGTACAATGGTGGGCATGCAGACGAAGACAGCCAGTCTGAGTCTGGCCTATCAGATCTGTACGAAGCAAGTATCCCGACCGGTCCACGCCGAGAAGCCAAGAAGACGGATTCTATCAACCTCGAAAACCCCTTCCCAATGCTTCCACCACTGGTGTTGCCCACTCTAGAGAGGCAGCCGTTAAATCAACGCCAGACTGATGTTACCGGTAATGAGCAAATCCAGCCCACTAGAAACGTTCACCGGCAATCACCCATCTGTGATAAACGGCCACTGAATACCCCTGAAGTCTTAAAAGCAGGCAATGGCACACGTATGCAGAGGACGCCATCATTCGAAGATATTACTAATCAACTGATTGGCGGGGATGTACCCCTGTTTTCGCCATTGCCAAATGTGCCGGAAGTCAGAACATCAACGACTGGAAGCCAAACCGATGGAGATGCACAAGAAACAAAAACAGAAGCAGCGATTAATCGCCTGGGCATTATGCTAGTGGATAGTATCAGCAAATTGACCCAGGCAATGGATAGTAATACCAGGGCAATCCGCCAAGTTGAGAAGGCCATCCTTAGTTCTGCCTCCGCCATGGATCATGTACAGCGGACGTTTTCGCGCTGGGACCCCGACAGACGAAGCCCATTAGATCACGGAAACTCCAAGAGACCCCGCTTCGATGACAGACCACGCTCGGGAAACCCGAGGAAATGAGAGATGCCGCCGATAGAGTGCAAGCTTTTAGAACATTTGTCAATTATAATGAGTATAAGAGGTCTTTGTTAGAAAAAACACTGAGCTTTAATTTAACGCGAAGAGATTTGTACCTTTTCGACAGGCACATAAGTAATAGGGCTGTTAGCTTTTGATTCCACCGTTGATGTTGAAGCTTATTTATTGAAGCTGTAAAAGCTATATGTGTTGAATCTTTTTTGTAATGTCTAGGTTAACTGGAAAGGGCTTAATAAGATTTATAGCAAGAGTTCATTAATTATTAATTATAAATTATTACGTTGTTGAACGCACCAGGAGTTGCGTCTTTGAAGAGCGGGGTATTGTAAGGCCCCAGTACTGGGCTCGCTAAAGCAAATGTTGTTTCCATTTATAAATGTCAAGGTTACTCACCTTTAGATTTCAACTTAATTTTTATAAGCCGGTTTTTAGCATAAGCACATGGATAATGACTGTTGCTCTTGTTACATAGACAGAACAATCAACCTTATACAAGTGTTTTAGCTAAATTCTGTTTGATAAACTGCGCCTCATATTACTTCGAATATGTGTCATCAGATTCTGCGGGTTCGCTTCATTTACTTCAGCATTATTCCTCAGTAAATGTTTCTTCTCCTCAGAACTTGCTAATATGCTGAGTAACACTTTGTTTAATCCCAGGAACCACTTGTTACATTATGAAACCACTTTCAGTAGGTTTTGTTCACATTTTGTTGTATGAGCAGACGAGTTACTGTGACGCGGTAGCCATTTTGTTTTTACAGTTAGTCTACTAAGCGGCCCACACGATTTGCATGTTAGTTAGCAATGTCTCATCTATTTAATTTACGAAAACGGGCCTTTCAGGTAAAAAAAATGTGTTTTAATATTTGCATTCTGTATAACTATGTGTTTAATTCATTGTTTAAGAATACGACTGAAAGCGCACTATATCTTTTGCACATGAATTTTCTGTGCGTTCTATTTTGCACACTATTTTTTTTGTGGCCACAAGATTTTTTGTGGCCACAAGATTTTCTGTGGCCACAAAATTTTCTGGTGCATGCACAAGATTTTCTGGTGCAGGCGCAAGATTTTCTGGTGCACTGAGACCAGTATAAATAGCTGTGAGTTTCCTCAGTCGGGGACTCCAGCACTTAGCAGACGTTAGTTCGATTCGATCATATTTCTTTTATTTTTGCTAAATATTTGTTTTATTCAATTCAAGGGATAAGTAAACTCAGCAGATAAATATTTTAAAATAGGAAATACGTAGTTAACGTATTATTTTTGCTGTTATTGAAGTGAATAGTATTTTAACGTTAAGGTTGAATATTTTAAGCAAATAAGATTAATGTGACTCTTACTGTTCTTAACGTAAGGTGAATGTATACGAAATATTTGTTATTATGTGTATTAATGGTGGCCGCGTTATTTAATACGTAAACATAGAATTCTCGCAGCGTCTATTTATTTGCGTGTTTACTGAAGAAATTTCATAAAATTAGTGAATTGATATACTTATAACTGTTTTGTTCTATTGTTTAATAAACAATAAATCAATTATTTAGTTACACTTATACATCATTGGTCGTTATTTATTATTCCTTAATATAAATAAAGCTGGAGTCCAACCAATAAAACAACATCACTCCGGGTGCCGTAACAATATTAGAGCTGACTTACTTTCAAATTTGGCATGCATGTGAATACCTTTGCCACGTACCTTTTCAATGTTGTCAAGGTTTGCTATATGTTGCAATGCTCATAAGACTTTGTCATATATTTTTATTTGTAAATATATATACGGGTATAAGAAAAAGAACATCAAATTCGCCTTTAAATCATGTAAAAATAAAATGTTGTCTGCAGAACATTCCACAAAAGAAAATGCTTTCGCAATGCGGTTGCATATTTGAGCCTTGATTTTCACATGTTTATAACCAAAAGTCTAATTCCTCGGACCAACATTTACATTATAAATTAATGTATCAACTTATTTCGTATATATCCTTTTTAAAGAAATAAATCATCATCCAAATCAACCATCCATAAAATATCATTAGTACACAAAATTTACCCTTTAATACTTATGACATTTTTCCAAACTGTTTGTGTTTGCCTGACTGTTGGATATTTTCGGTCATTTCAATGTTTATTTGTACCGATATTGTATCACGTGTGTATATATATATATATATATATATATATATATATATATATGCTCACTTACTTTGTATGTTTTGATCCAGATATGCACTTTAGGGCGCATTAAAGTTGTTATTACTGGCCATAAAATGCAGGCATATGTACAGTCATATAAAATGTATTCCTCAATTATCCATAGCACATCGATTTCAGTCGGGAACAAATTGAACTAGATATCTATCTGAAAATTCATATTTACATTAGCACAGTGTGACCCAGATCACATGAGTGTCTGGAAGAGTTCAAAATAAATGGAAAAACCTCGCCCACAGTACAATATGCGTGGGAAATTAGCTTGTGTGCCAATCGCAAATTGTCAGGCCATGTCTGTATTAAGAGTCCATGCAGTAAATACATGGTAACCGTAAAAAGTACAACCAAACCGTTTAAATCCTAACTAAACTTTAATTTCAAAGAAAATGTACACATCTTCCATTAAATGTTTCTGTAGAAATCTGTGATAATAAATGCAGTCTGCCATGCAGACGAATTAGTGCAATCATGTTATTTAAAAATAAGAATAATCAATTAATATAAATAAGATTTTAACTGCGATTTTCGTCACAATTCTTAATGCTGTTTTTTAAGTTAAGCTGAAGTTGTTTAAGAAACAAAAGAAACCAAACACCATAATAGATATTTAACAATGTTGCCATTTTACTGCTGAAATAGCATAAACATAACCGCAAAGAATACGATCGCTTCTTAAAGCTGTGACGTCACCCCATAGACATTTCTAAAACCAATGAAAAATATAAAGGCTGCCTCGGCAACACAATAAATTGCTGTTTATCTGGATGTCTTTATATTGGTCGTATATGATAACATCCTCGGGAAGAACAACGCATGCAATAGTTTTCTTTAGAACGAAAAATAGTTATAATTCTCAAAAAGGTGCTTTCTGTTTGCTGTCTCACTTTGGTGGATTTTTGTGCAATGTTTGGTACTTCGAGGTTGGAGCCCTATAAACCCAAGCATTAACATCACACTTGAATCTTGGTGTTTTGTATCATCCCAGTGTCTTTATCGTGGTTACATTTTACGATCGTGTTTGTGATTACGTCTTGTGCGAATTCAGATGTAAAAATATTGAAATTGTCATATAATCTTGTTATTTTTTTGTAGTTTTATATATTGTTAGGCGTCAAATCGAAAACAGTTTCAAGTGCATTGTATGTTTTAAAGTTAAGACAATTATTCGATTTGCGGATATCTACAAGGCAAATTAATCGATTTGTTAGCGACAAAATAATTTAAGCTGCCAATTAACGCCTGCAAATTTTTTATTAAATGCGATTTACAACAACAAAAGCTCGAAATTTTACGAAACTGCAGAAACAATAATCATTTCCGGCATATAAGATAATGAGTAATTGTTCAAATCGAGATACTTTATCGCCGTTTATTTTTCTTAGAAATAGATGTTCAGATTTCCCTGTTTCTTTAACTAAACTGATTAATCTTTAAACGAAATTTCCCTATCAGGGGATTGTTGTTCACTAACGAGTGTGTTAATTTTCTTTTCATGTCGTTTTTAGATTGTGGGGAACCGCCAGCACCAACGAACGGAGCTGTTATAACATTTCCGGACACATTGGTCGCGGCCAATGCTACCTACACATGTGATAGCGGCTATGGCTTAGTCGGGAACTCAACCAGAACATGTCAGTTGTCTGGAACTTGGAGTAACAGCGAGCCCTTGTGCCTTACAGGTCAGTGTGACAGTATTTCTTGTTGTTTTGTTTGTTGCTTTCTGTTTGTTGTCGGTAATTAATTAACAAGCATACATTGTTAAAAGCAACATTTTTTGTATGTCAAAGATAAGTATATTGAAAATCCTTAAAGTTTGTTATACTTACAATAACTATACTTTTACATGTTTGTACTTTCTCCCTTCGTCCACTTATTCACCGTCCAAAACAAATGCCTAACGAAACTAAGCAATTTTTAAAAAAAATGGCAACTTTATACAACTTTCAGCATGTACAATCAGCAGACCATTTAAGGAACTGTTCTCTATATTTATATAAAGAAGTATGATATGACTGATGATCGTGTTGTAGTATCCTATGATGTAGCAGCTTAGATGCTGTTTATTTAGGCAGGAAAGCTTTTACACACAATGCCAAACCCTGGTTGAAATCAAGATTTTCATTTAAAAGATAACTTTTGAGCACTTAGCAACAGTAGAGCATATAACGATGCATTGCAGACTGTGGAGACCCCGATACCATCGAAAACGGTACTGTATCCACATTCCCACATACATATTTCAACGCCATTGCCACCTACACTTGTGCAACAGGCTTCGGCCTCGATGGCAACGAGACCAGTATCTGTCTTGAATCCGGAATCTGGAACAGTGGTGCGCCGTCATGCGTACTAGGTAAGTTAAGGGAAATTTACTATGTATTTATATATAGTTTTTGTTGTATATATTTCATAGCGTCTGTGTACTTGTTATAATATATTCTAGCAGTAGACATATCTTGTTGTGTACAAATGTCCTACCATAGTTTTGCTTGAGCTTTCTTTGACTTTTGTTTAAATACAAAACCCATTTTAATTCGTTTCAAACTTGTTCATCACTTATTCATAATGCTTAAGCAAACACTGAAGAACACAATCAGTTAGGCCAAGCTGGAAGTTGTCTGATTAATATAACCACATGCTGCGAAATCTAGCAATATGTATTTTTTACCAAAATAATAAAGCTGTTGCCTATTGCCAGATTGTGGCGCGCTGCTTCCTCCTAGCAATGGCAAAGTGACGACTTCTCCCAACACTCTGGTGAACGGGACGGCAGTATACAGCTGTAACCCCGGTTATGTCCTCGTTGGAAACGGTATTATTGTGTGCCTTGATTCTGGAAGCTGGAACGACACATTGCCTATATGTGTTACTGGTCAGTACGTTTTGATATCACAAGGTCCATAGATGGTCGGCGTGGTAATGTTATTTATGCATACAAGAAATCGAACATAACAAGATACAAAGTAAACAACAATTGCTTTAAATAGCTGGGTAGAACTACTGACGCTATGCAAGTTAATCAGAAATCTTTACCGTTTAGTAGCTTTTTATTGTTTCTACATTACTCAGTGATCAAATTTGTGACATCCAATCATACTTGATAGAAGAAAACAGCATACAAACGTCTGAGAAGAATCACAAGTGCTCCCTATGTCAACTAAAAGATCTACCGAGAAAACAGTTTTTGCCCGACAGGGACTCAAACCCACGCATGTTGGCTGTTTCCTGAGGGATTCCTGGTCGACCCAGTAGAAATATATCTATAGCACCATTGTATTGATTGAGTCAATACGTGACATGGCGCTGTAGTATGGCGGTTTTACAACATTTCATTATCAGTTCAAATTTTTTGGCAAGTCATTGTTAAGCAGGCTAATGGAAAAATTGTTTACTAATTTCTATATTTTGAAATAATGTACGACGTCTAGTGTATGGTCGCTAGTATATGCAGAAATTCTTAAATCTCTTGTCATAGTTTTCTTTTCATGTTTTGTTATCTTAATATGTAGGACTATGTACATACTCACCATGTTTTTCCATTTTCATAATGACAACCCGGGATTGGGGTTTGCCGGCATTTTTGTCGATACTGTGCAGTGACATTTCTATCATTTTAGCACATGGGCTCTTATGAGGTGCCCAGGGACTGAACCTGGCCGGTCCATTATACTGACACCGACGAGTCAAGTGTAATGCTGTCCCCTTAGCCCCGTGCGTTAGGAGGGAAGCCACTACTACCAACTTTAAAGTCTTTTGTTTGACCCAGGCGGGGTTTTAACCCGTGACCTCCCGATTCAGAGCTCTACCGATTGAGCTATTGCGGCCGGTTTGTGACAACCCGTCAATTAAGCAATCGCGTGCCTTTTTATTATTACATATTGTACATTTATTCAACCCATAACATACGTACGCAAGCAGATTTTAACAATGTGAAATATAGTTTTATAGTAAATATAAAGTTATTTTTGTTCACAACTACCCTGTTATATGCGGATTTATGTCATGGATACAACTATTATTATTGTTAATTTAGATTGCATAGTGAAGGTTTTGTGGCTGAGTCTCCAAATAATCCCGTCTAAGAATTTGAACCTTTTCCATTATTTTACAGGGTTGTGAAGTTAGTGGTCACCGATATATGTTTTATCAATATAAGAAATAACAGCTCAATAAGCCAACTGCAGGAATTTCAAGCAACAACTTTCCGGAAGAATAAACAGGAACATGTGAAGAAATGTTCAATAATTGAGTACAATGATGCGTAAGAGTGTAAACGTAATTAAAAAAGTTCAAACATAACTATAAAGTATCCATTAAAATAGAATAAAGTCATTAATTATCCATAGCTTACTGACGTTTGTCATCAATAACACAGTGGCAAAGAGATATTTGATGTCGAAAATAAAACATTAGTCTGTTTGCATAAAGACCAATACAGTATGTCCATTGTGAACAAAAACAAACAAAACTTTCATTGCATAGAACAAAGCTTGGCGACATGAAAGAAAAGTCTAGTTCTACAAGCTACCATAAACTCCCAACTGACTTGGATGACCGTTACCCATCAATTATATATTTCACTCTATTCATCCTGCATCTGTAAAGAAATGTTTCTTTTTTCGCAGATTGCTTTACTCCTTCACCGCCAGTGAACGGTTATGTTGTCGTGTGGCCTAACACGGCTCTCAATGCGACTGCCACCTATAGTTGCAACGCTGGCTACAGTCTCAATCGGAATGGCGGTTCGATTCTGTATAGATACGGGCCAATGGGATTCAGAGGAGCCCGAGTGTATAGTGGGTATGTTTGAGTTGTCCATTTCGGTATAGCAGTTCTAAAATTAATTCTTTTTTCTATTAAAGTATTATAAAAACCATTGAATTGAATTTCATCCATATTCTAAAGCGTTAGGAAGTTTGTATTTTAAATGGACGGTAGTCAAAAGGCACACATTATTATTTAGCAAACTCAAACTCACACGATTCAATTACATGTAGATATTAACTTCCAGTATAAGTAGCTCTGTCCATTATTAAGCATAATAGTTCATAATTTTGAATGGAATATTTCTACACAGTTTGTGTTTTTGTCCGAACCAAAGAATGAAATGTTTTAAGACAAGCAGAGACTTATTGTTAGCAGAAACAAGTAACTAAGCGTCATCAAGCGCTACCTCAACCTAAACACCCTTTTTCGAGATCATATTTGTCGTTATTACCTGTAAGATTGCGCATAATTGACTAAAGGTTGTCAGTTATATAACTCTATACATTTGCACATATGACCATGATCTCACAACTGACTTAAGTCGTTAGCTCAAGGTATTGACTATTTTGAAATCTTTTCCGGATTCTGTAAAAAAGTATTTAATGTATATAATGAGACGCCATTTTGTTTTAAATAGTTTATGCACATAGAAAAGATATATACATGTATGTATGTAAATATGTGTATCAGAATGATTAAAAAAATGCAATTAAAATTTATAAACATAAAATTATAATTCTGAATTTATAAACAAATGTATATACACATGTATTTCTTTTTTCTGTTAATTATTTAAGGGCTATGTGGTAGAATGTGTTAGCACATTGGGTAGATCATCAATCTTTATTTCAAATGCTAAAGAGTACGAGTTTCAACTTTGCTGATTATATATATATATATATATATATATATATATATATATATATATATATATATATATATATATATATATATATATATATATATATATATATATATATATATATTATGTTATATTACACTTATCAATATATTTTTGACATGGAGGTGAAACTTACGCTTACAAGATAAAGCAAGACAGAAACAAACAGAGATAAAAAGTGTAGGTAGTTTTTAGAAAAAAGTTTTAAAGTTTTAATTTCTATTATTTCTATTTTATTTAACTTTTTAAAAGTGTAAATATGAGTTTTAAACTGATGATGTTTAATACATTGCATTTTGTGAAAGCTCTCACTAAATTATTTTTAAAGTTAAGTCCGACATTAGAAAGGATCATGATAGCTACGCATACGTTTATGAAGATATGATCTTTATTTAGTTACCTTTGTCATAGCTCGACCTTATTATCAGTTTCAATCGTGTCTGACATTTGATTTTCTATTAAGATTGTGGCACACCAAGCGCGCCTGTAATGGGCTATGTAGATATAACTGGTGGAACAGTAGTAAACAGCACTGCTATATACACATGTCAGGACGGCACCACCCTGTTTGGTGAAACCAATCAGACATGTAGCCTGTCTGGCCAATGGAGCGATTCTCCGCCAGTCTGCCTTTTCTCAAGTAAGTGTGAAGGATTTTGTGAATACTAATCGAAGATGAAGACTTATCTCATCAGTAACATTTAACTAACAAGTGTAATTAGCAAATTAGTCAGATCATGGTCCAATCCCTATCATTACTCAAGTAAGATTTTAGATCCCTAGGAACAAATCTGTACAAATGTAAACAGGAGGGCCACAATAACCTTATATCGTTTTCCCAAATTGCCGTAAAATATGGTAATAGTTAGTAAGGTACATAAACAAATGATTAAACAGACCAGAATAAATGTAACACGTGTTCAAGTGCAACATTTGAAAAGCCCGTTTCAGTCTGATCTAAGAGATCTGGAGAGGGGAAGATTTCAAGAGTTAAAAATATAAAAGCTCTAGTTATTGTAGTTTCTGACGAGAAGATATTCAAGGTTTTTACTTTAGAGACATATATGTAAAATAGTCACGCTGCTGGTGGCCGTGTCTTTCGACGGACGAAATTTCTTGAATAACCTTGATAGAGGCCCGCCCAAGAAATATGTACACTGAATATCGTGGCTCTAGCTCTTCTAGTTTTTGCAGAGAATATTTCCAAAGCTGATCTATATAGACACATTTATTAAATGGCTACGACCCTGGCGGTCATGTCTTTTCCAATGGATTGAGGTTCTTCGAATATTTTTTGATAGAAGACCATGGCAGGAACATGTACATAAAAAGTAAACGCTCCAGCTCTTGAAGTTTCTGACAAGAAGATTTTCAAAGTCCTATATGATGAATGGCGTCTTTGTTGTTTGACGAATCACTTTAACATTTTTAATAGAGGACAATCCAATCAATGTGTATGCTAAATGCCAAGGCTCATGGTTCTAAAGCTGTTACTATTGATGTATAGTTTAAATGACCAGGCTCCTCTGGGACATATTAATTGACAAATAAGGAATCCTTAAATAATCTTGACATAGAGGCTGCTATACCATAAATACCAAATGTCAAGCCTCTAGAACATAATAACTGCTACATACAAATGTTGGATAATTGTCACGCTCTTGGTAGTCATGTGCTTTGACGGGTGGAAGTCCTTTGAACACTCTTAAAAAGTGCTACCCAAGAATCATTTATTCCGAATAACAAGGCTCTGGCTCTAGGCTCTAGATTTTAACAAAACGATACTCTTTTCGCTATAAAGCCGAATATAGAAAATGGACGTTTCTGGCGATTATGTTTTTAAACGGACCAAAAGTATTTGAACAATCTTGATAAAGGGTTTTGATATCAGTTAAAGTCAGATAAGGATAATTTTTAGGTTGCTTCATTAACATTATTCACAGCAACAATATATACTTATCAGTTTTGGGGTGTAAAATAAACAATATTAATAATCACTTTTCATTTTGCAGTAGTTTTTGTGTATTTTTAAAAGGTGTACATTATCACCCTTTTATCGACCTTTTTATTTATTTAACATAAGTTATTATGTTCACTGGCTTAAGGTTGAGTGTATTTTTAGTTTGCATAATAGTTTTGCCTTATGGGTTTGTCCAATAAGTGGCGTCACAGTCACACTCAAACAAACAAGTTTGTGATAAAACACATCTGGTTACATGTGTCCAGACAAACTTCCAAGTTTCAGAGGATCAACCATTGCACCCTTCTGATGACAGCAAAGTCGGGTCCTCTGCCGCTGCCATCAAGACTGTTGAATCCTTGAAACGTTGTAGTTAAATCACACCCTGTTAATGCATAGAAGCTTAGGAGATTATGCCGAATATTATCCCATACCGTTTTTAATGTATGTTTAGTATAACAACATAGCTTCGATGTACCGTACCCACCTCGACTTTCAGTCCAGAATGATGCATCAGTAGAGGAATTACATATTTGTCAACTGACATTCAGACATTGGTAGTCCTTTCCTTTCGCTTCTTAACGAAAACTTATTTAGACTTTGACCTCAGTTAAATTCCAGTCACTGATTCCACATCCACCCTTCTTTCTTAGGAAAAAACCTTTGTATATCACCAAAGGGACTTGCAATAACAAGGAGTCACTTTTGGAAGGTTTTCGTAAAATATGGACAAACTAAATTTATATTGTCTTGAAAGCGGTAATATGGTAAGGTCAGATCTATTAAAATATTTAAGCGTATTGTCATTTTTTGTCTCATCTAATACACACCATTGATACTTTTGAAAAAGGCTACCCATCTCAACTTGAGATCTGTGTAACCAGGTATGACTTGTCAAAACATTTTTAGCTGAGAAATTGTTCAATCTCAAACTTTGATTCATCTTAAATATCTTAGGATAGACAGTGTGATATATTGTTTACTGTTGAACACCTAACAACTTGGACAGGTTTTGCTGTCAAGACAGTGTCAGTAAACTGTACAAATTACTGAAAATCAATACTGTGCAGTCACAACTTAAGCTCAAGCATAATCTCAACCATAAAATGTTTCTGTAAGTGTTTTTTACACAAAAGCTTTGTAATAATTCCGTTTTTATTTTAATTTCCAGGCATAAATTCTAACTCCTCCGGATGAAGTTGAAAAGATCTACATTCGGTCGTGCTTATGTGTCAACAATTATTCGTTTGCTGGCAAGACACAGGATGAAATTCTTGATATTCTAGTACAAGAAACCCAGATTGACACGAAAAAAACCACACTTGCCCTCAGCAAGACAAATTGCATGGAGGACGACCGACCATCGGCAGCAGTTGTGGGGACTGTAGGCATTGTATTCTTTGCTTTGATCTTCGGCGGTCTGGCTTTGTTAGATCTCATAACATTTTGCCAGTTTATAAGCACAGTGTTGGAAAACAACAAGAATGCAGTATAGTGACGTTTCTGTAGACCTACTGTTTTAAACAGCAATACCTTTGTGTTGGGTTATGACAGAGCGACACTTGAATGGCATCGATAGTGGCATATATTGCCCAAGCACACATCAACTTGAAGAAGTTCATTCCATTAAACACACCTGCAGAATATTGGCACACGTGTATCAGGATGTGTGTGCACTTTATGTTTGTAAACAAGATGTAGCTAATTTAACCGCTAATGGAGAGGCATCGCATGTTGCAGCTCAAGATGAGGCGATTTTGATTTTGAGGTACCGCAGGTTAAGAAAATGATGCCATGCTCATTTTATGGAAGACATAATAAAAAAGCGTACATCGTAGAACCAATAACAGGATATTATATTCATCGCAGGTACTGTATATTTCCTGTATTGCGCTGTGATACTTAGAATTTGGCCCCAACTGCGCCATGGCGTTCCGTTGTCATGTATATACATGTACTATATTCTCTCTCTCCCTCTTTCTCTCTCTCTCTCTGTCACTCTTTCTCTGTGTTTATGTGTGTGTTTATGTGTGTGTGTGTGTGTGTGTGTTTATGTGTGTGGGGTGAGTGTATTATGTATGTATGTGTGTGTCAAGAGCTATTACCATGTGCTAATACTTTATTTTGAAATGAATAAGAATATATGACAAAGTCCCCATTTAACATGCAAGCCAAGCGAAAAGTAAGAACAAATTTGTGATGAGTCATTTAACGAAAAGAGCAAACCCGACAGTTACCGCCTTGGAACGTTCAGTCTTCAATATGGACCGACTGGGGTTCTTAAACCGGTTTTAAAGCGCTCTAACACATTTTAATTATGTGTGAACAGACTAGAAATATGTTTTAAAAACATACATATACTAATAAACATGATTAATAATGATGTCATTTTCCACTGAATTTGTATTTTCTTATTTTAAAATGATTTTTAGCAGAACTCCTCACAAAACTTTCTTTGTAATATAAGAATACAAGTATCTACAGTATGTTGCTTGCATAGACTATTTTGATCACTCTAAAATGTTTCATCACTTCGATTGTATTAACTCAAGTACTATTTTTATCATAAATGATTTATTTTTATCTTTTTTACTTGCCTAAACTTACAAGCTAGTAGGGTTTTTATACGATTTAAACTGAGAAGCATTAATCAGTATTTGGGTCGCTAAAAATATATATTTGGTTTTTGAAATGCCTATGAGGTGACGTCACGTAAGAAGCGATCGTATTTTAAAACGGAAATTGCTGGTGTATTTCAGCAGAGCCAATTGTAACATTTATCTTTGAGAGTTCTGTTTCTTTTGATTCTTCTAAAGAAATATTACTTAAACGATTAAAATAAATACGAGAACTATACAAAAGCAGCAAACAAACTCTTGTACAAATCAACAAATTCTTATTTTCATATTATATGATTGCACATATTCGACCGCAATCTCTTCAATTGCATTTTCATGTTAATCATTTCTTTGTGTAAAATATGTATTTTTTAAACAAAGAGTATTCGCACTGTGGGTCTTTTTCACAACCCGATAAGAAGCTTTTGCGTGTCTATTGCGTACAACGTTTGATACATATCTTATTTGACAGCTTTGTACTGCATTGGTTCAGTGAGTATTGTTCACACCTGCTATTGTGTTGTCTCACGAATTAAAAAGGCGATATTTATACATACAAATTTAATCAATTACGCTGTATTTTTGCAAACATTTAAATTAAAAAGACAACTAAATAAATAAGATAAACTAAATGTTCTAATGTTAAATATTCTTATCTTTCTGGTATATTATTTTAAACGACCTTGATGCTCTGCGTCAATTTATTTCTGTTAATATAGTGCATAAAATGTGTTTTTCCTGCAATAAATTGTTTTTGGTGACAAATCACAACTTTATTGTCAATTTTCATTGACCTTCTTACACAAGACACAGAGATTGACACTCCACGAACCACTCTGGCCCTCAGCACTACAGTGTTAATCGAGGATGACCGGCCGTCAGAAGCTGGATGTCATGGAAACTTTATGCAATACATTCTTCCAGATATTCTTCGGCAGTTTAGTTTTTGTTGGATCTTATAAAAATGTATCAGTTAGTAAATGGAAATTTTGCTTATCAGAAGTTATGTCAACAATTTGCATTAGCCTAAACAAAAATGTTTGTAACAAAAGTCTTTCAGTGACATAGCAAGAACATGTAAGCACACACACGCACGCGCGCACACACACACACACACACACACACACATACACACACACACACACACACGCACGCACACACTCACACACACACTCATACGCGCACGCACACACAAACGCACAAACACGCACGCACAAACACGCATCTACACTCGATGCAACATGCCCAGAGTTATGTTCTCTTCTGATTATTGCTATACAGATGACTTTTATTAAACAACTTTACTACTGTCAATTAAGTAAACAAAACAACTTCGACAAGGTGAAATATCGTTGGAACTTCGTGGAATACAAACAAGAATGACAGGTGATCGACATTGTCAATAAAGGGAGACTATAGTAAATTTTCTTTAATGTTTGCAAAGATGTCACACACCAACGTAAATAGATATTTGTTAAGTTGTTTTTTTTTCTTATTCTTCATCTTGAATTTTAATCATATTAATAATTTAATGCATCTTATGGCTATGTAACTCTCTGTGAATAAAGCGTAAATAGTCGTGTCAGAGTTATGGTTTGTTTCATAAGTAACTTTTTATCAAATTAACACAAAAACATATATGCTAAAAGAACAAAACTACACTGTCAAGTTGTTGGTAACACACTAGATACACAGACAGCGGTTCAAATTTAGCATTTACCTGGCAATTTCGTTTCACGTATTAACATTTTGATTTTCAATCGGAATTAGGAAAAAAGGTTGTTTTCATCTTTAATTTGAAATCGGTGAAACGACCACACATTGCGGGATGTAAACAGTGCAGGTGAAACAGACGAAACAGTGTATTTTAATGCAAAAGAAATGCCAGTTAAAAGCGTTTTGAATTATTCTGTATAACATTTTGCTTGGTATTAGTCGAGATAAATAATGCATCAATGTGTGCTTGGAAGGTGATGTTTATATACAGAATAATTACGATCGTTTAAAAAAACAAAAAGGAGATTTTCTGGGGGTTCGAATCGGCAAAACATTATTACAAGGATCAGAGGCACTTGGCTGTATTTCTATACAATAAAAGCTGGTTTTCTATGACATAACCATAAGTACATTTCTTAGAATTGGTCGAGGCGGTTCTTACATGTTAACGTGTGTTATTGTAGTTTGCTTTCACATTACACACATTTGTTCCGTAAAAGTTTGAAGACTTGTAAATAACATTTAAAGATATTTTATAGATAAACTATATAAATCGTGCATCATTGTCACGTATATATATATTCATGCAATGTTGTATTCGTGCGTTAGATAACATATATTTTGTTTAAAAAATAATAAAAAATTGGACGCTCTTTGATGTTTTACATCAATGATTTTTTTGTGTTCAATATAGACAGAAGTTATTAACCTGTACAGTAAGGGTTTTCGTAAACTTTAATACATGTTCACGAGAAATATGACAACACAGCTGAATACCCATATTAGTAATCTCCCTTGCAAGAGTGCGCAAAGAGACTCACTCACCGGTAGTATAGATGAACAGTCAATGTTTTGTCATGACAAGAGCTTTGGATGTAATCTTAAAATAACCTCGTTGTTCGAGGGGCTTCCCTTCCAATACCTGGAATATCATTTTTCAACAATGCGTAACTAGTATACCACAAGAGAGGTGGAATTTTCATGTCATGATGTAGCAAGATTTATAGGATGCTGAACAAAACTCGTAAAAAGACTTTTATAAAAATCAAACCACTGAACTAAACTCACGCCCACTTCCGTTAGAGATATTGCTGCAAATGTTTAACAACACACCGACTTTGATCTTTTGTTTAAGTACAATTTTCACAGAAAAGTAAACTAGAATATCAAATAAAATATGACGATATTACTTGATCTCAGCACAGCTAAACATAGATCACAACCTTACAGTACACCTATGACAGAGTGAAAGCCTAATACAGAACTAGTGTCCTTTCTAGACTGCTCTGATGAACATTTAACATATACATTGTGTCGATGAGTTTAGCCCGCTCGTTTTCGACAACAATTCCAACGACTTTACCATCAGTTCTTGATTTTTCTCAAAACATGACTCCTTAAACATCGATGTACATATCGAACAAAAGAAAGTTTAAAAGGCCTTCCAGATCACTTCAATTTCCGTACGGATACCAGTCATTACATAGGATCTATAATGACTGCGGGTTGCAGTATTTAAACGACCTTGTCAGCGACGGTGTTCCTGAAATTCATGAACATTTGCAGTGTCTGTCGTTTGCTGTGCGTCAGGTGCGACGTCTTCGCAAATAGTCGCAAATAGTAGCTCTGTAGATGTTACAATACACCAAAAGGCTAAGGAGGGAGTAGTGAAATTGTCTGATATCTTACATTCAGACGGAAACATTAAGCTACTTAAAACTTAAACTAATCGCTTTACAACAATTTAACTTTGGTCAAGAGGACTTTCAAAATGTTTTTTTTCAAATAGATATGCTGACCGTTTTTAATTAACGGGTTTGACATCTTCTGATTTCCTGCCGTCTCTCTCTCTTTAACTTGTAATTGTCGTTCATTGAAGATAAGCAAATTGTGGTTATTGATGACTTCAAGGCGCGGTGCTCCAGTTTTTGTTCTCGCTCAAAAGATATCTACCTGTACAATGTAGATAGTACCCTCAATCTTGCCACAGTGACTGAATTCACCTTATGTAAAGACGACTCCTATACCTTGTACCCACACTCGACTGGTCAATAATACCGGAAAGATCATGAGCTCCCCAGTAAAACCCCACTTCTTATACGATTAAATGCACAGTGCTTCGGGACGCTCTCAGTGTTTCGCGGTACATACCTGTTTAAACAAGACGTATGTTCGTGTCTTATTGATTGAGTGACTTACAAGTGGAACACACCAAAAGAGACAGAAGCTTGGGAGGTTGTAGTCATGGAAAGTAAATGGATCATTTAAACACATCGCCAACAAGCGCATAAAAATTACACAATGATCGAACATTTCATTGAGACTATATAAATACTGTGACTAAGAGCCATCCCTTGGACAGTCTTGAGCAGTCTCCATCCCTTTTACGGGAGATTGCAACTTCGGTATAACTTCGTGATTTGTTTGCCATGTTATAAAGCAATGCCCGTTGCAAGTATACGTCATTTCTTGGGCTGTATTATTTCAATTTACACCCTCGTTTGGACCTGTTAGGTTGCCTAGGCTTTTCTCCTGTACTTATTGTACATATGTTGACAATTCATTATAGTTAACTGTTATTTTGTTTGAATATGTTATTCTTGTATTAGTTTTACCTCCCGATACAGGTGCTTGCTGTTAGCTGTCTCACTTTGATGAAACATTGTATTTACATTTGTTGAGAAAACCCTTTAGGAAGTGTGATGTTGAAGCACTTCATGAAACAGGTTTAAAAACCCAAGTAAGTCCCTTTGCCGACTGAAATTTCCAAGGACTTTCTTTTTGTGTGAATTGACTCGTCTCTGTGTTTTGTCGCTGTTACTTTTTTTTTGTATGCCTTTGTCTAGCGGAAGCTGAAATTTTAAATATTGACATTTAATTCCCACATTTTCTCTTTGTTAGACAAAGGGTAATAATTTCCATTGATATAAACAACAAAATTGTTTTCAAATAACACACTCTCTGATATAATACTCATTGCTATTCAAATAAGCAGGTAATCAGCACAATAAAATATTTTCCCGCTCGTTAAGCGATGAAAATACCGTTAATTAAACTATTTGTTTAATAGTTTTACGTGTTTATATTAAAGAGATCAATGAAACAGTTTCAATACCTCGACAGTAAACAATACAAAATATACTTGAATGATACGCACTGTAAACGCAGACATAAAACCTATTTAAAGTATTTGTATAATGAAATGGTCTGAACAAGTCAGTCAATTATTGATTTTAGGGAAAATGATATTTCCTTCTTTTGTAACACGTAACTTAACACACCAGACGTCAGAGATCGTACTTTACCACATAACATTTTATGTAATATAAAAGAAAGCGACCAAATAAACGTCCAGGAAACAACACACCTGTGAAACCTGAAACAAATTTCTTTGATCAGACATGTATTGTGAGTAAATATACGTTTGGGAGTCTAGTTCAGGAACCTAGCCAATGGCTAGTATTATGTTAAAAGCACACCCAGCTGCTGCAAAACGCAGAATATCTGCTCTCAATAGAAAACAGGCTTTGAGCGAAAAAATGTGTCAGGGTCTAACACTTTAAATCAAAACACTTTCAATTCATGAATTTGGTATGAATTGGATAACAAAAGATTGAAAACTAAAAACTTAAAGTAACATTGGCAAAAGACTGCCATCGCTAGGCACAGATTTTTCTTAAAACTAAGTCCCTATATAAGAGAAATAGTACTTTCGTGAAGAACTCACTATGAATTTTAGTTTTTTTCCCAGCTTCTATAAACTTCATTCAGTCCATCTATTGTGCGCCGGTGTTTCTGTCCAAACATTTGACCAAAGTCTTCTAAAACAGTAACAGCGCAATGTCGCCATAATGGCTACGTTGCAGAATTTGAGACGCTTCGATCAATGCTTCGAAATCAATTAATTTATATAAAGTTAGTTCTATGTATTTACAAGTGCACATTCAGGTGTGTATGCTGAATTTGGTGCTAACCCTTAATTTGACAAGTTGTTAGTTAATAGACACTCTTTGGAATCTTTGGTTACGTTGTCCCTATTCGTATATTTATTTATTTCAAATGCAAATATTTTGGAGCCTTTTATGTCTATTTATGTATTGGTGTCATATCCAACAGCTATAATATGGAAAGTAAAATGGCCTACTTAACCGTTGGTGACGTCATTGCTGGAATGTTTCATGTTAAAATAAAACAGAACCGGTTGGGATATAAAAATATTAATGCGCATACGAGAGAGAGAGAGAGAGAGAGAGAGAGAGAGAGAGAGAGAGAGAGAGAGAGAGAGAGAGAGAGAGAGAGAGAGAGAGAGAGAAGGAGAGAGATGTGTTTTGAAGAATTGCCTGCACAATAATGTAATAAGCATGAGAATCAATCTGAGCAAATAGTACTCAGCAATATTTCATTGATAACTAACAAAACTGAATATAAGAATAATATAAAATTTAAAATGGATGCTCATGCATATGTTGATTTAGCAATACAAGACAATTCAACAAAACATTAAATACAATTGCTTTATCTAAACTATAAATTTGAATTTATCTGTTTTACGCAGTCTCAGTAACATAATAACACAGATATTCTGTTTGTACAACCACTCAGACTTCGGCACTGATGACGTCACTGGAGGGCGTGGATACAATTATTTAAATGGTAGCTCACGCACCAGTTAAAGTCATTTTGATCATGTTAGCACCCCTTGTAGCTCGGTTGACGTGAAAGCAATGTGGCAATAATTCTTAATTGACCAAACACAGCCACGCTCAGTGTATATCCAGAAGTTGGAGAATAACGAAGGATACATGGATTATATAAATATATTAGGGTTTATATATATATTGTGCTTAGTAGACATGGTAGGTTTTATTTATTTGATATATTTCAATATATATTTTAGTATGGTAACATAAAATGGTATTATGCGAAACGAATTACATTAAACATTGTTGATCAAAGCAAAAATCATATCAATAAAACGATATGTTAAAATGTTTTTAGAATATTTCAGTGTGTGTCACATAAAAACAGACGATCTTCAGTTTATTGCTAAAATACATTTTTTCCCGTTTTGTGTTTTACTTTACAGTTTAATATAGATTTGAATGTGTATTATCAGGTGCATTGTTTTTAAAACTGCTATTAGTTATTAATTGAAACTTGTATGGTCTTTTGTGAAGCCTAGTTTACTTATAAGATAAAAAATCAAATACGAAAAAAATGTTTTTTTCTTACTTCTTTACAAAACTACATTTTCTTTTGTTGGTTATCTGGGTGCAACTTCTGCTAGTTTAATCGGTTTCTTTTGGATAAAAAAGAATATTTTATATTTTTAATGTTGTCAATATTGTATTATCATATGGCGTCGTTAACTAGACGAACTTTCATGTGGGGAGGTTTTCCAGCTAACCTGCGATGCGTCGGTGGTTCTACCCAGACGTAAGTCTGGACTCTGCCTCCGCCAATACCTAGCTGGACATCGCCAATTTGACAATTATTGTGTCAGTGTAGTGTAACAAAAAACGACAAAAAAAAACAAACAAAAACAAAACAAAACAAAAAAACAAACAGAAACTACACAAAAACAACATTAACTAGTTTTTATTATGATCGTTTAGAAAGTTTTATTTCGAACCGCTATTTTAGTATAATTTTGCTGATGAGGCATTTATTAAGCGTATATAGTGTACATATTTAAGTTCATAGTTGTTTTCATTCATTGTCATTCTGTTTCTTAGTTGTATTATTTTATTATCAGTTATTTACACCTGATACAGATGCTTACTGTGAGTTGTCTCACTTACTGTTGATCGTTTTATTCTGCTCTATTTAACAACTAATATTACCAAACTTCACTATTACTTAGCACGTCATGTAAGATAAATTGTTAAATGCATGAATAACATACATATAAACAAAAGTATAGACAATGTGATTTTATAGATCCGTCCTATTTCAATTATATTTTTTTTACTGTTAACTCAATCTTAACTTCCAACCTAAACCCGTGCTTTGTTTGGGGTGAATGACCAAATTAATTTCCGATAGGCTTCAATGTTAGCATATGGAGAACTGGAATTTTAAGACTTCGTTAACAACCGTTATTAATAAATTTCCTTCTTGTATGATGCTAATCTTATTTAAAAGTCAAAAGAAAACTATGGGTCATCCAACTCTATAGAGATCTACCGGTGGCCGAACCCATGGTTTACGGTGTTAGTCCACTCGGACCACTTGAACAGGTTAAAAAAATGGGATTTCCAAATATTGGTTCTGACCTGCATCTCTACTCAGATTTAATATGGGTACACTGCAAGGCACCTTTTCATTTTTACGTCCGCCAGGGCAACTCAGGGCAGGTAATTATTTTCAAATTCCTTATTTGTATTATTCAGCTGAGACCTGTACAACTATCGAGACGTGCTATAACTGTACTGTTCCGAGTATTTGTGTTAGTTCCACCTTCACGCCTGTTACTATCGATGAGTGCAAAAGCAAACTTGCAATAGCCGGTGTCCAGTACGTGGACTACAACCCAGATACTAATACGTGCCGAACAGCTTCTACCACATGTACTACCTTGGATTTCAACACTAACAGTTCGAATTATCGCACTTTTCGTTATGCGTGTGATACAGGTAACATTTTGCTGTTGTTGTTTTATCCGATTACATTTTACCTGTCCGCTCAATCCTTCAAATCGTCTATGAGTAACGCCTGTACATTTGCACTTAGCAAATGTGATTTGTATAAAAGCATCAACACATTTGCCTGTCATTATAACCATGGGGTTTCCAAGTTACTCTACTACCTCGCTGCCCAAACATCATTGAAACTTTGTCATTGAAAACATAACCCTATATTTTTCTCCACATTTCTTACAACAAAATGAATATCTGAGCCTGATACAACTAATTTATATCACATATCGTTAGTGATAACATAATTTGTTATTGTATTATTGTAGTTCATTGGCGACTGTGTCGAATGTTACTTTGCGACCTCACGGGCAATGCACACTTTGCAGCAAAGCAAGAACATTGACAATAAGTAGACATACATAAACAAGGTGTTAATATTTTAAATGCAAAGTCCCTCTCCAACTATATATTGCAACATTAAATCCAGTCATTTATTTGTTTGTCTGATTTCAGGTTGTTTGGAGTACGGACTGGTCGTAACAATTGACCGATATATCAGTAATCGTCCAACGGCAACATTTTCTACCACTTCCTTCAATAAAAGTCAGTGCATCTACCATGCTCTCATATCACCCGGTGGTACGCTAATGTAAGTACTTAAGGAAATCATTTAGTATCAGACAAAAACACTCGTAATTTTCAATAAATACATCTGTCATATTTTATTCATAGTCCGGCCGGCGGCTCCTATTTCTACGCATCGTCCACAAAAGGTTCTTGAAAACACATCATTCTAGGGATGAAAATACATGTTTATGCTTTGAGTCGGCGGCTGTCCTGCCTGCATCTGTAAGTTGCTTGTCATTCACCACTAAAATATGATGATTTAAAAACAGATGGTATATGAACATATCAATAATGGATACTATACATTCTGCATGATATATGTCATCTTATGTTGTTTTAACATTTCTGTTCATGCAAGCATTTAAGTCGTGCTCAGTCGAGCATCAAGTAGACTCAGATTCCCAAATTTGTGACTGATTTAGAGTGCTAGTGAGATGTAATTTTGGTACCCGTAAGATGTGCTGTCGGTTTACGATCGACAGGATTCGGGCTATAATTATTTCGCCATCTTTATCTATATGTTTTACTTCTCTTATAGCAAACTATCTTATTTAAAAAATGCGCTACTTCGAAGCAAATACCTGGTCCCTTGAACTATATTTCAATTCAAATGTTCGTGTGAGAGTAAAACGCGCTTGCTTGAAAGATGTGGAGTTGACTTAAGTGAAAGCGCACGAGTTAAATGTGTTGATTGGGTAATTGCTCCAAACACAAGCTGATTATTATGACAATGATAACTTTTTATATACATATGGAAATGGAAAAAAATACTACAATACAAACATGTATTTATAATAATTATGCAGTTCAAAACATTTATTTACGAAAATAATAGTTGAAGATCTCAACGGCAGGTAAGGGAATGTGAGTACCTTTGGTTGTATACACTAATGTCCGACCTTTCTAAATCTGTAACCTACTTCGGACATATTGAAAATTGAATTCCGAGTTTCTCGAAGCATTATTTTCACTCCCTAGGAATTTGATATTACGCGAGTGGTATGTATTTTATATACCTGTGCATAGTATGGCTGATTGCAAAAGCCTCGTCTCTCGCATATATACATTACCGAATTGAAATTATATCAGATCCCGTTCCAGAATGTTCTGTTTTAATTTTCTTGTTTTGCTCGAAAAGTCTATAAATAGTAACAACTATTAACACGGACATGCATATGTATCAGTTCTGATCCTAAATCATGCCATCATATATAGAAAAAGGCTAACAACTATACTAAACGGGTAAATATTTGGACAGTACAATTATTAACATTCCCAAAATATTTAAAGTCAATATACTTTCATTCGATGTACTAAAATTACCTATCTTTTTAAGACATTTGTTAAGGTTGAGTGAGGGTGAATGATTTAGACACCTATTTGTCATGGAAACTAATATTGTATCTATATATTGCTCATTTTCAATGATATTTTTTCATGCAGGTTTCACTTTGGTTATTACGTGGCTTACATTTGCGAAGAATTTTCTGGTTGTGGAACCTCTTGCTCGATGTCGTCATATTCCCCTGTAGAAACATTCACCAAGTCATGCGTCATAAGGACAGGTATTTTTAAATCCTGAATTTATGTGAAAGGTCACGTTTAGCTTTGTGTGTCGCAGATCAGTTCTGCTCTGAATATTACGTGCGTGTGTGGGTATATTCCGATAATAGTCAACACTCCTTTCTCTTGTTCTTTTGACTTTAGCTTTTTTTCAATTCATAAACCAAAATAAGATTCATATCGATATAAGGAGTTAAAGGTGACATTGCTTCTCTCTAGCATGCAATTTTGCCATGATTTTCTGGTTTCGTATTAAATCCTAGCTGATGATCTGAAAAGAATATTTTGAGTTTTTAAATGTAAGTATATGTTTGAAATATTTACTTAAGTTTTTTTTTTTTCAAATAGATCAATGATCGTCATATTTAGCATTTTTTCATAACAGTACACCAAGGTAAAAATATGTGCCAAAACTCATACTTGATTCACAAACCGAAATAAACTCGTGGTATTATTTTTAAGTTATACGCTGCAGCAGGCCCCAGTGTTGCAATGCTATGTTGGCATAAAATAACTTGTTTATAATGATTTCTTGTGGAAGATGTACAATTATTCATATTACTTTATTTATAACCTACAGACTGTGGTAATTTAACGTTGGTCAATGGAAACGTAACGATGTCACCTAATACGTATGAAGGGTCCATTGCCGTTCATAGGTGTAATACTGGATATGGTTTGGTAGGCGGGCCTACACGTACCTGCCAATCAAATGGGACTTGGAGTAGTGCACCGATATTTTGTGTTCGAGGTAAGACCATTTTGTATTCAGGAGTAAACACTCGAAAGCCAGTCACGGCGAACTTTAAATCGCAGTTAAGAAAATGTTATACCAGAGCTTTAACCATTGAGCTGCTCTACGCTAAACAAAAGCAAATCACGAGTAAGCTATTGCTATATAACTCTATAACCAATATGTTCAAAGCAATGTCAAATTATGGTAAAGCAATGCTGTATAAAACTTTATAATTTTACTGTATAACGTATTTCATCCCAGCCGAACCAAAGCTCAGCTAATTCAACGTTGTCTTAAACTAAACAGATATATTCACAGTAGAACCCTAGCAGAGATAAGCAATGCTAATTAGATTATGACTAGTGAGTTATTTTGAAACTTATAAAACTCTGTCAACTAACAGATTCATTGTGGTTTGTCATCGCCATCAGAGATTCTACTATGGCCAGGAACCATTGACTATATTTTTCGACCCTCGCGCTGACGAAAATCAGCCTCCAGCTGTATGAGAGCTCGTACGCTAGCTTATTCAGGCTTAAAGCCGATTTGTGATTGATTTATAATCTAGATGGCCTGCATTGTCTGTCGCGTAAATCCAGTTCTCTTTCCTCTTTCTTCAATCTTAGGAACTCTATTAAACTTTGTTAATGAAACTTTGCTTGCCGTGTGTGTGTGTTTTTCTTTAACTTTGAAGTGTTCTAACATATGTCTGATGGTCATGTGAGTTGCCATAGCAGAAGTGATGTAATGTTTCCTTACGATACGGTCTGCGCCTTTCGACATAACGTTGAACAACCAGTCCTTTAATTTGTTTTCAACCCGCCTTTTCTTTACTGTTTGTTTATTCTTATTGTCTCTCTTGCACAAGTACGCACAACTCTCAACTTGGGATATAACTGATGGTGAGGCTCAAAATGTCAGTACTAGTCTTTCGGATGGACGAAATGCTTCACCAGACCATCGTCCATATTGACTATCAGTGTATCCAGGAATGAAATAGATCTATTCTGTTCTTCTTCGTGCCTGAATTAGATGCTTCCTATCCCATTTACAGTCGTTCGACAAACTGTCAAAATATGTCCCACATTTTTCGCGTTCGTTTCCAACACGTCTTCGATATATAGTTTCTATGAAAATGGTTTGCAGTCTTGGTTCTCCTCTTCGAGTTGGTATGCTCTCCATCGTCAGATGTCATCGTGCCTTTTATATCTTTGAATTTGACACTAGGTGTTATTTTGTATTGTCAAGATGTCTACTAGATCTCTCGAGGAATTGTAACCAATGGAGCCAGTATTGTCAAGTATGAGTAGAAGATCGCACCTTACTTTCGTTTCTTTGGAGTACAATACTTTCTGGATATTTGTTATCAGAGGGAATATATGCAGTAATACTGTACTTTTCTTTTTTAACGGAAATAGAGTGCTAATCAATTTAGCTATATAGTTACTGTAGGACTTTTTGTTTGTTATTCAAATACTGTCATCTGCTAACAGTTCTTTCACCTTCTTTTCATACCGTTTAGTGCCCACCGTTGGTAGTAATTTACCGTTGTCGGCGAGTAGCACAATAATCGACTTTTCTTCAGCAAACTTTTGTAATGCCTTTCTTTGTTTTAACTGACATTTTGTGGTAGATTTTCTAGCTATTTTCAATAAACCTGCAACCTTCTAGCGTACCTGACCAGTTAACATTTTTGCGGCAACGACAAAACTGTATTTCTCACGCATATTTTTGTAAATGCTCATTAAAAATTGTCCATTTTCGAGTGTGAGTGTTATGTTTTCATACGCGCTTAACAAAATTAGCAAAATTAATACATTCTTGCTGAAAATACCTTAAATTCATTTAAACAAAAACGACAAAGACCAGATAATATAAAAATAACAATCTTAGGTAAACAATAAGGAAGCTTTCGGTGGCATTAGTGAGTCTTAACTTTGTGCTGCTTTGTATATTTTCGGAAGCTTTATAGTGTTACTCACATGAATATTGAAACTACATCTGGATCATATCTGTGCACTTTTGGTCGTAGACGAGATGAAAATATTAAACAAAACATTAAACGATATTGATAAAAATACAGATAAAGTATACATAATACAATGAATAAGCAAAGAAATTTCATGGCGCATGTCTGCAATACAATGTTAATTATTTTCACAGAAAGCATAATAAGCAGCATAATGCAAATAACTGTCAGGTTAAAGATTAAAGGGTACGATGTAAATTATTATTATCGTATTTGGGAATTCAGGAAACGCAATGTTTATTATTATTATTGTGAGGTTAAGAATGATAAGGAACACAATGTTAATTATTGTCAGGTTAAGATTTACACGGAACACAGTATCAATTTTGTCAGATTAAGAATAAAAGGGGACACAATTTTAATTATTGGCAGTTTAAGAATTATAGGAAAACACAATGTTGATTATTGACAGGGTAAGATTTACAGTTACACAATGCTAATACTTGTCAAGTCAAGAACTATAGGGAACATAATTTACATTGCAAAATAAGGATACTTAACATAATCTAAATTTTTGTCAGGTTGAGAATGATAGGAAAACACAATTATAATTTATTGTCAGATTAAGACTTAGGAACACAATGTTAATAATTGTCAGGTTATGGATTATAGGGCAACACAATGTTAATTATTGTTTGCTTAAGAATTTTGGGGAAGACAAGGTAAAATATTGTCTGATTAAGATTGTTTGGGAGCATACGGTTAATTATTGTCAGGTTGAGAATAATAGGGAGCACAATATTAATTATTGTCATGAAAGGAATTATAGGGAACACAATGTTAATTATTGTCAAGGATTATTTATTTATTTTATCATTATTCCATATTTATATACCACCCTTTTCATAATAACGTTCAAAGGTGGTTTAAAAAGACAGCAATTGAAAAAACAACAACACAACAGCGGTGACAAATTAACAAAATATAAAAACATAAAACATAAAACCTGTAAACCTGGAACATAAAATCAAAATATAAGTACTAAGAATGAAGGACAGTGATCGTAAAATCATTTAAAACACTAAAATAACAGAACACATACTGGTTAGAATTAAACACTGAATGTATGTAACAAATTTCCATAAATGACAATGATACATATAAAAGAACAGCAGATTAAAAGTCCAAAAATCTGATATATTTACTGACATCCATAATGTTGGATGAAAAGGTAGGTTTTAAGGGACTTCTTAAAAGAAACAAAGGTATTTGACTGTCGTAATGGTACAGGTAAAGAATTCATCAACTGAGGTGCACATACAGAGAAACACATGTCACCATAGCTCATTGTTTTACATCTAGGTTGCACAAGTGTCATGGAATTATCTTGGGATCTGAGTGCTCGCCTAGGGGTATATATTTCTAATTCTAACATAGATTTGATGTACAATGGTGTCTGGTCATGTAGCGCTTTGTAGGTCGGTGTCAGAACTTTGTACTTAATTCTACAGGCTATTGGCAAAACAGTGCAGCTCTTTCAAAGTAGGAGTGATATGATAGGAACGTGATGTTTTGGAAATGATACGAGCTACAGTGTTTTGTACAGTCTGTAGTTTGTTTAAAGTAGTTTTGGGTACACCATACATACGGGAGTTACCATAATCAAGTCGAGATGTACCAAGGCTGTTGACGAGAGATTTTGTGGCGTCACTAGAAATGTATTGTCTAATGTGGCCAATCTGTCGTAACTGGGCATAACAAGATCGACATACAGCGTAAATGTGACTTTCCATGTTCATCCTGGAGGCAAAGAATGCGCCGAGAATTCTGACAACTGGTGACGGCATAATCTGAGATGTACTGACGGTTACAGATGTATCACCAACAAACTGTTCATTATGTTTTGACGAAAATACAATCACCTCGGTCTCATCAGTGTTTAGCTTGAGCATGTAAATGTGCATCCAGGATACAATGTCTGAAAGGCAGCTCTCAACACGATACAGAGCTTCCCTAGCACTCACGTTGTAGTTGGGTTTGAACGTCAGGTGAGATAGACCGTGGTTTCTACAAATCGATCCAACAGGCTTTGTGTACATAATGTAGTTTTCTGGACCTAATACCGATCCCGTACACTGTATGTCATGTGAACGGCCTCCGACAACTCGTCGTCAATACACACTGTTTGGTACCTGTCGGTGAGATATGACGTCATCCACTTTAGAGGGGTACCAAACGCTGCTGATAAATCTAAGAGAACTAGCACAGTAACTTTGTTTCGTCTAATGATTGCATCATGTCATTTTGCACTTTAATTAATGCAGTCTCAGTATAATGAAACTTCCGATAAGCTGATTGGTTGGGATCATTGTATTTGTTTAAGGCAAGATGCGTTTCTAGTTGTACGTTCACTGCTTTTTCTAGAACCTTCGATATAAAGGGCAGATTCGAGACAGGTCTATAGTTTTTCAGTTGATTTTGGTTTTCCGATTTCTTCAGTAGAGGCCGGATTCGTGAACATTTGAAACTTTCTGGGACATACGCTGTTTCCAAAGATGTATTTACTATTTTCGTCAATATCGGCGGTAGTTCATCAATGCAAGATTTGAGTATCCAAGTCGGTATTAGATCAAGCTCACATGATTTATTAGACGACTTTAATATGATACGTTTTATGGTCTGGTCATGATACTGGTACAAAATCTATCATAGTAGTCACAACAGATGTATCGGGAATTAGATCTACAGTAGATTCACTGATAATGGACAATGGGTTTTGTTCTATAATTGCTACTTACTAAAACCTTCAATTTTATTGATGAAAAACATACTGAAATCCTGTGCTAACATTAAAGGGAATACAGTGCACTTTAATGTCAGTTTAAGATTTATAGGGAACATATTGTTAATTATTGTCGTGTAAAGGGAGCACATTGGTTATTATTGTCATGTTAAGGATTACAGGGAACATCATCTTAATTACTGTCATGTTAAAGATTATAGATAATGTCAGGTTAAGGACTATAGAGAGCACAATGTATATCTTAGGTAAAGGATAATTGGAACCTCTGTATAACTTATCGAATAATGAAAAACACTCAGTAGTTGATTGTGAATACGATGATAATGAAGCCAGTTACTGTCATTGAAATAATAAAAAGTAAAGTTTTAAATGGAGTTGATTATCTTTTTCAAGTACTACAATCAATGTGGAAGCTAAACAACATAATCTATCCAGGTTCTAAGCATGTCATTAGCTGACTGAATGGATCGTTCAATGCTTTTGTGAATTTAATTCGTTTGAGTTTGTCATTACTACGCAAAAGTTAAACTGTGTGTTGATGCTCTCACAAAACAAATAGAAAAAAGCATAATTATGACACTGAATTTTATTCAAAGGGACATAGTAATATGACAAAAGACCAACGATTATTAGGAAGGGTGTTCAAAATAAAAACACTTCAGCAAGAATTTCGATTCACTATAACAAACAGAATAAAAATATATATTTCATTTTTTTATTGCTGTGGAAACTAAAATACAATTAGCATATTATAATAAGCTTAAGAACATTATATTCTATTTCTACTATGTGTTAGTATTTGGAAATGAAATGTATCACATGTTACATTTACCTAGCACTGGTATCATTGGATAATCTTAGTGCTTTCCAAAATATATTTCCTTTTTTAAGGTTTATGTAATATTGTTTCCTATTTATTTAATTTTTGCCTGACAAATATCACTTAAGCATAATAACAAATCATCGCTAGCTGAACATTTTCAATTTAAGTACCAACTCAAAAATAAAAGTAATATATTTTGAACTTATTAAATCTGCAATGATTCTCCCTAGTGCACTGAACAGCGTAAAACATTGTCACCAAATAGCTACTCTTTTACTTAATTTCTTTGAATAATATTGGCTTTCATTGTTCACCACTGTCGCTGATTACATAAAGATCAAAAGAGGAAAACCTGTTACAGCTCTAGAACTTGTCTCGACTTAAAAGACTCGAGTCATTGTTTTCTTTACATGTTAAATGTTTTATTTACATATCACATTTGCTGCTATTCAATTATGTTTTTATTAACAGCACGTTTTTGTACAAAAGACAACAACATTGCGAACATGACATTTACTTCTAAAAAAAGGCTAGTTAAAGATCCGTAAAGCTGCTTAACCTACTGTAAAGAAATAACTGGTTATCAAAGTTGTGGTGTCTCCATAGTGCAACAAGGACACAATTTAAGGTATTATTATTATTATTTTTAGAAAAATCCAAATTATTAAAATAGTATAATTGGTTATTTTTCTCCAAGACTGTGGCTTGCCAGGTGCGCCGATAAACACTTTAGTATCAACTTCTCCAAATACGTTAGAAGGAGCCACTGCGACGTACAGCTGTGCTAACAGTTTGTACGTGCTTATTGGTGAAGTCACACGGTTTTGCCTCTCAACCGGTCTATGGAACGGCACAGAGCCGACATGTGTCAGAGGTAGGTTCATGTTTAAAGCTATCTAGTATCAGAAGTGTCACTACTTTATTTTTTATCAAAACCAAAAGCGTCTAGATAGTTTTAATCCACCAGAACAAGTCTAGTTTACACATGACGCAAAGTATTAGCCTATGTCTTGAGATAGTTTATGTTGGTGTTTCTTTCATATGAGTTATTCCTGACTAGTACATAGTGGTGGCTATGTCAAGCTCGAATAAGGCAAAGAAACATGGCTTTTTGATTGATGAAAGCCTACTGCATTGGCAACGGTGCCAAAGTGAATATGTACACCACATATATAATAATAAGTCGTAATTTTGTTTCTTCTGTTTGATCGATGCTGTCATAACGTCATTGTATGTTTTTGTGTTTTTTCACGAAAACATAAACGCTATACACAGGCTTATCTCGCTTAAGACATGCATACTAAAATGGCATGTCTACGTTACTATGTTTGGAGCACAATGCTTTTGGCAGTTCAAATCAGTAATGATACTTTGTCAAGTTTTCAACATTAAACACTTGGTTGTGCAAAGTGTGCGTTTGTTTGTTGTTGTATGTTTTTTACATACGATTGCAATTCAATTACTTGTTCACAAAATAAAACCTGCAGCTGAGATGAGCGCCTTACATTTGCCTAAATACTTTCAATTTAATATGTATGTATAGGTTTTGTTTATTGTTTAGAAGCTTGTTTGCCAGGTTGTGGGTCGATGGACAGGGAAGTAAAGTGTATGGATTAGAAACAAAACATCGAAAAAATAAATTGGCTTAGATATTCAATCGGAAGTAGTTTAACAACGCTTTTGCTCATTCTCTCTTCAAACGTAGTTGTCAAATTGTAGAATGACGTAGGCACCGACGGACGGAGTGATATGTTTCCTTCAGCACCACATATACTTTGGGCCACTTCTACCTGAAAGAACTAAGAACTAAACGCCGATGGGAAATCTCACCCGAAACCCCTCATTTATAAGTTTCCTGTTATTTAATACATACTTGACAAAAAAAAACTTCTTTGGTTCGACAATGTCGTTGTTCAGATTGCGGGACGCCACAGACACCAACGGACGGATATGTTACAACATCTCCCAACACTATCGTCGGGACCATTGCCTCTTATACTTGTAATAGCGGCTTCGGCCTGGTCGGAACATCAACCAGAACATGTCTGGCATCTGGCTTTTGGAGCAACAGCCAACCATTATGTCTTATAGGTAAGAAGACAAAGTACTTTGTAAAAAGTTTTCATTTATTTATTCATGTACACATAATGAGTCATGGACTTTTAATTGTATTGAAGCTTCATTCGTTAACTTCAGTCATTCATGAACTCAAATACATACAATAGCTACCGCTACTAGATTAAGTGTGACATGGAAAGGTATGTTTAAATTTCCTGTTTACTTTATTAAAAGACTGTGGGGTCCCGGAAACTTTTGTAAATGGCAATGTGCCAACGTCACCACATACATATCTCAACGCCACTGCAACTTACAGATGTAACACAGGCTTTGGCCTCGTTGTCGCTCCTTCGAGCATATGTCTGGCATCAGGGTCATGGGACAGTCGAGCGCCGGCATGTATTGTAGGCAAGTTGAAGGGAAAGGATACCAACATGATAACCTTTGGACTATTTTATAAAATTGACGGTTCTACAAATTGACGGTTCTTCAAGTTGTAAGTAAGTCCTCCGCCTCGTATGACCGCCTATAATTATACCTAGGCCAAGTGTTCACAAACTGTTTTATAAACAAAACATACGTGTTTCAAAACATTAGGTCAACCGTTCAAACAATGTAGAATATGTATATTTTCAATTATTGGATAAACCGATTTATAAACCGTCTAAAATATCTACGCCATCCAAGTATTTGCGTATCTCGGAGGCGCATTTTTTAACAGTTTACACTAAACACTTAACAGGCTTCAAATATGATTCTAAACATATTTATATTATCAAAATGTCAAATTGTCATTATTATATTATAGCTGCGCGTATATATGTATAAGAATAAAAAGAGAAAGAGAGAGACAGAGAGAGACGGCGGAGAAAAAGTTCCTAAAATTGACACTTAACATTACTACAGCGCAAAATCAACATCAAATTTAGTTCTTTGATGCCGAATCTGGTCGCTGTGTTTTCACTAAGGACTTCTCGCTGCGTAAAGAGAATTAAATTATCATTTTTCACCAAGGTTTGCTTTCTTCTGTATGGGTTCCTATCAAAAGGTACATTAACCCTTTGTAGTGGCTGTTGTATGTTATATCTATGCAATCTACGCAGCTGTGCCTCTAATACTAATATGTTACCTTATCTTAAAGATGTCGGTAAAAGATAAGAAAAGTGTAAGTTTATTAGTGTTAATATTTTCATAAGACGTAAACTTTGCTGACCATCAGATTGTGGCGCCCTGCCTTCTCCTAGCAATGGCCAAGTGACGACATCGCCCAACACTCTGGTGAACGGGACAGCATTATATAGCTGTAACTCCGGTTATGTCCTCGTTGGCAACGATACTCTTGTGTGTCTTGGTTCTGGCAGCTGGAATGACACAGTACCCACATGTATAACTGGTGAGTGGTGTTGTTTTATAATTTAAATCACCTACACTACATATTTTAATATTTTGACAATATACATCAGAAACATCATAAAATTTAGGCATTTGACAAAACCACAAAGCTAACACGCGTAAAATCTAACCATCCTCGATGATCCTTTTTTAAAACTTAGTATAACAATGGTTAAGCATTTCATGTATACTTAACTTTTCGTAGTTCTTTTGTCGATTGAATAAGAAATAAAAAGTTAATGATAGATTCATATTTGCTTCTAAATAGAAGTGCGAAATAAAAGCCTTATTTTGCAAAAGGTTAACCTTTTACCTTTGTTTTGTTCTTAAGAGTACTAACAAGTTTATTTAAATGTACCATGTATACAAATCAGTAAATAGTCTTAAGGAACTTTCAGACCGATGAGAGAGGATAAATGGTTTTATATCGACATCATAGGGACCGCAGTAGGATCGTTATGGCAGCGTTTTGATAATAACTTCAGCTATATTATCAATCTTGACTATCTCCTTTGAAGAAACTGGCCATAATACAATTAGCATATTATTGCAAGCTTAAGAACATTATATTATATGTGTTCTATGAGTAAGTAATTGGTAATAAAATGTATCACATGTTACATTTACCTTGCACTGGTATCATTTGATAATCTTCCTGCTTTCCAAAAAACATTTCCTGTTTTAGGTTTATGTAATATTGTTTTCTATGTATTTAACTTATGCCTGACAAATATCACTTAAGCATAATAACAAGTCATCAGTTACAGCTAGCTAAACATTTTCTAAACATTTTCAATTAAAGTACCAACTAAAAAAAAGGAACACATCTTGAAATTATAAAGCTGCAACGATTCACTGTGATGCACTGAACACCGTAAAACATTGTCACCAAATGGCTTATCTTTAACTTAATTTCATTGAATGACATAGGCTGTCGCTGATTACATAATTGTCAAAAGAGGAAAATCTGTTTAAATTGTTGTTATGTTTAACCCGTTAAAATATAAGCTGTAACATATTTACATTCTATTAATTAAGAAAATTACATACCAAACAATAAATATTTAATCTTAAATGAATGAGTGTAACCCCTCATTTGCCAAATTACCTAAATGTATTGTATCGTAAAATCGAATCGACACGTAAACTGACAATACGTATTGTATTGTGGAGGACGCGTACCGTTACAGCTATAGAACTCGACTAAAAGACTCGAGTAATTGTTTTCTTTACATGTCAATGTTTTATTTGCATATCACATTTGCTGTTATTCAATTATGTTTTTATTAACAGCACGTTTTTGAAAAAAAGACAACACCATGCGAACATGACATTTACTTCTAAAAAGGCGAGCTAGAGATCCGTAAAGCTGCTTAACCTACTGTAAAGAAGTAATTGGTTATCAAAGTTGTGATGTCTCCATAGTGCAACAAGACATAATTCAAATAAGCATTGTTTATTTAGAAAATCCAAATTATAAAATAGTATAATTGGTTATTTTTCTCCAAGACTGTGGCTTGCCAGGTGCGCCGATAAACACTTTAGTATCAACTTCTCCAAATACGTTAGAAGGAGCCACTGCGACGTACAGCTGTGCTAACAGTTTGTACGTGCTTATTGGTGAAGTCACACGATTTTGCCTCTCAACCGGTTTATGGAACGGCACAGAGCCGACATGTGTCAGAGGTAGGTTCATGTTTAAAGCTATCTAGTAATCAGTAGTGTCACTACTTTATATTTTTTATCAAGACCAAAAGCGTCTACATAGTTCAAATCCACCCAAACAAGTCTAGTTTACACATGACGCAGAAGTATTAGCTTATATCGTGAGATATTTCATCTTGATCTTTCTTGAATATGAGTTATACGTGGCAAGTACATAGTCGTGGACATGTCAAGCTCGAATGAGGCAAAGACACCTGGCTTTTTGATTGACGTAAGCCTGATGCATTGGCAACGGTGTCAAAGTCAATATGTACACCACATATATATATATATATATATATATATATATATATATATATATATATATATATATATATATATATATATATATATATATATATAATAAGTCGTAATTTTGTTTCTTCCGTTTAACCGATGCTATCATAACGTCATAGTATATTTTGTGTTTTGTCACAAAAACATTAACGCTATATACAGGCTTGTCTCGCTTACAACAAGCATAGCAAAGTAGCATTTTAAAATTACTAAGTTTGGAGCAAAATGCTTTTGGCAGTTAAAATCAGTAATAATACTTTGTCAAGTTTTCAACATTAAACATTCGGTTGTGCAAAGTGTGCGTTTGTTTGTTTCTGTATGTTGTTTTTTCATACAATTGCAATTCAATTATTTGTTCAGAAAAAATCCTGCAGCTGAGACAAGGCCTTACATTTTCCCAAATACTTTCACTTCAATATGTATGTATAGGTTTTGCTTATTATTCAGCAGCTTGTTCGCCAGATTGTGAGTCGATGGACAGAGGCGTACAGTGTGTGGATTAGAAACCAAAGATAGAAAAAAAATTGGCTTAGATATTAAGTCGGATGTAGTTTATCCACGCTTTTGTTCATTCTCTCTTCAACGTAGTTGTTAAATTGTAGAATGACGTAGACACCGACGGACGGAGAGATATGTTTCCTTCAGCACCACATTTAGTTTGGCCCACTTCTACCTGAAAGAATTAAGAACTGAACGCCGATGGGAAATCTAACCCGAAATCCCTCATTTATAAATTTAATGTTCTTTAATACATTACTTTGGAAAAAAAAAACCTTTCTTGGTTCTATAATGTCGTTGTTCAGATTGCGGGACGCCGCAGACACCAACGGATGGAACTGTTACATATCTTACAACATCTTCCTACACAGTCGTCGGGACCATTGTCTCTTATACTTGTAATAGCGGCTTCGGCCTGGTCGGAACATCTACCAGAACATGCCTTGCATCTGGCATTTGGAGCAACAGCCAACCCTCGTGTCTAATAGGTAAGAAGAGAAAGTAGTTTGTAAAAAGTTTCCATATAGTTATCCATGCACATATAATTATTCATGGATTTTTTTAATTGTATTGAAGCTTCATTCGTTAAGTTCAGTCATTCATGAACTAAAATTCATACAATAGCTACCGCTATTAGACCAAGTGTGACATGGGAGGGTATGTTTAAATTTCCTGTTTACTTTATTAAAAACTAACACATATTCACATTCTGTCCTCGTCAATCAATTGCAGACTGTGGGGTCCCGGAGACCCTTGTAAATGGCAGTGTGTCAACGTCACCACATACATATCTCAACGCCACTGCAACTTACAGATGTAACACAGGCTTTGGCCTCGTTGGCGCTCCTTCGAGCATATGTCTGGCATCAGGGTCATGGGATAGTGGAGCGCCGGCATGTATTGTAGGCAAGTTGTAGGGAAATAATAGCTGCATAAATAGCTTTGGACTATTCGATTAAAATTGACGGTTTTAAAAATTGACGGTCCTTCAAGTTGTAAGTAAGTCTCCGCCACGTATGACCGCCTCTATTTATACCTAGGCCAAGTGTTCACAAACTGTTTCATAAACAAAACATACATTCAAAAACGTAGGTCAACTGTTCAAAAATGTGTAATATTTGCAATAATTGGATAAACCGATTTGGAAACCGTCTATAAATATCTACAGCATCCAGGTATTTGCGTATCTCACTTAACAGTCTTAAGTATGATTCTAAACATATTTATATCATCAAATTGTCATTATTATATTATATCTGCGTGTATGTATGTATAAGATAAAGAGAGAAAGAGAGAGACAGAGAGGGACGGAGAGAAATTTCCCAAAATTGAGACAAAATATTACCGAAGCGCAAAATCAACCTCAAATTCAGTTCACTAATGCCGAATCTGGTCGTTGTGATGTATTTTCACAAAGGACAGTTTTCCAGAACAAAATAGAAAAGACAATTAAATTATCATTTTTCATCAATGCTTTCTTTCTTCTGTATGGGTTCCTATCAAAAGGTATATAAACCCTTTGAAGTGGCTGTTGTATTTTATATCTATGTAGTCTATGCAGTTGTGCCTCTTATTACATTTCTTGTTACCTTATCTTAAAAATGACAGCAAAAGATAAGAAAAGTGTAATTTTATTAGTGTTAATATTGTCATAAGACGTAAACTTTGCTGACCATCAGATTGTGGCGCCCTGCCTTCTCCTAGCAATGGCCAAGTGACGACATCGCCCAACACTCTGGTGAACGGGACAGCATCATATAGCTGTAACACCGGATATGTCCTCGTTGGCAACGATACTCTGGTGTGTCTTGATTCTGGCAGCTGGAATGACACAGTACCCACATGTATAATTGGTGAGTGGTGTTGTTTTATAATAAAAATCATCTAAATATTTTAATATTTTGACAATATACACAGGAAACACCATAAATATAGGCATTTGACAAAACCAAAAAGGTAACACGCTTAAAAGCTTACCATCTCTTCATGAACCTATTTTTAAATTAAGTATAACAATGGTTATGCATTTCATGTATACTTAACCTTTCGTAGTTCTTTTGTCTATTGATTAAGAAATAAACAGTTAAGGATAGATTCATATTTGCCTCTAAATCGAAGTGCGGAATACGAGCCGTGTTTTGCGAAAGGTTAACCTTTCACCTTTGTTTTGTTCTTAAGAGTACTAACAAGTTTATTTAAATGTACCATGTAAAAATACAGTAAAATGTCTAGAGGAACCTACAGACCTATGAAAGAGGATAAATGGTTTATATCGACATCACATGGACACAAGTAGGATCATTATGGCAGCGTGTTAATAATAGCTTTGAACAGCTATATTATCAATCTTGACTATCTACTTTGAAGAAACTGACTATGTTGGATACGGTTGCCATCTTCTACGACGTCTATCAGCAGTATAATCTGATATGCAATTTAAACTACATATGTAGTCTACATAGTAGAGACAATGTCTCCCTTAAACTAAATGAATCTTGAGCCAGAGTAAAAACCAGACCTCTAAAGTATACTACTTTATTTTGTTCTGGAAATCTGTACCCCTGGACCAGGAAACACATGTCTCTGCTATACCACTACGTACCCTAAATAACACAAAAGTATATTATCACGTCACTACAAAGCTTTTCTGAAACGAAAGTGGCGAAATAACAAAAGAAAATGGGACAGACTAAAAATCGCTTAAAATGCGATATGTTAAAAGCACTCAACGAAGTCTAGCTTAGAACTGACTAAATGAACCCGTGTTTGTGTACATTCAGGCTTCTATATGCCCGTTTGACTAGTCATCACACGGCCTACTACATAATAAAGCGACTAAACTACATTTGTTTAAACATAATGTTGACATTTGGTCTGTGTCATATAGCATAACGCACTAAATTTCAATAACTTATGGAAAATATCAGCGCTTGGACATTTTGTATTCAAATAGATCGTTTTCTTTTCATTGCTTGCATTTGAAAAACTCGTCAGGAAGTGCTAGATTAGAGCTCTGTAAAACCGGTTTAAGGACCCCAGTCGGTCCATTTTGCCGACTGACCGTTCCCAAGCGGTAACTGTCGGGTTTGTTCTTTCCGTTAAATGACTCATCACAAATTTGTTCTTACTCTTCGCTTGGCTTACATGTGAAATACCTTTGTTCTGTGCCTTTTCGGAGATTGGTATATGTTGCAATGCTCATAGGACTTTGTCATATATTCTTATTGCGTAAATGTTGAAAACTTATTAAAATAATAATGTTTATACAAATTTGAGTGTACAGATACATATCATGCTAAACTGTATATCTTTGTTTGCTTGTTGTTTGTTACATGGTCATATAGGCGACGTTCAGCTAAATTATTGGTGGAGAAAAACCCCAGATTTATGCCTGGCTGAACCAGGTCAGCTGGAAAACCTTGGAGAAGGCAAATGGCTGCAATCTTGAAAATGTTAAACCTCACAACTAACGTTAGAAATAGATATGTTCATATTGTTATTATTGTACTGAATTGCATCAGTATGGCTTTGAGGAGAGGATTAAATATTTCATATGCAAACGCGACAACCATTGTCCGTAAAAAAGTTGATACCACTGAAATATGTATAAGGAGGATAGATAGGTACAATGATCAAATTGTAACGACTACAAACGGAATCGTGGAGACAGAAGATAAAACTACCCGCAGAGAAAAATTAAATAATTGCATAAAAGTGGAGAGGGTTCGAAAGTAACTAGAAGGTAAAATATTAAGTAAATACTTCTCTAATAACACATATCTACTTACTTGTACAATCAACAATACCTTGCGATATGTGATGATGATGAAAGTAAGCATGTAGCAATTTTGTATGTAGATAAGAATGGAATATTGTTTGAACCCAAAACAAATAAAACTGTCTTTAAATGACGACGAAGCCAGAAGACTATAGGGATGTTTATAACATGGAGCAGGAGAGTGAGTGTAGTGTGGGTGGACACAGCAGCTCTAAAGCTGCATCGGTATCAGGAAAATGGTGGGAATATAATAATGCTATCCAATGGCATTGCAATAGGCCTATGCACATCAAGAATGACTTGTTCATTCTCTCCACCATAACCTTTATGTGAATAATACACACGTTAAGTATTCTAGCTGTGATATCACAGAATAGTATTATATTTAGAGGTGACTCTTACGAAAACCATTTCCAATCATTTTAAAATTACCACAATGAATTGTAGTTAATTGTTAAAGTCAAATTTATGGTCA
The DNA here is from genome assembly GCA_007844125.1 of Sinonovacula constricta. NCBI lineage: Eukaryota > Metazoa > Mollusca > Bivalvia > Cardiida > Solecurtidae > Sinonovacula > Sinonovacula constricta. Next base: position 42,832,002 of record CM017565.1, on the reverse strand, counting down.
GTTTAACACATTTCCAGATACTCGATAGCAAAACGTACAGATGCTGGTTAGACAGAACCCATTGGGGAATGATTGATGTAACTCTACACAATCGGTCGAAATCTTGTCAATTTGTGTTTTGCAGTCTACCAGTTTTGATAAGGAAGGTCATAATTTTAATAAATATTCTCTTGTAAAGTGAGAGCATCCGGACGAAAGCTGATACCTTTTAACTAGTTTTACATATATTTGAAAGTAGCTCCTAATTCGCCACTGCTCCTAATTCGCCACTGCTTTTCCATTGCCTTTTCAATGAATTATGTAGCTGCACTTAAGAGGTATTAGAAGCTTTGTTATAAATCTATATCTTTTTTAATTTCCAGTACCATATAACACATCTGCTAAATTTGAGAAGATCTACCTTATGCCATGCGCATGTTTCACCAATTATTCCTTTGCTGGCAAGACACAGGATGAAATTATTGACTTTCTTGTACAAGAAACCCAGATTGACACGGAAAAAACCGCACTGGCCCTCAGCAAGACAAAGTGCATGGAGGACGACCGACCATCGGCAGCAGTTGTGGGGACTGTAGGCATTGTATTCTTTGCTGTGTTCTTCGGCGGTCTGGTTTTGTTAGATCTCATAACATTTTGCCAGTTCATAAGCACTGTACGGGACAAGAACAAAAATGCAGTATAGCGACGTTTCTTTAGACCAACTAAGTTATTTTAAATAAAAAATATTTATGTGGAGTTAAAATCAAAATCACAATCTGAGTAAACGGAACGGCACTAGAACGGCAACGATAGCTGCAAAAACAGCACTAGCACCCATCCACTTGCTTAAATCCATTCTTGTGAAACGGTGAAACGTGAACAATAACACAGAGTCCGGGTGTAGCGAATTTGATCACTTCTGCAGAGGTATCGCCCAATACATAAATACATGATGCCATTCTCATTTAATGTAAGGCAGTTATTATAGAATGACCCCTTTTATGTTTAAATATTAGTCTATATTAGCAAGTAATCATGCGCAAAATAAAGAGACATTTTGTGTCAAAACCATAGAGAAATATTTAGATTATTCTGTTATCCAGTGAAACTTAAAACAGATCTTGTTTAAAGTTTTCTGTCTACTTCTTGTATTAGAAATAACATTATGTCAAGGGGGAGATGGTAGTCTAAGTTACTTCAATATAAAGTCTTTAATCAAAGAGGATTGTCCAATTTGATATATTTCGTTAACAGACGGACATTACACATTTTTGTAAAAATGCACTTGTTATCTCCCTGTTACGGTTACACACGCTGTAGTAAAATTCTAAAAGTGTCTTCTCTCTGAAGATCTCTGCGGAACATGAACAAAGAAAATATAGTACAGAATCAGACACGTATTAAGTACTGTAACATATTAGGAAAATAAAGGTTTAAAAATATTAAAAATTGATTTTCTGTTGTTGTGTTTCTATGTGTCAAAAGTAATTTTCATTTCTCCCACAATTAAATGTGTTATCGGTACAAGGTCACACATTGTGGGATGTAAACAGTGCTGGTGAAATAGACGAAACTGTGTTACCGGAACAGTTATTGGTTTGATTATATTTTTGCCATTTACAAAGCGTATAAAATTATCCTGTTTAAATACAAATGTGAAGACAAATGCCGAATAATGTTTGAAAGTACGAATACCATATAAGATTTCGAAAACTCTTACTACAAAATGCTTATTATCAGACGAGATGAATAGAACAAGAACATGTGCTTGGAGTGTGCTATTGATATACAAAATAATTAAATTTATTATAAGGATGCATGTTTGAGAATTAATTTTTTATGAGGGTTCGAAGCGGCAGCAAAATGTTGTAAAGGCCAGTGCCATTTACCTCCATTTTTAACAATAAAATCAGTTTTCGTATGGAATAACCATGAGTATATTTTCATAGAAATGGTCGAGGTGTTAAAGGCCTCGTACTACTTACACTTCGTACCGCAAATATAAAGTATTTCTATTTTCGGCAAAGTCGAACGACGAGGGTTGAAGAGCTTTTATTCTTATTTGTAATAGTATGTGTTCGTTGTTTAAAATTACCCACATTCGTTCCAATAAAGTTTGGCTTTTAATGACTAAAACTTTAACACATTTAAAAATAAAATACAGAGGATGCCCTTTGATGTTTGCATCAATGCATTTCTCGTGCTAAATGAAGAGAGAACTTATTAAAATCGTGCAATTGAAGTTTCCTTTGTTCGAAATACACTGGCAGTTAACCTGCCCGGACAAAGTGTGTCTTGTCGAAAGCTTTTAGTGAAAATCTCACTCATGGCCGGTGCGCTACTACGGGCGGTTGATAATAACAGTATATCCTATGAAAGCGTGTTCTAAAGTGTTCTAAAAGAGAGGTGTGATTTTCAAAATATTTGTATGCCCCAGAAACATATAAACGAGGTGAAATTGAGATGTGTCGTCATGACCCCGGTTGTATTGTTATAAACCGAAGATTTATTTTCATTTTCATTTTTTGATTTTTTTAACTTATTTGGCATCTTTCTATACCAGTGCCAGTCATTACATAGGATCTATAATGTTTGCAGATAGCAGTATTGACACAAACTCTTTAGCGGCGTTGTTCTTGAAATAAATGAATAGTTGCAGCGTCTGTCGTTAGCTGTGCGTCAGGTAGGACGTCCTTAATGTCAATAGCAGCTCTGTAGATGTTACAATCGACTGGCCGACAATATCGGATGGATCAAATGCCCTTCAGTGAAACTCCGCTTTTTTACATTTGAATATACAGAATTTCTGGTCCGCCCCTCATTGTTTCGCGGCACATGTCAATTTGAAAAAAGACCTATGTTCGTGATTGTGTGATCTAACGGTGAAATGAACCAAACGAAAAAGGTATAAACCGCAAATTTTGATGGAAAATGAGAAACACATGTACGCAAACATAAGCAATAACGACAAACTTGTCGAATTAGACGAATGGTTATTCTGAATTCTCGAAGAACTTAATTTAAACCATACACTAAAATAATACTTAAACTTACACCAGCCAAAAAAGCTATATATAGTTGTATTTTTAGACAAAAAAGAGACAATAGATGGATCATAGAAGCTGAGAGTTGTAAAGTCTGTAAAACGTTTAATCCAACAACCAGTTTTAGAGTCAGATGAATATGGGATGTTACAAGAAAATGACAGGGGAGGAATACAGCATGAAATCAACATTGCTCCTAAGAAAAAAAGTCCGTCACTCGACAATATCACAAAAGGATATTTTAAATGTAGTGGACAGTCGCTTACCTTATAAACGCCATCATTGAGAGCAGTAATCTCACATTCCTACAAAGAATGCACTCATTGTGACTCGGGCAAAAAACAACAACAACGGCATACCATTTTAAATTGATGCACCTACTGCGCCATTTTCATGCTACAGATAATCTAAAAGGATTTAAAAAATCTGATGAAACGTCTCAAAGGAAATGATGGTGTCTCTCATACTCAAAGAAGCCTACGCTAGTGCAGCTAGCGCAATAGTGCCGTCCAAATGCGCTTTACGGACGCGATATCTGCACTTGACATGGTATGGATAGATGGTATCATGTACAAACTACACCACAATGGCAAACTTGGCCTACGAGGCAATCCCTGCGAATAATGAAGAAACTATTCCAGCACTGTTCTAGTCGTGCTGCTGTGAATGGTTATTTTTCTCGACCTTTCAGCACCAAGCAATGGACAAGACAATGTAGTATTTAAGCGTCATTACATCAATCGAATAGCTAGCTATACGAATACGTATCTCGTGTGTGACCCTTTACTTAGTGAACCTTCCCGAATGAACTGCTAGACATTGGCTACGAGTACGTTAATAAATGGCCGTATTTGTATAACTCCACCAAATTTGCTGCACTATTGGTCTAAGAAATCAAGGCAACACACACTGCCTTGCACAATGTTAGAAACACAGTACTGCTAGAAGATACAGAATACAAACAGTCAAGTGTCATCCAAACAACTAGCTGAAACAACCTGGTTTGACATAAATCACAAAACTCGCACCATCAATGGTGCGTTCCGATATCTATCCAATAAGGTATAAGGTCGAAGCAAACAGTACGTCACAAGTGTTATGTGGATTAAAAACCCTGGAATGGCATGTTGCGAAGTAGCTTACAGCACATTACATCCTTATCGTCAATACAAACATGTATTTCCTATCTGGGCTACGCTGCAAGGTTAGTTTATTTTAGATCAGGATAAAAATCTGAAGTCGATAGTCCATTTTAGCAGAAATCCTAATCCTGTTTATTTATAGATATAAAAATTATGAACATTTTATGTAATTTAAACATTGAGATAGTGTTTAGACTAAAGTGTCAGTTTATGTAACTATTATGCGTAAATATCACAAACACGGATCAGATACTTATATATGTATTTAACATAGGCAAAATATAGGTTACCACTTTTAGAGGATACATCGACCTGCAACAACCTTCTATTGGTTTTGTATGCAGTGCCGCTGCAAAACAAACTCTCAAGGCTGCTAGTCTTGTATAGGACATTGGAGGTGAAATATTGTACTCCACAGGAAAAGGTATTTGTACTAACTTTCTATGTCTATACAGAACTTTATTGTTGGAGTCTTTCCCTACAAAGATACATGGGAGGATTTATAACAAGAAAGCAAATTGTTACTATTGTTACTACGAAGAACAGCAAATGATGGAAAAATGGAGAGCAGTCCTGATGTCATTATATTTCGTAGTATGAAAAATGCCATTCGGTCTGTGCAGCCTATAGTTGGAGGCCAAATTCCGACCAAAGACCGCGCATTTACATATAATGTAGCTGCTGGCATTCTGTGGGAAGCTCAATAACCGTAACATTAAAAACCATATTTGTGACAGCTTCGTATTTATTTGACAATACTTTAATTAAAGTATATTAAGATTTAAGTATATACGACTACTACTACTACCGCTAGTACTATTACTACTACAGCCACTACTACTACCACTACTAATACTACAACAGCTACTACTGCTCTTTCTACTGCTGCTGCTTCTAAGGCTACTACTACTTATGCTGCTACTATTACTACTTTTACTACTTCTACTGCTACTAAGGCGTCTACTTCTACTGCTGCTGCTGCTGCTGCTGATGATGATGATGATGCTTCTACGACTTATTCTTATTCTTTTACTACTATTATATCTATTACTTCTACTTCTTCTCTGTTACAACTTGTGCTACTACTAGCAATTTAAAAAACAATATCGTCTTCAATTGTCAACATTTAATTTTTACCAAAGTCTTTTTAAACCTCTTTCAAACAAGTTTTTAGGGATGAGACGATACGGTCATCACACGATACGATACGTATCGATACGAAGGGAGACGATATGGTTATTTTCGATACGATAGGATAATAATTGTCAATATATAATGAAGACAGTTAAACACATAAATAAAGCTACGGTTAATCACACTTTGTATTTATGTGATTAACTTAATTCAATAGATTTGTTTAGACTGTAAGGATCATTTTTCAAAGAAAATACATTGCAATTTATATTAAACGTTGAGTTAGATCAAAACGTAAAGTACAACATTTATGTTTATGAAAAATCAATTAAGTGAGAATTGAATTATTGATAGCAGCTCAATGTTGTACAAATGATACGGTTTATGTCATTAAAGCAATCATATCTAAAAAATTCATCTTTTAACATGAGATGCAGCAACAGACACAAATGTTAACAGACAGTATTCTGATAGAATACATTTATCTATATCATAAACTTTATAGATAGTTTGATAAAACATTGCAACAATACTAGAAATAGTTTAAGCATAAACACAATTCTAATATGTACTATTCGTATATTTATCAACCAAATGCACGATGAAAATGCATCATCGCCAAACAACTATTTGATATATTTTCTTGCGAGTCATAATGTTATGCATTGTTTTTATCTTGATCCTGTACACTTTTACTTTTATAGCATGCACATGATCTGTGTACCTTATATAAAGTAACATAGTTGATTTCACTCTTTTAATGACGTTTCGGCCTTATGGCCTTTCTCAAATAATACAAATCGCATAAGCTTCTACATTTTCTAAGTATCCATATAAGCCATTACTGGAAATAATAAAAACAACAACAGATGTTGACGCTGACGTCAACGGCTCTATCACATCATGACGCGCCAAAACCGTATCTTATTTAACATTAACATTAATACTAGAATTATGTACATATGTGTGCTCCTGTGCATATAAATTCGTTTGTGTGTGCTTACGTAGGTGCATATGTGTGTGTGCGTGGGGTCGTGTGTGTGCGTGCGTGTGTGTGTGTTTGTGTGTGTGTGTGTATGTGTGTGTGTGTGTGTGCGTGTGTGTGTGCATGTGTATGTTTGCGTGCTTGTGCGTGCGTGCGTGCGTGCGTGCGTGTGTGTGTGTGCGTGTGTATGTAAATGTGACCATGTGTATATACATGTATATATGTTTTTTAGCATGCGTGTGACCGTTCATGTATGTGTACACTCTTGTGCTGTGTGCACAAGTTCGAACGTCTTAAAGCGCTATTTGTACTTGATAATTTATGTCTGTGTGCATATGCGCGCGTGTTTGAGTTCATTAGTACATAGGTGTTTGCAAGTGTATTTACGAGATTTCGCGTGTAACCGAAATTGCATTTCCGTGCTAAACATGTCCGTATGTTTAGCACGGAAATGCAATTTCGGTTACACGCGAAATCTCGTAAATACACTTGCAAACACCTATGTACTAATGAACTCAAACACGCGCGCATATGCACACAGACATAAATTATCAAGTACAAATAGCGCTTTAAGACGTTCGAACTTGTGCACACAGCACAAGAGTGTACACATACATGAACGGTCACACGCATGCTAAAAAACATATATACATGTATATACACATGGTCACATTTACATACACACGCACACACACACACGCACGCACGCACGCACGCACAAGCACGCAAACATACACATGCACACACACACGCACACACACACACACATACACACACAAACACACACACACGCACGCACACACACGACCCCACGCACACACACATATGCACCTACGTAAGCACACACAAACGAATTTATATGCACAGGAGCACACATATGTACATAATTCTAGTATTAATGTTAATGTTAAATAAGATACGGTTTTGGCGCGTCATGATGTGATAGAGCCGTTGACGTCAGCGTCAACATCTGTTGTTGTTTTTATTATTTCCAGTAATGGCTTATATGGATACTTAGAAAATGTAGAAGCTTATGCGATTTGTATTATTTGAGAAAGGCCATAAGGCCGAAACGTCATTTATCTTGATCCTGTACAATTTTACTTTTATAACATGCACAGGATCTGTCTACCTGATATAAGGTGACATAGATATCAATAAAATCGCATTTACCATGTTAATACAGAACCTTTGGTTTAAACATCTCCAACATAACATAAGATTAAGATGATGGATCAAAACATTTAAATATGTCGACGAAATGGCTATGTGAATATACAAGTAGCAAACCTAAACATACAGGCGATGATTTGTTTACTTAATATTAAATAACATAGATATCAATATCAATTGCATAATGCGCGGTGAGCTTTTCCGATTGACGTGATAGCCTGCTACATCTAAAGTAGTTTGGCACAAATAAATACAAAGTTTTCCCAACTCTGTGATGTGTTGCTGTTGTGTTTTCCTTTTCTTTAAACCTGCATGTTCAGAGTGGGTCGCGACAAGGTACGGTCGCCCTCAGTGTAATGGTATGTTCGCTGAACAGTAACTACTCTGACTGCTTAGCCCGTGGGTTCGTTTCCAATTTGGAGCGAGGAACTTGACTTTATAGTTCTAAGTAAGTTTCATGCATAAGCCTGAAAAAAGGCTTTTTACGTCTAACATTGCCTTTTCATGTATCGCTTACAGTACATTTCGAAAACTGTTTATTTTTTATCCCGAGAAAACATCATACACATAATAGTTAAGCAAGAAAACATAACAAATAGAAATGTTAATGGATTTATCATACAAACAACTCCCCTGAACCTGAAATCATTTAATAACATTTACTTTTGTTCAACACCAGTGTAGTAATGTCTATATTTTACCTGTTTTATTTGTAAAAGGCATTCTCAGGTTTTGTTTACTAATACGATTTCCACGTTTGTATATGCCACAGTCTTTGCTGCTTTTACGCTGTGTTTACGTCACTGTGTGTGACTGTATGACCTTACTTAAACAACAACAAAAGATCTAATTCATTATAAATATTTCTGCGTTTCTGCATTATAAAAAAACAACAGCGTTTTGGACGAACTCAACTTGTAGCTGAAGCTGGCAGAAAAGCATATTGTTTTTTTCGTGAGGCACCTAAAACTGCTAAGTTAAATCGGCCTTTCTGCACTGGAATCATAATTCCTGAATTACAAAACATGGCGTAAACAGACTTTAAAGATTAAAACATTCGGCACACTTCATTCATAGTTACAAGTACAAAAATGTAATTTGCGGCTATAATTACGCTATTGACTTCGGTATAATTTTATCTGCACTTTCAACTTTTGCCTTGAAGGTGTCATGGAACTGTATCGCTGGTCAATTCTACTAGCAGACGATTGTGCGAAGAAGAAAACAAATTGTTGTGTTCTTCGATAAATTATCACATATTATTTACATTTTAATGATCGAGGTCTCTGTGTCTCCCCATTTTTCTTTACGAAAGAAGTGAACAATATAAAACCTATCCTCGCTCCTTACCTTAATGTCATGACAAATCACAATACCATTACATGTACTTAAGGCTATTTGTTTAACAAAGCATTAATTTCTTTTTAAGAAAGACTTAGAAAGTCAAAAATGAGATGAAGTTCGAAATCGAAATGCTGACAGCCAATAATCTCAAAACTATTTTTTTGTAAACACAAAAACTTTCAAAGCTAGCAGTTTTGCTCTTAGCACATCGAAAAAAATAGTGCACACTTTTACATCGTTTGTATACCAAATAATAATATTCTGTCCTATGGGATGACAAGATAATCAAATAGTTGTAACAGGCCACAACAAAAGACATTTAGTAAATGTGAAACAAAACCGTAAATTGGATTTATTCTAAATTTAGCTGTCAAAAACATGGAAGTGCAAACTTTGTCTGTGTATAGGTTTTTTTACTTAGACATTGATATGTTGTTGGGCGTAGCATAAACTTGTTTACTGGCATTTCACTCATCAATTAAAAGTCAATGGATCGCATACGCTGATACGTTGATAATTTGCTGATTGTTCATTATTCTTAAATGATTTTGACTAAGAAAAATGTCTGTCTAATTTGTTGTCTTATTATTTTTGTCACTGTTCTATTATCTTTGTACATTTGGTTTTGACAAGGGTGTACCCAAAAATGCCTGTTGATGTTTTCTTCCTTATAATTGTTGTGTTTCCAAATGAATAGCAAGGTATTATTTCTCGCACCACAGTCTGGAAAATAAGAAATGAGTGGACTACATAATTCTTGAAGAAAAACTTTGTCTAAAACATCAATTGGGTCTGAAGACACAAGATTCGAAGCATATATCTTTCTATGTTGTCAGAATACATGCATTTCCATTGTTGAGTAGATATTGGTTTCTGTATCTTGCCTGATATAATTATTTATTTTATGTTAATTTCGTACACTTTACCGTTGACCAACTGAATGTTGTTTTCTAAAGATAAATGCACTTAAGATAAGAAAAACACATCTTTTCCTTGAAAAGTGGTACGCTATCAACATGCCTTTTCATAAAGTTAGTTTGAAAACTGTTTATGTTATCGATAAGGTACGAGGAAGATTCAATTGGTGGTTCACGTGAGGCATAACAAACAATTCAACCAACTTCATGACTAAACATAAAAAAAAAATTACATGTAAGAGAAATTGTCATTGTTAAAATCGATTTCATTTTGTTTGAATTTTGTTTCATGAAGCAAATAATCAACGATATTAAATATTTAGACTGTAAGTTTATGTGTCAATATGTTTAATAAAATTAAGTTAAATATTAGCTTTGTAATTTTAAGTGTTCAGCTGTAATGACATCAATATGCATCGTAAATACACTCTAATCAACTGCAATTTAACTTGGAGTGATATAATATTGTTAAGATACATGAATAACATCCAATTAATATTGTCTTTTAAGTTGGATGGTTTCAATACTTTCAATACTTGAGATACTTAACAATAATGATTGCCTGTTAGCATTTACTATGTGTTAAGAAATATTGTAAAAATCTATTGAAAACCTTTATATGGGCGGGCAAATATCTTTAGAAATTTTTTTTTCGTAAGACTATTTGAACAACCGGACAATTCTATAAAGAAAAAACATAGTGGTTTCGAAAACAGAGTATTTACACACATACTCAGAAAATATTTAAGTGAAAAACATGTAAGAATCTAGTACATTACCCTTACAACAGTATATATTTTGGCTGAACAATGTAGTCGTAGTTAAGAGATAAAGCGTCGCATTTAATGACAGGTGTGGCATGAAATAGTCTCACTCGGAGTCTCGTCCAGTGCCGGGCCTGCTTGTTCAGATATATACCTTAAAATGAATGTAACGGAGACATATAAGCTTTTAAGTTGACCTTATAGTCAACTGATAAAAAAGTCCTAATAACTTTTAATCCCTTATGACTACCTACTGTCTAGGTAGAATCAGTACTTTGGTATTGTGAACCTGATTCAATATGAAATAGTAAGATCTTAAATCACTTGAAGCGGTAGGTAAATTCGAACTCGGGATGCTCTGTCTTAACTTATTCACGGATACTCACCAGGTAAATTAAAAAAGTATATCTAAATCTGTAGTCGGTTTTGCTAACCATATAAACGCAAGCTTAAACATATTGTTTCACAATGAATTGCGCCCACCTTCAATCGGAACACCCACCTTTACAACAGCGACTGTCGGGGAGCGTCAAAGAAAACTTGCAATAACCCGTGTCCAATACGAGCACTACGAGCAGACCAGTGACACGTGCAGATCTACCTCCAGTACTTCAATGAATTACAACGTTGGAGCAGGTTCTTCACTAATATTATCGCACTTACCATTATGCGTGTGACTTAGGTAAAATGTGGGTAATGCTGCTGCCTGTCACACCATCGTCTGAAAACACGGTGTTAAAGTTCCTCCATCGTCAAATTAACATTCTCGTTAACATAACCGTGGATTAGTTGGCTGCTAATTAAACTCCCGTTTCAGCTCCCGCGGTAAACGACAGCGAGACTGTTTGCTTGCTTGGTTGATACAACTGTCTTAATATTTTGACTTAAAACTATGGTATACATTTTCATTTTACATATGCGCATAAAACAAAAGGTGATTATATTATATAAATCTTTCAATGTAACATACACGAATCCTTTAATCTTTAAGAGTTGGTATAAAATCATTAATACTGGCATTAACAAGTCCCTATATTTACAAAAATATTTGATGTTCTTGTTAAATGAAGTGTGCTACGTTAGACCTTTAATTACAGACGTCACTGACATCTCTGGACAATTTACAAGATATCATTATTTAAATGACTTTTGAGGAACTAAGAGTATGCAGGACTGCACGTTTCATGGTGACACGCTTTCTAGCGTTTGTAGTTGGCTCGCAGTCAGAATTCAGAAATTGATATTTTAGGCTATGAGCTAGATTATGTTGGTAGTTGCTATTAGAAAACTTCTTTTGCATAAAATCGAAGAATTAAATGCAATGCTATTGGTGATGCAGGTTGGCAAAAGTAGCATTAAAAGAGAATCAAACTATAATTTGGAAACTTGCACATTGCAGTAAAGCTATATTGCTGATTAAGGACATTATCCTAAACTACACGGAAATCGACGCTTCGGGCATGCTATTTGACAGGGCCAACCGCATTGGTTCTACTACAGCATAAAGGTCACGACCCATTGTAGCAACATTTCACTATCAAGATAGCACAGGTTTGAATAGCTTTGAGAAATTTCGAACAAGTGTAGCATATTGAAAGATTGCTTTCTTTGCAAGGATTAAAAGCACAGCAGGTTTGTTTGTAAATGCTACTGGTTTTCAATGTAAAATGAGATGTTGTTTGCATATTTCAAGAAGCTTGGAGGGCCTTATGTTAACCAGTTTTGTTAAAGGCGGATCTTTTAATTTTGTAGAATACTTGCAGAAATGAGAATGGGCACGTTTGTTTAATGCAGCAGATTGCCTGGCTTTCTTTTTGTATTATTGAGGGTCAGTGAATTGGGTGCCAACAATAAGATAAACGGCATTTATCATTACATCTGATATTAGTCCTGATGAAAGTGGCGAGTGATTATCTTTAGTTATTTATTCTAAGACTGACCAGCTTGTGCTCTGCAGCAATGTCCGCATATTAAGGGTTCGATGTTTTAACATCTGGATGGCACACATATGCCCTAGTCATCTAGGACTCAAGTATGACAGATGCACATCACATTCCTTCCGCATTGTGGCTGCAGCTGCTTTTGCAGGTTTTCATTACGCTTATTGGGTTCATCATCGTTTGTGAATGTACTTTCTTTGCAACCCAGACTCGTCTGGGTGGCATTTCTCTGGGCCGAAAAACGACATTAAGAATAGAGCAGGCTGTCACAACTGAATTTCATGAATAGGCTTCACTTTCTAAAGCAGATGGGTGACGAGCCATCACTACTCTACTCTTGGGCCGAAAGAAAATGAAATTTGGATTGGATGCCATTTTGCTGTTTATACAAAGTATTGTTAAGTCATGTGGTCAGAATTGTTGCCTAGCAACAGTTAGCGGTTTTTTAATTGTACTGTAAGCGAATCTGGCATAGTCGCTTCAACAACTACGCAGCACACAAGATTGTGCATGGGATTGGGGATTTCATATTAAGCAGGTTGATCTGCAAAAGTGTATTAAAGATGTGGACAAGAATAATGGCAAACATTCTTTAGTAACTGCATCTTAAATCAGAAGGTATTTCTTAAGTCAATAGGGTGGGGTTTTCAGTAGACTAAGCAAAGTAAAATTCAAAATGTTTAGGTAAATATTTAAAAATGTAGTATTCATTGTTAATAATTGATAAGAAGAGAGGGTAGCATCTGGTTCTTGTCTCCGTCCGGTCTTTCGTTTGTAGACGCTATTCAGGTATTCTGTTGGATTGTGCTGCTCCGAAAGCGATAACTGTCTGTTTCCTATTTGTTTCGCTTTGACGGTGGCACTGCCTTTAAGTTTGGACATTGTTATTTAGCCAACAGCACAGTCCGAACAGAAAAGTCATCCTTATCAATTTAGTTAATAACCAGGTTAAAACAGGCATTATCATTACATCTGGTGTAAATCTAGTTGCACATTGTTATTATTTATGTTCATTGTTATTTCAAATACGTTTTATTACGCAGATACTTTATCATTCATTAACACTGTATAAAATAAATAATAATTTGAATAAAGCATTTAACATATGTATAATATATGTTGCCTTCAAGGGAAGTATCCGACAGTTTTTCTAATTCAAATACAATTAACAATATGTTACCACATCTTTGGGGAGTTTAGGCGTAATTTCTGCATAACTCATACTTTAGTCTAAATAAAGGCGGCATTGAACACCCTATACTGTCAGACACTATCAATCGTTATAAAAAAGCTTTAAAGTGTCATTCTTTCCAAATCTATAAAAACACGACAATTGCCTCTGCTAAAATAGATATCGACGACAGAGCGGACTATCCGGATGACGACATGAAGTGATATCTAGGGTAAGTTGTCACGTGATTATCTTAGTTTTAAAATAAGCTATCTCTGCAGCGTGGCTCAGATAGGAATTACATGTTTTCAATGACGAAGAGGCATCAACGAACAGCATTTTGCAGCACCTTTTCAGTTAATGACTTACTCTTAAACGCTTCCTTATCGTTTTTATCATACCACCTAGGTCGTCACAATTTTATCAACACAGTCATATGTTTAACTCTGTCATTATTTTGGGATTGACGCAAACACGCTTTATTTAAATCCAGTGAACAAAGTAGTCAACAATAATGTGTACTCTGCGGTATTATTTTGGGATTGACACAAACACGCTTTATTTAAATACAGTGATCAAGTAGTCAACAATTATATGTACCAAAAATGCTCAGACATCTTACATATTTATTGCATTGTCTCCGTGCATTGTGCGCTTACGCGGATTGTCCGCAGGGCAAAATGTGATACAACGCAGTTATTGCATGATAATTTGTAAAGACATTAGTAGGGCGAGTTTGTTTTTTTTAATAATTCACATCTTTATTGTTGTTTTTAAATATCAGTGTGTCATTAAATGAACGGAAAGTAACAAACAAGATACTAGTGGTGACATTGAATAAGTATTTTATTAATCGTGACACGTATAAAGAAATTTTTCTTTCATTTTCGGATTGTGATAAAACAGAATATTGAGGTAAGCAATTTCAGTTATGACAAACAATACATCAATTGTTCTTTAATCAACAACAACTTTCAACTTTATCTTTGCCTAACACGGTGTGCTTTTTAACAAAATTATTTGTAATTTTCTCAACCAAAAATGTAAACATTATTTATTACCTTTTTGCAATTATAAATTTAAAATTAACGTTTTCTACAATTTTACATTTAAACTGTCTTATTAAATAAAAATTGCATTTGTTTATTTTGAAATTAATTTAATCTCAACTCTGTTTTATTGAATAATCCGTTTCATTGAGTAGACTAATTGTCTATAATCGTTGCCGGTTTCTGGTATGGTCATCTTTGTTTAAATATTTTTACTGAAAAAGATAATTGAATCTAATTTTGAATAATCGGACAGTTTATGTACAAGCATAACCTAATAAATAAATTACATAATTGAAATACATTGATTGCAATACATAAATTACTTAATTGAACAGATTTACAAATAAGACTTCTCAAACTAAAACCATACCAAGATTGAAATAGAGAAAACAGACGGACAGACAGATAGAGACAGAGACGGGCAGACAAAGAGAGACAGACGGACAGACAGAGACACAGACAGAGAGAGGGAAAGAGAGAGAGAGAAAGAGAGAAAGAGAGAGAGAGAGAGAGGGGGGTCGTGTCAGTGAGGCTTGGAGCTGGTGGGTGACTGTTAAATTAACTGTAGGTATCTTTTAGTGTTTTTAAGTTTGACGGGCAGTCAAGTATTTTCCCACATAAAGGAAGTCTATTTAAGGTTGGTTTTGGGCATATTTGTAGTACAAATCATTATGCATTACGTAAAATATATATATATATATATATATATATATATATATATATATATATATATATATATATATATATATATATATATATATATATATATATATATATATATATATATATATATATATACGTTGCAATACGTCATCAACTATGTAACTAAGACTAATACTGAAAACTTACCCGTGGAAGAGAGGCCGCAGAACAAATATTCCCATTCGGCAAGTATCCTTGGAGACATGCACATACAGGGATCTCTAATGCCATGTTACAATACATGTTGCCTTGAGGAACACACTGGTCACACTCGCACTGTTCCCCAAAGTACTTATCTGACGAAAATAAGCGAAACAACATCAGAAAATGGCAACAATTTTATTGTATGGTTTTCCCTTAGTATTAATGTGTAAATATCACGAAATGAAAGAAACCTATATATTTTATTTTGCTAACGACAGGTAAATGATTTATTTACTGTAGGGTAAAATTTAACTCTAAATTCAGAAAATCACACAAGATTTAATGAAATTTCAAATCTTTGAGACACCTTGTATATGGTTATAATTCGTTATTCTAAGACTTACGAATGGTAACTTATGAAACATAAGAGCGTCCGATTCCAAAAAAGACATAAAACTGGGTATATCAAATGGAAAGGTCAAAATTACATTTCTACTCATTTTGTAAGGTATTTTGCATTTTCCTTAAGAGCATTAACGCAACGAACAAATTAGTTTTCTGGTTGCCCTAATGGCATTACTGAATTGCATAATCAAAGTAAAACATGTACAGTATTACGACTTAATGTCTACAAATGAAGAATGAAAATGACTTACAAATTGATCTGCAAGTGCCGTTTACACATGTGGTAGAGGTTACTGGAGTACAAATGTTATTGACAGAATCGTTGCATGTTTCACCTTCTGTTTGCTCTACAATATAAAAATGTCCAAAATGTTTTAATTGACATCACGTATTAGGTAAGACTTATATGAGTAGATATGTGCATAACTCACACAAGAAGTAGTCTCATGTTCATTGATCGATTGTATTTGTATCGTATGTTTACATACTCATACGGTATCATATAATTTGATTTTATGTACATGTTGCCCTATAAAGCCATTTAAGTAATTAAAAATCGATTGCCTTATATTTCTATATAAATGTGTTTTCTATGTGTCGTGTACCTACGTACAACTGTGACCAAGTCATTGTTTTCACGTTTGTTATTTTGTTGTTTTATCGCGGTTGCAATTGCTGACTGTTGTTCTTCGTGTTTTACCTGTTTTAATAGGAATAATGCATGATATTTAAGTAAGAATTAAACTGTTAAATTTGTACACACGCTTTATGCAGGCTCCACCACATACGTCGGTATTTTCAGGAACGAAGCCAGCTTTGCACTGACATGAGAATCCGCAGCTAGATTGTTGGCATGCGGCAGATGAATCTTCACATGTGTCAGTCTGGCTTTCACAAGGGGCGTGGAGAAGAATAACTAAGAGACATAAAAATAATGTGAACAATAAAATTAGTTTTGTGCTACGTAATCTCCAAATCAGATGGCAGTATTTAAAAATGTAACGGCTCACTTTTTTCGAAGAGTACATAATTTCAACTCTTTACGACAAAGAGACAGTTTATCGAGCAAACCTGCAATACTTGCTTCTGACTGGGCGTAAAAGAAGAAAAGTAAATAAATTATTTTAGTCTTTGGCTTAGTCGTTCTGCTCTCTTCCTTAAATTGGCATCTTATTGCAGAAAAATACAAGAGATGGCCTTGCTTGAATATTTTTTTTCATAGAAGCGCCCGAGTGACCGAGTGGTACCGGTTTCTGTTGGGGAGAGAATTTTCACGCACGTAAGTTTGCCAGTAATATGGGTGGATTATTCTGCCATTCAAATTAGCTGGACGTCACCAATATGACAATATTTATGTCAGAGAAATCAGAGTCTCATCAATATATGCACTCCTTTATATATATATTCAATATATTTGTCAAGTATATTTACCCATAAGCTAAGAATAAATTTCACATGTGCCTACCGCATTCTCCCAAACTCGAATCGTAGACTGAATTGTCGTTGCAAACACAGGTGGTCCCATTACAGACGTTGTTAGGGTCGACACATTTGTGAGTGTCATCACATGGCTCACCATAATTGACTGGAATCGCGGCCACTATTACTACAATTCCAAATAAAAACAGAACATTTTTGTTATTGCCTGTACTCATCATTGTTGCCCGCTCATTGATGTGTCTGTTGCTACCTCCAGCACTGATACACCCGGAAGACATAAGTGTTTGTAAAAGATTCATCGAACAAAAACTTACTCGCCAAACAGCCGTAACATTGGTTTTAAGACAGAGACGTAACTATTCAATAGAATATATTGCCTTATAAGTGACTTGGACATACATCATACACTGTATGTTTTTTATATAATGTTGTGTCCTAAAACACGGAACCCTGATAGGAGAAATTTCTAAAACAACTAATATCTCGAGGCTTAACTTCCTTTGCAATTGAAACAGATCGACGATATTTACAAGAAGGATACTAAATTTTATGGCAACTGGGAAATGGTGCCTGTGTTTAAGAATGTGAAATTTGTTTCTTTACCAAAATGGTTATTGACAATGATAATAATTTCGCATAAGAAGTTTTTTATAAAGGCCTACGACCTATTTATGGATATTGGTTGAGACCTGGTAAAAATAGATAAGCATAAACTAATTGCTCCGTTTTAACAGTTAGAAACACATCGTATGGGATTAATAGGAAAGACAAGTGAATAACATAACCCACATCGGAAATACTCCATGGCTTAGAAACGTAGATAATGTGGCATAAATAGCTCAAAGATTGGTCCGGTATGGAGTCAATTTATTTATTATGAATATGTACTTCGAATCACTTCACACTTAGTATCAAAAACATACGTTTAACTGTGTTTTGCATGTGGATTTAAACCGGTAAAGATACGTCCTACAGTGTAGAGTCCAACTAACTTTCAACACTTACCACACACACCGTCGACGTTTTCATAGGGTGATGTACAGGCACATTTGCCATTACACAAGGCATTGGGATCAATACAGCCCTTAGATGGGCTGCATGGCTCATCGATAAGTTCCCCAACTGAAACAAGCCACATGATTGTCTGAACGGAATCTTTTTATGTGTTCCAATTTTTTGGGTTAATTATAAAAAACTATTTAAGAGATTTTAGATCAAGAACAAGTAATTTATTTCGAACGTGGTATGATCCTTAATAGGGTATATGCATAAAAAACTAACTCACCGCACCATTATTTTCCTCTTCTATAATAAAAATAATAATTGTTGCCTGAAAGAGCCCGCAACATGCTGTTTATTGGTGCCCTACATCCAGTGAAAAGTACAACATAACACCCACTTGTCATAAGAAAAAAATAATAATTTCTTCCCGAGCCACGCTGTAGAGTTAACTATTTTATACGAAGACCACATAATTTTGAGATCACGTTACATGTACATGATCATCTGGGCAATCAGCTCTTCATTTAAAGAGATATATTCTCGATTTTTACTATCTTACAATTGATGTTATGTTATAAGAAGCCTTCAATTAAATTAAATTGACGTTTATACAGTAATCCTGCACATAATTCCCAAACGGGGGTAAGGTGTTTTAGATATAGGTAACCTGTCGGACACCAACTGTAAGACTCCGGAGTGGGAGTGACAGCAATCATGGCCCGCTGTCTTTATCTATATTTGTTTGTGTACATGGGGTGTAAAATACATGGCAATACATATATGTTAAAACTATTGTAAGTTTTAACTGAAACGCTTTACCTGCGCAATAATAACGTAAGGAGTTGTATTTTGACAACGCGAATTAATCAGCAACGAGCGTGTCACATTAACAAGCACTGGAAACATCTCGACCTTTATATGCAACAGACATGTCCAGAATCATCGTGAAGTGTCCGAAGTGTGCCGATTATTCCGGATACTGCTGAGAAGTTAACGACCAACAAACATAAACCTACCGCACATTCTTATAGAATCATCCCATGTGTAACTGGACGGATTACAATCACATTTGTCTCCAGAACATATTAGGTTTTCACTCATTGAGCATGTATCATATGGTGTAATGCATGGATTGTTAAACGTCTTGCCAACTGAAAAATAAACCGCAAATCAAAGCATATTTTTACACAAAATATTTCGGCATTGAAAATAACGTTTAGATCGAAATTTTATGTTTGGTTTTAAATCATCAAAGATCACATCGTCATGTTCATGAAAATATTTTGTAAACATTTGCAGGTTTTATTAAGCATTTAAATAGGCGTTTTATTTGGTTAAAACGTGCAAGCAAATTGTATTATTATTTCAAGAATGATTGGGGAAATTCTAATTGTGTTCTCGATGTCAGCTGTTGTTTGTGGATTCTTTCCTTAGCGTTGGACAACAGTCTTGGCAAAAACTGAATTTATTGTTTTGCAAAAAGCATGAAATAACAATATTATACGAACAAGTCAACAACTTACCGCACACTTGGCCCACTAGGATATATGGCGCGTCGCACGTACATGTGCCAGACAGACATGACATATTGTCTTCTGGGCAAGAGTCAAAACATTGATCTAAAAGAAAGAATGGTTTATTTTGTCAATACATCATTTTAAACCATCTTTAGTCAGGCAAGTATTGCAGAATTCGATGGGGTACATGAGTGAAATGGAAATTGTCTCCCTTGTTAGTTAATATCCGAGGTATTCCAAACAGTATGTAGGTCCTTGTAGTTGAAATTCTTGGACTTTATCGCCTGTTCTTTTGTAGACATTGCAATAACAAACAATGAATTCCTTACTTTTGCATAAATACAAGCTTAAAATTAATTTAAATACTTATACAGATAAGTTATTTAAAAAAGAAAATGGACATGTTTATTGATGATGGTTAACCTGTGTATCATAAGAAAGACAGAAAAGTCAACATACACTCCAAAGAGCACAATCATAAAAACCGAGTAAAACAAATGAAAGGACCTACTTGCATTTAGGCATTATTCAGGGGAGAATATTCATTAAGTCTTTCATTTGATCAGCCAACTATCATTAGAAGACATTTGAGCAGGATCGACGTCCGTGTTAATATTATGTAGCAATAAATCGTACTGCGGTAGTTAGCTAATCGTCTAATACATACATTTACAAGGATATTTCACAAATGATGTACCTCAAGATATTAAATTCACTCTATAAAATTCAAAATTGCATAGGAAGAAAAAATAACATACAACAAGTATCTGTCTCTGGGTCGTATTCTGGATGTGAAACTGAACAGTTGCAATATCCGTTGCGGCATATTAAGTGGTGACTGGCAGAACAGGTGTCATAAGTCTCAGAGCACTGTGCCATGTAAAGGGTTCCGTCTGGAATGGAGAAACGAAGGCACGTGGTTATACACGAGTCAGGATGAACTCCAGGGATGATAATAATGTTGTACCTTCTAGTCTTACGCTCTTGGCATGCTATCGCTTCCAGATCATGGCTCACTCTCTCAACACAATGCTAACGATTTCAGACCAAAACTGACACTTTTAGCATGAGGATAACGCGTCCAAGCTTTAACTCATGCTCTCAGTACAAGGATAATGCCTTCAGACCTCTTGGCATGAGGCTAACACGTCCAAACGACAACTTATTCTCGCGGCATGAAACTAACATATTCAGTCCTCAACTCACGCTCTTATACATACCTAAATATTGCAAAAACAAAATTTCTTACGTTTATGTAAGTAAAGGAAAAAAAATGCGTCATGGACGTGTATTTTAATTGATTAAGACGTAAATGTACTGCCTATTTATGTATAATGTACTTATGCATGATGTCTATTAAAATATTTACTCATTTCACTGAAAATGATTTTTATAAGGCGATTTCTGCAGATATTACTTTTTACATGGTAAACACTGTACCACACTCGTTCAAATTTATTGTATAAGATGATGATAACGACAAGGTGTCAGAAGTTTAACACGATTAAAACAAAAAATAAAGAAGAAGTTGAGGAGTCAGTGAAAGAAAAGAGCTGGTGAATAATATGATGAGATAAAATAGAAGAAAAAGAAAAAAAGAGGAGGAAGATCAATGAAGAAGGCAAAATAATGAGAATATAGACACGAAAATAAACAAGTTGTGATTATTAAGGAAAAATGATGAGGATGGGGATGAACAAGAACATGGCGGGGAAGGAGTAGATTTGTTATCATTTTTATACATCGCACCGACAAAATTATGGCCATGGTGTACAGTTTATCATTAGAGGAGGAAGACCCCGAACAGATGGTTAGAACCACCGGAAACCCGCAAGGCAGCTGGAAGACCTCTCCACATGAAGGTTCTTGCCCCAACCGGGACCACACACTGAGAGGTTGAGAATTTACACTAAATCCTCAGCCACTAGAGAAATAGCAGCAAGAAACGGGGAAGAAAAAAGGAAGATGAGCCAGCAAATAAAAAAGGAGCAGAAAATAAAAGAAGGTTGAATTTAGTTACAGCAATATCCGTCTTCAGCAAGTAGATAGCCCTCTGGGCAAACACACTCGTGATCGACACCACACACTTTCAGATCGGGGCAATCGTCATCGTTAGCGCACGTAATATTGCCTGTGTAAAAAGAAATATTTTAACCGAAGTTAGGACAGCCACGTATCCTGACCAATCACAATTTGGCTGTTGTTTCACCGGGTCTACATGAGCATACAGTATGCTAAATATAGGATATACAGGTGTTATAAACTTATTACATTATTTTTACTTTTTAACTTCCTTAAGATTAAATATTTAAAATAAAAATGAAAATATATGTTTTATATTTAAAACAATTATAATATATAACACTTAACCTTTCATAGGGCTGCGATTCGAGATTCGACCCAACATGTTTATGTGGTCGCCGCGTTTTTTGTATCAGGTTTTCAAATCTTAACAAAATAATTTGGCGAGTATTTAATTGTTTATATTTTACATTTTATCAAAGTGCGATTACTAAATAAATAGAAAATATGCTCATTTTACCATAGTTAATGCAATGCGATCAGAGAAATTAAACGAATTAAGTACCTGTCAACTTTTCAATTACAAATCTTCGTCTGTGTTGTGATTCTACTGCTTGGTAGTAATATTACTGTGAGACCGTATTGGTGCATTTTCATCTTCTAATACATACACAGTTTGAACAGCGCCGGTAGGCAAAAAGTGCATTTATTGAAAAAAAACATTGGCAATCAAGTGCACTATTTAAAAAGTTTAAATATATCAAGGTTAACTTGGCCGTTATTTTTCCGTGTTGTGGAGTTGTCCGTACAAATCTGCCAATGCCTTTGATTTGTCATTTTTAATTAATGTCCTTATTCTATATATTATTTCATGATAATATAATTCTTTTATCTTCCTTTTGTCAATATGACTAACATTTCAAGAAAAGACCATGAAGAACGTATCGCCCGTACTGATAACCACAATTACAGGGGTAACTTGTACTTACTTTCTACGCAAATTCCGCATTCGTCTTCGACCCCATATCCATAGTCACATCTACATACATACTGGTCCACATTATTTGCATCAACACAATCAAGCACACACACGGCATGTTCGTCCGCACATGCATTACACAGACCGAGTGTGCATGTTTCTCCGACCTTCCTGTCTGGAAAACAGATAGGAGAAAAAAGAAAACAAGTTCAGAACGTCTAAATTAGAGACAGGAGTCCGTCCCATTTTGGATTATTCGTCCATGAGATGCCTTATTGAAGACAGGTTTGATTGAAATATATTAGAAAAGTATGATCTACATACTAACGTGTGTAAAAAGTAATAGACGGGTATGACTTTTATACTTATGTGTAAATAATAGATAGAAGAGTATGTTCTATATACTAACGTGTGTAAATAATAGAAAGAAGAGTATGGTCTATATACTAACGTGTGTAAATAATAGATAGAAGAGTACAGTCTATATACAGACGTGTGTAAAAAATATATATACAAGAGTATGTTCTATATACTGACGTATGTAAATAAAAGATAGAAGAGTACGGTCTATATACTAACGTTTGTAAATAAAAGATAGAAGAGTATGGTCAACATACTGACGTATGTAAATAATAGATAGAAGATTATGTTCTATATACTGACGTATGTGAATAAAAGATAGAAGAGTACGGTCTGTATACTGACGTACGTAAATAAAAGATAGAAGAGTACAGTCTATATACTGACGTATGTAAATAATAGATAGAAGAGTATGGTCTATATACTAATGTGTGAAAATAATAGATAGAAGAGTATGGTCTTTATACTAACATGACCTTATAATATAAGACTATAGCCTATCTCTTAACGTGTCTATATAATTAATATGTCAAGGCTATCTACTTGTGTGAAAAGCAATAGAAGGCAATTCGCTAGAATAGAAGACTATGGCATTTCTATATTGTGTGTAAACAATGATAGCAGATTATATCCAATCTACTAATGACTCTGAACAATAAAAGACGATTATGACCTGTTTGTCAACTTGCGTGACTTCATATGAAAAGGTTTGAGATTATAAACTTTCGCAGCCATAAGATTTATTACGAAACAGTGTACTTTTTTCTAAACTTCACACTAAACGAGAATAGTTTACGAGGGTTAAAATGGTTAAAATGTGGAAAAATAAGAAAGTAAAACACCCAAATAAAAAAAACAACTTGCAAACATGTAACAATGAAGATATTGTTTTTAGTCTCTAAGTCGTTAGTCTTACTTTTAGGCCCTCCAGTTTTATTGCATCCGGTTCCTCCATCACTACTACCGCCAGTTCCGGGATTGCTATTGCCGTCAGTTCCCCCATTACTATTGCCGCCAGTTCCCCCATTGCCATTGCCACCAGTTCCCCCATTACCATTGCCGCCAGTTCCCCCATTACCAGTGCCGCCACTTCCACCACTACCACTGCCGTCAGTTCCACCATAACCTATAATAATACTTTAACAGTTTTATGGACAGGACAGAACGGGAACAAAAATGAACACAAAGTTTCTCCTAATTCCTTGTAATAAAGCATGCACACCAATAGATGGAGACCTGAAAAGGTAAAGTTATCATAAGCATATTATAATATGGATAACTATTAAATATTCAGTGTCATGATACTTAAATAATCACATTCAAGAACAAAGGTTTCCGCTTTGAAAATTAGGGCAACTACAAAAACAAACACTTTTGCATTTACATTAGGCAATATAAAACAGTGAATCGACAGGGCAGAATAAGAAGGGGACAGTGGGGTATTTCTTCCACTGTGTCAAAAATCTTATGAGACATTTTGTCCATGGGAAGTTTTGTCATGCATTCTAAACGTTATCCGCTTCGGTGACCCGATTTCTTTTATAAACGTTTACAAACAACTTCTAGTGAGAATCTCTTGTATGTGAAACTTCAATTAAAATAATAATTCCAATGGCACTTATAAGATTGCAGGTATTAAAAATTTAAGAAAACAAAATATTTATATACTTTGAAAAACTGTAAAATACTTTAAATATCATCATATAGAACACAATAAAACAAAAATATAAGACAGCTTTTTCTTCCTCATCATTTTAAAATTAATACAGATGCACTGCATTTGTAATGACTGTAGAAATCCACTGGGTGCCCGAGTCACGGACTTATTCTCCTCCTCTGACGCCTTAACCATTCATAACGTTGGTTTGAGTGCCTGTCGATGGCGAAGACTTATTTGTGAAGCTCTTCCAACTAAGCTGCGTCCATTAAAGATTGCTGGGCGTCACTGGACCACCTTAACTATATCGCCGCGCTGTATTACTATAAACAAACGAAGTAACCTACCGGACTTGTGAAAGGGTTGTTGGCAATATTTGGGCCTTTATTTGTAAAATATATACTGTTTTTGAGAAGATGTTAATGCCTTTGTGTCTTATGTATAGCGCCCTTTGGGCCAGGCGTTCTATTTGTGCTTGGTATTGTTGATTACAATAACATTTTCTAACCATTTTGTCTCTAAATTATATGTTTAACAGTTTGATGACGATAAATGAAAATAATTGTAAACAGTTCATTTTAAAGGAAGAACAATACATATTTTATCCAAAGTAAAAAACAAGGAAATAGACTAAATCCCGATCAAGTGACTTACGACAGCAATTTCTCTAACTTCAGAGTCACAGAAATATGTATAAAATTTATACGCAGTAAACAGATGGATGAAGAAAATAGAAGTTTTCCGATGTATCTCTGCGCTTAAATGAATACAATCCAAACGATTGCACGTCTGTTTTCCCTGAACATTTCAGATTACAAACCCAAGCACTGAAATTACTGATAACGCGACGTTTAGTGTTGCAGTAATTTAACATGTCAATAACCATAGACATTAGTGGTACTACTACATATCTGAAGTACGTGTCATTTAAATTGTACAATTCTTCATTATCGTTGCACATGATCTACCTGACAGAGGTTAACAGCTTTCACATTATCACCCTATTACACCGCAGACCATTTGTGAGACTTGTGTTTTTTCCACACAACATTCAGCATCTTCCTGTATTCTTGATGACATATGCCAATTTAAGTAATGTGCCAATGTAAACATGGAAAAAACACATAAAACCAATCCGGAGTTGGAGTCTAGACTTAAAACAAATATTCAGTAAATTATTCAAACTTGGTCACTTACACATTGGGTTAGACAATAAACAGTGTACTTAATGGGAATTTGTTATAAATTTCGAACTCGTTGTTTACGTCGTAATTAATGTTTAATTGATTTAATTGAACACTTAATACAATATCTCATTTCTTTGTCTGAATTTAAAAATGGTAAATTGTGGTGACAACAAAGAACACTGTAAGAAAAACATGTTATAGGAAATCATAATGGTTTTGACATTTGATAACTAGTAATAGTTGGCATGCTTTAATTGAATTACCTTTAGACTAAAATACATAAATAAACATGAATAATATTGCTTCTTGTATATAAAATCACGAAGATTGAAAAATATAACGTGATCTATATGTGTTTATTACACAAAAGATTATGCCACACCATCACCACACCCAAAAAATAAATAGTATTGTGGGGTGCGAATCAGTGTGCTACATGTTATAAGGTAAAATTGGCAAGTTGTGCTTTGTATTCTTTTGGAAAAATATGTACTTAAATATTATGTATGGATTACAAATCTATATACAGGTATAAAGCTGGCATAAGTTATACCGCCTAAGTCCGATTATTTGCTTGATCGACCATTATCACAATCTGTTGACTACGTGTACAAATTGCACACGGTAAAACTATCAAAACGGGATTTTTTAGGTTTGTGCGCTCACGTATCAAATTCTTTTTATCAGTTCTCTGCTGGCCTTTATCGTTTACAGAACAAACTAAAATAGAATGAGGATGCTACACAACTTTTGTTAAAAACTGAAACTTTCTTACTTTGACAGAGCCATGTTAGAGATGTGTATCACTAACAAAATTATTTTCTGAGAAAATATTGTACTTACCACTTGAAATGCCGTCAGAATGTGAACTGCCAGGAAGTGTACTCTCACTTGAAATATCACTGATTTCTTAAATGGAGAAAATTACATCACATTACTGAAGAATCTAAATAAAAATACATTTTCGAATAAATTTCAAAGTTGTATATTAGCAATAATTTAGAAGGTTACATCTACGTGTAAGCCCGTTATAGACTGTGACAGATATTGAAGTAATAGACAGGGAATAAGAATGGTCTGAGGCAGTGATCTTTATTCGTTTTAATAAAAATAACATTATGCAACATAAGCTCATACACCACCAACACACATGGAAAATAAATATGGTGGATAGCTAACCAGTATGTTACCTGTCATCAGATAGACATGCTACATATTGCGCAAAATTGACCGGTTATACATTTTTATTCTCTTTCAGAGATATGTTTCTCAAACATTTGTTTGGTGTAATATTTTTAAGGTAGAATAACACATATTTATCAAAAATAAAAAATTGCAATAGACTACATCCTGATCAAGTGACTTACGACAGCAATTTCTTTAAGTTCAGAGTCACAGGCATATGTATAAAGTTTATACGAAGTAAACAGATGAATGGAGAAAATAGAAGTTTTCCTATGTATTTCTGCGCTTAAAGTTCTGTTATTTATCGCCTTCATAGAATGCTTCTTAAATGAATACAATCCAAACGATTGCACTTCTTCTTTCCCTGAACATTTCAGATTACAAACCCAAGCACTGAAATTACTGATAACGCGACGTTTAGTGTTGCAGTAATTTAACATGTCAATAACCATAGACATTAGTGGTACTACTACATATCTGAAGTACGTGTCATTTAAATTGTACAATTCTTCATTATCGTTGCACATGATCTACCTGACTGAGGTTAACAGCTTTCTCATTATCTCCCTATTACACCGCAGAACACTTGTGAGACTCATGTTTTTTGCCACACCACGTTCAGCATCTTCCTGTATTCTTGATGACATATGCCATTTAAGTAATGTGCCAATGTAAACATGGAGCAAACACATAAAACCAATCCGGAGTTGGAGTCTAGACTTAAAACAAATAGTCAGTAAATTATTCAAACTTGGTCACTTACACATTGGGTTAGACAATTAACAGTGTACTTAATGGGAATTTGTTATAAATTTCGAACTCGTTGTTTACGTCGTAATTAATGTTTAATTGATTTAATTGAACACTTAATATAATATCTCATTTCTTTGTCTGGATTTAAAAATGGTAAATTGTGGTGACAACAAAGAACACTGTAAGAAAAACATGTTATAGGAAATCGTAATGGTTTTGACATTTGATAACTAGTAATAGTTGGCATGCTTTAATTGAATTACCTTTAGACTAAAATACATAAATAAATATGAATAATATTGCTTCTTGTATATAAAATCACGAAGATTGAAAAATATAACGTGATCTATATGTGTTTATTACACAAAAGATTATGCCACACCATCACCACGCCCAAAAAATAAATAGTATTGTGGGGTGCGAATCAGTGTGCTATGTTATAAGGTAAAATTGGCAAGTTGTGCCTTGTATTCTTTTGGAAAAATATGTACTTAAATATTATGTATGGATTACAAATCTATATACAGGTATAAAGCTGGCATAAGTTATACCGCCTAAGTCCGATTATTTGCTTGATCGACCATTATCACAATCTGTTGACTACGTGTACAAATTGCACACGGTAAAACTATCAAAACGGGATTTTTTAGGTTTGTGCGCTCACGTATCAAATTCTTTTTATCAGTTCTCTGCTGGCCTTTATCGTTTACAGAACAAACTAAAATAGAATGAGGATTCTACACAACTTTTGTTAAAAACTGAAAAAATGTCTTACTTTGACAGAGCAATGTGAGAGATGTGTATCACTAACAAAATTATCTTCTGAGAAAATATTGTACTTACCACTTGAAATGCCGTCAGAATGTGAACTGCCAGGAAGTGTACTCTCAATTGAAATATCACTGATTTCTTAAATGGAGAAAATTACATCACATTAATGAAGAATCTAAATAAAAATACATTTTCGAATAAATTTCAAAGTTGTATATTAGCAATAATTTAGAAGGTTACATCTACGTGTAAGCCCGTTATAGACTGTGACAGATATTGAAGTAATAGACAGGGAATAAGAATGGTCTGAGGCAGTGATCTTTATTCGTTTTAATAAAAATAACATTATGCAACATAAGCTCATACACCACCAACACACATGGAAAATAAATATGGTGGATAGCTAACCAGTATGTTACCTGTCATCAGATAGACATGCTACATATTGCGCAAAATTGACCGGTTATACATTTTTATTCTCTTTCAGAGATATGTTTCTCAAACATTTGTTTGGTGTAATATTTTTAAGGTAGAATAACACATTTTTATCAAAAATAAAAAATTGCAATAGACTACATCCTGATCAAGTGACTTACGACAGCAATTTCTTTAAGTTCAGAGTCACAGGCATATGTATAAAGTTTATACGAAGTAAACAGATGAATGGAGAAAATAGAAGTTTTCCTATGTATTTCTGCGCTTAAAGTTCTGTTATTTATCGCCTTCATAGAATGCTTCTTAAATGAATACAATCCAAACGATTGCACTTCTTCTTTCCCTGAACATTTCAGATTACAAACCCAAGCACTGAAATTACTGATAACGCGACGTTTAGTGTTGCAGTAATTTAACATGTCAATAACCATAGACATTAGTGGTACTACTACATATCTGAAGTACGTGTCATTTAAATTGTACAATTCTTCATTATCGTTGCACATGATCTTCCTGACTGAGCTTAACAGCTTTCTCATTATCTCCCTATTACACCGCAGACCACTTGTGAGACTTATGTTTTTTCCACACCACATTCAGCATCTTCCTGTATTCTTGATGGCATATGCCAATTTAAGTAATGTGCCAATGTAAACATGGAACAAACACATAAAACCAATCCGGAGTTGGAGTCTAGACTTAAAACAAATATTCAGTAAATTATTCAAACTTGGTCACTTACACATTGGGTTAGACAATAAACAGTGTACTTAATGGGAATTTGTTATAAATTTCGAACTCGTTGTTTACGTCGTAATTAATGTTTAATTGATTTAATTGAACACTTAATACAATATCTCATTTCTTTGTCTGAATTTAAAAATGGTAAATTGTGGTGACAACAAAGAACACTGTAAGAAAAACATGTTATAGGAAATCATAATGGTTTTGACATTTAATAACTAGTAATAGTTGGCATGCTTTAATTGAATTACCTTTAGACTAAAATACATAAATAAACATGAATAATATTGCTTCTTGTATATAAAATCACGAAGATTGAAAAATATAACGTGATCTATATGTGTTTATTACACAAAAGATTATGCCACACCATCACCACACCCAAAAAATAGATAGTATTGTGGGGTGCAAATCAGTGTGCTATGTTATAAGGTAAAATTGGCAAGTTGTGCCTTGTATTCTTTTGGAAAAATATGTACTTAAATATTATGTATGGATTACAAATCTATATACAGGTATAAAGCTGGCATAAGTTATACCGCCTAAGTCCGATTATTTGCTTGATCGACCATTATCACAATCTGTTGACTACGTGTACAAATTGCACACGGTAAAACTATCAAAACGGGATTTTTTAGGTTTGTGCGCTCACGTATCAAATTCTTTTTATCAGTTCTCTGCTGGCCTTTATCGTTTACAGAACAAAGGAAAATAGAATGATGATGCTACACAACTTTTGTACAAAAACTGAAACTTTCTTACTTTGACAGAGCCATGTTAGAGATGTGTATCACTAACAAAATTATCTTCTGAGAAAATATTGTACTTACCACTTGAAGTGCCGTCAGAATTTAAACTGCCTTCAGGATGTGTACTCTCATTTGAAATATCAGTGATTTCTTAAATGGAGAAAATTACATCACATTAATGAAGAATCTAAATAGAAATACATTTTCGTATAAATTTCAAAGTTGTATATTAGCAATAATTTAGAAGGTTACATCTACGTGTAAGCCCGTTATAGACTGTGACAGATATTGAAGTAATAGACAGGGAATAAGAATGGTCTGAGGCAGTGATCTTTATTCGTTTTAATAAAAATAACATTATGCAACATAAGCTCATACACCACCGCCACACATGGAAAATAAATATGGTGGATAGCTAACCAGTATGTTACCTGTCATCCGATAGACATGCTACATATTGCGCAATATTGACCGGTTATACATTTTTATTCTCTTTCAGAGATATGTTTCTCAAACATTTGTTTGGTGTAATATTTTTGTAACCTAGGGACGATATTTTGCTAACTGGACCACAATCTTACCATTTATATATATATATATATATATATATATATATATATATATATATATATATATATATATATATATATATATATATATATATATATATATATATATATATATATATATATATATATATATATAAATGGTAAGATCTTATTAATTTTGCGTCCATTGTAGATGAGACTTAAATGGGAAAATGATATTACTTTTAATAAACATTAAAGTTATATGAAAAGTGATAGATGTATTAGATTGGTCTGAGGCAGTGACAAAGAGGTCAATATAATAGGTCGGAAATAAAGCTGTATTGTCTTAGCATGTATCATACGGTAATGTTATGAACAAGCATAAGATTAAATTGGTATATAATTGTTACAGATGATAACGTAATGGATGGATACAAGTGCTTTGGACATGTGACCGAGATATTGTTATTGCGTGATCGTGGTTTAGATTAAGATGTGATATGTAAAAGGGGTAATTTTATTACCTGGCAGTGAATTAAAATGATTTGAGCCTATAACCGACGTAATAGTATTTCCTTCCTGGCAGTAAATAAAAGTGATCTGTGATCTGTAACAGGGGTAATTGTATTACCTGACAGTGGATTAGATTGGTTTGACCCTATAACTGAGGTAATAGTATTACCTGACACAGGATTAGATTGGTTTGACCCTATAACTGAGGTAATAATATTACCTGACACTGGATTAGATTGGTTTGACCCTATAACTGAGGTAATAGTATTACCTGACACTGGATTAGAGTGGTTTGACCCTATAACTGAGGTAATAGTATTACCTGACACTGGATTAGATTAGGTTTGACCCTATAACTGAGGTAATAGTATCACGTGACAGTGGATTAAGAGTGGTTTGACCCTATAACTGAGGTAATAGTATTACCTGACACTGGATTAGATTGGTTTGACCCTATAACTGCGGTACTAGTATCATGTGACAGTGGATTAGAGTGGTTTGACCCTATAACTGAGGTAATAGTATTACCTGACACTGGATTAGAGTGGTTTGACCCTATTAACTGAGGTAATAGTATTACCCGACAGTAGATAGAGTAATCTGTGATCTGTAACATTGTAAACCTGACAGAGGAATAGAGTGGTTTGACCATGTGATAGGGGCAACAGTATTACCTGACACTGCATAAGAGTGATATGTGATCTGTAACAGGGGTAATATTATTACCTGACCGTTGATTAGAGTAGTTTGAGCCAGTGGCAGAGGTAAAAGTATGACCTGGCAATATATTGGATTGATTTGAGACTGTGGCAGAGATAGAAGTATTATCTGGCAGTGAATTGGTGTTGTTTAAGCCTATGACAGAGGAGGTACTATTACCTGGCTGTGAATTAATGGTGGTTATAAAAGAGAATTAGGGTGATTTTGACAGAGGATATCGCAGTGGTAGCGAGTAGTGGATCTTTCAGATGCAATTTGATGAATTTAAAGTAGATATAATATAATTGTTCTGAGGATGTATTGGTGTATTAATGTGGTAAACAGTTGCCTTAGCCTGTGACACACATACATATTTCGATGTTGCATTAAGTAAGAGTGGTCTTAAGTCTTGCTGGGACGGAGGTACATTTCTTGAACTAGTCGGGGATTAGAGTGGTCTTAGGCGTAGACAGCGTTTCATATTTTGAACTAGCATTAGATTGGAGTGGCCTTAGATTAGGATAGAGCTGTGGAATAGCCTAAGATATATGTTAAGGTAACGAATTGGCAGTGGATTAAGCGTAGTCTAAGTCTTGAATAGAGGTAATTGTTATGAGCAGACAGTGGATAGAAATGGTCTTAACCTGTGACAGTAGTAAATGCTATGAGCTGACAGCGGATTGGAGTGATCATCTTTGACTGGGAGAGAGGTAGAACTTATGAAATGACGGTCAATTCAAAGTGGTACTGGCAAGGGGGAAAAGGTGCATTCATGTATTTCGAACCGGCAGTGGCTTAGAGAAGTCTAATTCTCGGACAGGAGTTCAAGTTCACTGAAACTGTCAGTGAATTAAAGTGGTCTAAGCATAGGAAAGAGGTAAATATTTTGAACTTGCCTTTGAGTCAGTGACAGATGTAAGTGTAATCAAGTGACATTGGGAAGAACGTGGGCCGAGGCTGTGAGGGATGTTAATGTTATGAACAATCGGTCTGTGTTAGGTATATATGTTATGGACCATCAGTCGAAGAGAAGTCTTGGTCTGTGTTAGGTATACATGTTGTGGACCATCAGTCGGCAAGACAGGTATTGGTCTATGTTAGATGTATAAGTTATGAACCATCAATCGAAGAGACAGGCCTTGGGCTGTGTAAGGTGTAAATGTTGTAAATCATCAGTCGAAGAGATAGTCTTGGTCTGTGTTAGCCTGGGACACGTGTAAATGTGATCAACCGACAGTGGAAGAGAGAGAGAGAGAGAGAGAGAGAGAGAGGGAGAGAATGAGAGAGAGAGAGAGAGAGAGAGAGAGAGAGAGATAATATTTACAAAATATTTTAAATATAGCATACTGGATTTATGCAGAAAGCGCAAGCAAAACACACTTACACAGACCGACTTGCACTTACGGCTTAATCCTGATTTTTCTTTTGACGCATCAACGCCGCCCATATAGACCAACAATGTGCTTACGCAGAGACCGGCTAGAATGATCTGTCAAGTAAAACAACTTTTTTTTACAAATACAGACTCTTAGTGGTATAGCGCAGCCCAGCCTCACAACCGTCATGCTTACGCCCAAGTATAATATAATGGTTATACCGCTTCTGGTCGGTCCGGTGTCAAGAAATTGAGTGTAATATCGTTTCGGGTATTCAGTGATTCAATGCGTGCTAAAAGGGCGACAGTTGTACTCGCCTGATAACTTAATAATTTTTCAAAAATAGTGAACAGTATGTAACAAAGTGGACATTGTCTTCGGATAATGGAACTTATGCGCTAGACGTTTAAATTAACAAACGGTGAAAATGTATCTAACCTATGTGAAATAAGTGAAAGATTGTTGGATATCGTTGGCCTTTACATACCCAATAAAGCCAAAAAAACATGAAATCGTAATGAAGTGGAAAGAAAGACACAAATGAAGGACTGTTTGTTATACGTTGAACCAAATATACAGGAAATAAATAATGCACTATAACTTAATCGAGTGTACACCGATTCCGGATAACTGAAGAATTGTTGTTGATACGTTTATCCTAACAGGCCCAACAAACAGTGTAAGTAGCGCTATATCTTTATCTTGTGTACACCGACTCCGGATAACTGAGCGATTGATGATACGTTTATCCTAACAGGCTCAACAAACAGTGTGAGTAGCGCTATATCTTTATCTTGTGTACACCGACTCCGGATAACCAAGCGATTGTAGATGATACGAGAATGTAAGCTTAATCGAGTGTACACCGACTCCGGATAACTGAGCGATTGTTGATACGTTTATCCTAACAGGCCCAACAAACAGTGTAAGTAGCGCTATATCTTTACCGAGTGTACACCGACCGACTCAAGATAACAGCGATTGTTGGTGATGCGTAGAACTTTACACACACACACAAACAGTGTAAGCAGCGCTATAGATACGTTGCTTTTATATGCATATTTTATTATATATTGAGCAATAAGAGATATTTCTAATTATTTATAGAAATTACAGAAGTTGACTGCTGGAGTTCTTGGCGGTAGAAACTTCGCCATCATTTCTGCAATGTCCAATCGCCGTTTCATACGTGACAGTTTGTCACTTTAACATTTAAATACTGTTTCCTTGAACAAGGTGAAACTTTTTTTCGCCCAGTTGAACAATTGATACAAATTTGACTTTAGATCACGGCACTGCATTTGAAATAATGTCATTTAAAATATGATGCTTTCAGGTAGAGCGAATAAAATAGCATCTAAATAAGTTATAACGACAACTTTAGCACACCAAAGTCTAAGGCGGTACCCATTAAACAATAACAAAACGATACAAACTAACCTCGATTTGAATTGCATTCTTGTCAAGAATGTAAAATGTTATCAGCCCAAAGAGTATGAGAATATAAATCGTTACTTACGTGGATCTTCATCTTGGATCGTGGCTGTTGTTCTTTTCACGGTGAAGCTATCGCCAAGAACGATGAAGGTAGTGCAGTATTACCCGGTCTTATAAACCCTTTCCTAACTCAGACAGTCCCACCTTGTTTCGTTGAGTACCGCCACAAGATTCATCATCCAGCCCACAGACAACAACACTCCGCCTCCGCCCTGCCCAAAGAACAATTTCATCTGCCAATGGTTTTCATTGGCGCCATATGTTGCATATGTTATACGTAATGTTGTGCCATATGTTTAATCACATTTATAACCAGAACATTTTCAACCAATTAGAGCGCGAATCACATTTTTCACACCCATTTTTTTCTGACCGAACCCCAAAACTCAATCACTCTTACCCCAGTTAACTACCGTCATTCCAATCAACATCTAGATGGACATGTGCCATCAAATTAAATCTAATGCAACGTCAGCATCCTTAATGAAATGCCATGTTGTCGTCATACACGTCTAAGATTTATACAGCTGAATAAATCATTTACAAATTTCTAGTAATTAAGTGGAACGAAACTGCCACTTTCTTCGATAATCCTAAGCTGGGCTGTTGTCGCACTCTATTTCAATTGAATATTTTATTTGATTTGTTGTTTCTTTTATAAGTTAACGTTATCTGCGCTTTGAAGCTCGTGTTTTCGGGAAAAGCTTCAAAATACTTGAAATGGTCTAGCTAGTTGTTTCTAGAAGGAAATTAAACACAGAAACAGTCTTCGGAAACTTAACAGACATAAATTGGAAGCGCGTATTCGCAAGCAGGTAGAACTTTAAAATTAAATTAAACTGGTTTCGCTCTTTCAGATATATGATAAATAAAAACCTGTATTTTAAAAGTAAAGGTTCTTACTGAGAGTCTATTGACAATTGTTGATTATAATAAAATGCTATCCACTGGTGTAAATATTAGGGATGCTAACTGAACCGTTAACCGCCTACAATGTACACGATTAAGGTTAACCTGCATGTAATGCTATGTTCTCTTCCAATAAAGTGCTTCCTACAAGTATCTTGATGGCCTAATTCATGGCCCACTCTTATCATTTACCTAACACCTGTTGCCTACTTCTAGTTGTCTGACGTCTACCATTGTGGAGTGTCGCTGCAAAATCCAATTATTACCTCTCATAGTCTGCCAGGTGGCAATCCATTAGATTTTACCAGTTCATTCTAGACTAGCCGTTCTTTAAGGCATACAATATACGGAATAGTACAATGTATATTGCATTAACTGTCAATAGCTTTCAGTTTTCTGCTAAGACGTATTTCGAACTCTGCATCATTTTGTCGCACATTGTTTTTCTCCATGTGTACTGTTGTTTCTTTATAACAAAAGGTCGTTTTGCAACCGACAGTCAGAACAACATTGAGTACTGGACACACGGCCTGATATTGCGGAGACCGCAAGATAGTCGACCACAAAGCTATATCCGAAAATGGCGACGTACACTTTCTAGCGAAATTCATATTTTTGTCATTTACTCAAGTCAACAGTAACAAGACGTAAAGCACAAATTACACATAGTCATGTTAATATTGAAATATATTACACATAAAATAAGTTCTAAACAAGTGAAATGTATTAGCTTCAAAAATAAATATGAAACTGTGAAAAATACTTTTCACCCAGTTTTTAACCGGTTCGGTTACCTAGAGTGCAGTCTTATGACCTGCATCCTTGGCATAAGAATAAGGGATGTTTTGTTTGTATATAATATTCTTTGATTAGTTCTAAATTCCGATGCCGGTGCTTGCTATTTGTTGTATCACTTTGATGTGATAATTTTAGTTACACTGTTGTGAGAAAATGAAAACCTCAAGGAAGTGCAATGTTATCGGGCTCCACAAACCAGGTTTAAGCATCCCAGTCGGTTCTGGTGCCGACTGACCGTTCCAAGGACGGTAACTGTTGTTTTATCGTTTTTTTTTTGTGTATTGTCTCTGTGTTTAGTGAATTTTATTATTGCTCTGTCTGCCTTTATCATTGGAGTGAATGGAATTTTTTTCAAATTAAGTTTTGGCTTTTAAAAAAAATATCAATAACATATAAGAATTTTCGCTCAAGCGATGCGGCAACCTGTTACCTAATTAGAAAATTAGTTTAATCATCAGTCGGCAATCACCCGTCGATTTTAGGCTTTGCAGTTAATGGCGAAAGGTTCTAGATTGATATTTTTATTCTCCGCAACCGCCCCAATTTGTTAAGGTAATTTGTTTCCACTGACGATTTGTCTTTAGGAAATGAATTAAATACTCGTTTTATGTGTAACTAGTTTTTAATAAATATTTAGTCATTGAATTTCATAATTCATTCATATCTGACTATTTACCTGTTTCTGTACACACCTGCCAAGCATCTATCAGAAACATCTGTCTCCGATCGCGGAACTTGCGGATATGTTTTTATCCGTATATGGCTAGTAACGTTGGTTTATTTTAGCATGTAGCTTGCTGATTTATTATGGAAATATAAAATAAATAAAATGTTATATTGTAAAGTCAGCGGCGATGCGTAACAAACTGACGAATGCTGATTTTGCGCATTACAAACCACTTTGTAGTCGATTTTGAGAAAACTTCGTCAATGTATTGCATGAAGAAGTATTTAAGATTATTTGGTGCTGGATAATTTTCAATGATAAAGATACTGTACAATTACTTGATCAGTCCTCCTTTCCCCCTAACTGACACCAATGGGTGAGCTTTCCCATCGACAGTCGGAGTTCGACAAGGAATGCCTGCTATTATAATGCCCTTTTCAACAATTTTCTCGATTGTTTGTTACACCGACAAAATTACGGTCATATTAGTTATGCACAGATAATTATATAGATGTTTTGGTGGAGAAGACTTATGTCTGGGTATAATAATCGTTGCAACGCAACGGATCTTTAATCATAATAGTCGTAAGAGCATGTAACACAAACACTTAATTTGTTTGTTTACCACACAAAATATCTAAGTCTGATAAAGTAAACACATTACCAGATATATTAGTTTATGTATAATCATAACATGATAGCAGTAGTAGTAGTAGTGATTATTATTATTTATTATTATTATTATATTTATTATTATTATTTATTTTATTATTATTATTTTAATTATTATTAAAAATGTAAAAAGAACTAAAAATAATTCGGAGAAGTATGAGAAAAGAGAGTATGGAAAATATGTAAACGATTACGCGAGAATTTCACAGAATTATGTAGTCAAGAAATATTATATTATATTATATTTATTATATTATTATTTATTATATTATACCACATTATGTTATAAATATTATATTATATTATATTTATTATATTATATAATATTTATTATATTATACAACATGAGATGTTATAATATTATTAGATTAATATTATATTAATATTATATTAATAATTATTATACTTATATTATATTATATATATTATATTATATTTGATTATATTATAGCAACATTATTATATAAATATAATATTATATTATATTATATTTATTATATTATATCATATTATATTATATTATATTTTATTATATAATATTATATTATATTATATCCACACATCTATCATACACTTGTCCTAAGAGTTCGAAGCAATTTTATTGAAAATTGCTTATCATGTGTGAGTTAATATCAAGAAGCACATGGCTACTCTGAAATTTTAAAAGCAATGAAAAACCCGTTAAAACGTCATTGACACATGCAAGCATAATATGTGACTTCTTTTTTAAATCTTTTTATATAGATATGAAACAAACAAATCAATTGTATCATTTAAAAATAAAGGCAACGATACAAAATCAAAGAACATGTTTCCGTCGCACATGCTCTGCCAATACTGAGCTTGTTCACCGGTAATGTCTGCTCCTACAATGATGTAGATACTGTTTAATGGATAATATTTCGTTTTTACACAACTTTTTATAAAAATTATCATAACCATAGCATCATTAAATCCTGCAGAAACAGTTTGAAGCTAATAGACATTAAGATGTAAATCTAGATAGCCACTTTCCAAAAACATATACAACAAAACGTATAAATGAATTGAAGATATTAAATTACATTGATTTTTTTCTTCTAAATATAAACAATATACTAGGACGAAGGAGAAGATTTGGATTCAAAAGTAACTCTTGCTCGGTCTTCATCAATATTTGGGAAAAATATTCAGTTGATGCAGTTATGATAGTGATCTTTCTGGTTATAATGAAGATGTGGCCATACTGGCAAAACCATTCCTCAGTTGAGGTTTTGCTTAAGCTCAGATTCTGATTCCCGGAATACCTTTTACAGGGTCATCCTGTTAAAAATAATTCATTATAATTCATTATGATGTCACCAGGCAAAGTATCGTTGAATTAAAGATGTGTTTAATAAACTTGATAGAAAACTTAATTGTCGTTAATTAAACCATTGGAATTGTTTTCAAATTAATATTTAAATTATTATTAAGTACCTTTGACAAGTTTATCAATTACATAACAGAATGTTCGCTGACGCGATGCTGTAACTGGTTATTAGAAAATTAGTTTATCAGTTGGTAATCACCCGTCGATTTTAAGCTCTGCCGTTAATTAGTGCGACAGATTCTGTATTGCTTTTTCTCCGCAACTACCTCAGTTTGTTAAGGTAACGTGTTTCCAATGAGGATTTGTCCTATTTGTTCATTGAATTTTATAATTACCTTATTTTGTTACTCGGCAACATATTTACTTTTCTGTTTACCCACCTTTCAAGCACCTCATCAGAGACATATGTTTTCGTGAATACATTGTCATATGCGTATTGTGAGTTTTCTCGTTTAAAGCACTGTCATTGAAACGTATAATTAAATATGCAATTTGAAAACCACTGCATAAATCCCCACGTTTCTTTTTTCCCCATAATATACTGCGGATATATTTTTATCAATATATTTGTTGTAACGCTTGTTTAATGCAGCATTTAGTGCTGATCCAAAGAGTTCACTCAAAGAGAAACAATGTCAATACTATCAGTTCACAGTAAACACCTGCACTGGGAGTAAATAAACAAAGACATAATTGATATTTCAGTAATTTAATTAATGCCATGAACGGTCAAAAATATGAAGAATATGTATAAATGTCTCGCGTACTACAGGTTCATAAAGAGTCGTCTGAATTTTTTTTAAAGTCAAAGCAATGATGTACAATTAGAACTAGGAAATTACATCATGTGACAAGGGTTTAGAGGCGTTATTTGAAACACTGAATAAATAGTATCATAGACTGAGACGACTGTAAGCGACGAGATCCTAAAGGATCACAGATTAAGGTGAACGTAGGTGACCAGTTCCTGAAATACTAATATCATAGACTGAGAAGACTGTTAGTGACGAGTTCCTAAAGATATCATATCACAGATTAAGACGAGCATGGGTGCCCAGATCCTGAAATAATAATATCATAGATTAAGGCGACGGTAAGTGACGAGTTCCTTAAGGTATAATATAACAGATAAGGCGATAAGGTGACGAGATCCTGAAATAATAGACCGAGACGACTTTAAGTGACGAGTTCCTTAAATACCTATACCATAGATAAAGGCGAGTGTAAGTTACGAGTTCCTGAAATAAAAATATGGTAGATTGAAGCGACAGCAGGTGACGAACTTCTGAAAAAATAATATCATAGATTAAGGCGAGTGTAAATGACTAGATCCTGAAATAATAATATTATGGATTAAAGCGAGTGTAATTGACGAGATCTTGAAATGATAATGTCATGGAATGAGACGGGTGTAAGTGGCGTGGTCCGTAAATACTTATATCCAAAACTTAAGCTAGTGGAAGTGACGAGATCCTGAAATAATATCATAGATTAAGGTGGGTGTAAATGACGAGATCCCATAACAATAATATAATAGATTAAGGAGAGTGTAATGGTGAGATCCTTAAATAATAATATCATGGATTAAGGTGGGTGTAAATGATGAGATCCCATAACAATAATATAATAGATTAAGGAGAGTGTAATGACGAGATCCTTAAATAATAATATCATGGATTGAGGCGAGTGTACGTCGGTAGTTGCTAAAATATACATATCATAGATTGAGGCTTTAGGCGACGAATTATTGCAATAATGAAAACATGGATTAAGGCGAGTGTAAGTGACGAAATCCTAAAATAATGATACCATAGATTAAAGCGAGTGTAGACGACGAGATCCCATAACAATAATATAATAGATTAAGGAGAGTGCAATGACGAGATCCTTTAATAATAATATCATGGATTGAGGCGAGTGTACGTCGGTAGTTGCTAAAATATACATATCATAGATTGAGGCTTTAGGCGACGAATTATTGCAATAATGAAAACAAGGATTAAGGCGAGTGTAAGTGACGAAATCCTAAAATAATGATACCATAGATTAAGGCGAGTGTAGACGACGAATTCCTCAAATAATGATGTCATAGATTAAGCGACGGAGTTCTGAAATAATTATATTATAT
Organism: Sinonovacula constricta; assembly: GCA_007844125.1. NCBI lineage: Eukaryota > Metazoa > Mollusca > Bivalvia > Cardiida > Solecurtidae > Sinonovacula > Sinonovacula constricta. Next base: position 42,790,165 of record CM017565.1, on the reverse strand, counting down.
ATTGAGGCGAGTGTAGGCGACAAAGTCTTGAAATAATGATGTCAAAGATTAAGGTGAGTGTAGAAGACGAAATCCTAAAATAATGATGTCATAGATTAAGGTGAGTGTAGGCGACGACGTTCTGAAATAATTATATTATAGATTAAGGAGAGTGGAGGCGACGAAGTCTTGAAATCATGATGTCATAGATTAAGGTGAGTGTAGGAGACGAAATCCTTAAATAATGTCATAGATTAAGGTGAGTGTAGGCGACGAAGTTCTGAAATAATTATATTATAGATTGAGGAGAGTGGAGGCGACGAAGTCTTGAAATAATAATGTCATAGATTAGGGTGAGTGTAGGCGACGAAATCCTAAAATCATGATGTCATAGATTAAGGTGAGTGTAGGCGACGAAGTTCTGAAATAATTATATTATAGATTGAGGAGAGTAGAGGCGACGAAGTCTTGAAATAATGATGTCATAGATTAAGGTGAGTGTAGGCGACGAAATCCTTAAATAATGTCATAGATTAAGGTGAGTGTAGGCGACGAAGTTCTGAAATAATGTCATAGATTAAGGTGAGTGTAGGCGACGAAGTCTTGAAATAATTATATTATAGATTGAGGCGAGTGTAGGCGACGAAATCCTGAAATAATGATGTCATAGATTAAGGTGAGTGTAGGCGACTATGTCCTGAAGTAATTATATTATAGGTTGTGGCGAGTGTAGGCGACGAAGTTCTGATATAATGATATCATAGATTTAAGTGAGTGTAGGCGACGAAGTCCTGCAATAAGGATATCATAGATTAAAGTGAGAGTAGGCGGTATATTGATGATATTTTTCAGATCGCATGTAATATTATAATGGCGAACAATATTTCGGAGTTATACTGACTGTGCAATCTCACGGAAAGGGCAATGGACAAAGCTCAAGTTGCCTCACCTGAATAAGGAAGGACTGAGAGTTAATGTGACACAATTTACACTATGACTCTCGCCAAACTATGGCTTTAAGTGTATACATTCTTAAATTGTCATGTTTAAACCTTTCATTTTATATTTCTAATCATCGTCAGAATAAGGTTGTGTTTTGTTGTTGTATTTTCTGTATCTCTTTAGTTATAAACCTCAAAGGACCAAAGTCTCTCTGTACAAAATTTAAAAAATCGTGGTCTGTTTGGACATAAATTAGGGGTTAGATGTGTTTAAGTAGTTTAAGTTTAAATCAGGAACTAGATAATGTGAAAGTTGTAAAATCAGTCTTAAAAGTGCTTTGGGGATGGTAACAATTGATATTTTGTTTTAAATATTTTATTTCTTAGATGACTGTATCGCGCTAGCTATTGAACACGATTACGAAAGACGCCATAATAAATATTTTTAGTGGTTAAGGGGTTATCTTCTTTGTATTTTTTATTTATCTTATTTATGTTTTACATACAAGTTTATTTTCAAGGAGTTAACAAAATTTCAATGCATAAATAAGGTTGTGTCTTGTCTAAATGGAACATGTCATAATTATCTCCCATGCTGTAAACCGAAGATCATTAACTATGATTAAGGACTTAAAAGACAACGTCTGTCGATCTGTCTGCCTTTCCTAACAACTGACGCAAGTGGGTGAACTTTCCAAAGAACAGTATGTGTGCGACAAGGATGTTTTTTTCAACATTTTGTTTATAATTTATGTTACATCAGACCAACACAATTACGGTCATATTAGCGATGCACAGATGATTATATTGTAGTATTGATAGGAAAGACTAATGTCTTATGTTTGTGCAGAACCACCATTGCACCGCTGGTCAGCTGTTTTTAAACATCATAAGAACACAAGAAAAAGTTTATGCAGAACATTAAAGTCGCAGGAAATAATAAATAAGCTAAGCATATGAAATATACGAGCATTTAGCAATACTTAATTTGCATTTTGGGAAAAAAAATAAACAGATTATGTTGTTACTGATCCAATTTTAAGTGTGGAATGTCATGTTTTAATTCCCAAGGCAACGCAATAACATCTGTAAACACCACCTACTCAACCAATGCCGTACAAAAAATAAACGAGTGCGATTCCAATACGCAACAAAAACAATAAATTAATTAAATGATGTAATATCCGCCGAGTCTTCATTGTGCGATTCGCCCCCAAAATCATTTTGTTGGGTCTTAAACAGCGACAAAAATGCAATTTCTGGTTATTAACATGGGGAACAATACATCACCGTGAATTTTTACGTTGCCGAGGCTTTATCTACTTTACATACTGTACATGTGTTGATAGTTTTATTACTAGATATTATGTATGTATATAAGTTCATTGTATCTGTTTTAACTCCCGATGCAGGTGCTTACTGTTAGTTTTTGACTTTGACGGGATATTGTTATTTAAACTGTTTGTTTAATAGAAAACCCTTCAGGAAGTGCGAGGTTGGAGTGCTCCACAAACCAGGTTTAAGCACCCCAGTCGGCCCTTTTGCCGATTGACCGTTCCAAGGCGGTAACTGATGGTTTTTTCTTTTTGTGTGTTATGTCTCGTCTCTGTGTTTTGTCACATTTAATTTACCTTGTTTGCCTTTGTCTACTGGTAGATAAAATTTAAATATCTGTGGAAATTTTGATAGGACCTTTTCTTATTTACCTATGAATATGACACTGAAGAGATTTCGATCTAATAAGTGCAGTCCTGCAATTTGAAAATTAGAAATTGACAATCGATGTTCTTAAAATATATTGGTCTGCTGCAAGTAAACACGTTACCAAATAAATTTGGTTGTTTATGAACATAATTTATGATAGACAATCAACGAATAAACGCATAATCGAACTTGATTTTAAGATAGTGACCCATTTAACAAGTGATCATTTGTATCCTCACAATCATTTAAAAGTCAATTTTTATCCCAAAATTGTTGTAGTGGGTCCATCCGTTATCGTTAAGTTACTATATATAATACAAGAAAGAAAAGTTGTAAAGAGTTTAACATTGCTTAGGAACTTTTACCAAAATGACAAAAGACGAACGCTTTGTGCAGTAGTAAGCGTTATTATTATTATTTTGTTGTTGTTATTATTATTATTATTATTATTATTATTATTATTATTATTATTATTATTATTATTATTATTATTATTATTATTATTATTATTATATCATTTCAAATAGCTTAGCACGTTATTGCTGTTTACTAAACTTTCTAAGCTGCTTTTTCTCGGCATGTATGTTGCTGTTGGTTTGGCAAAAGAACAATTTTCTGGTTTAGCTTTTAAATTGTCACTGGTAATTTCAAAAATGAAATATGTTAAAATTTTGTTAGACTTGATTTTTTTATATAAATAATACATTAAAAGATGAACACTTAATCAGAAAAACTAGATTTATATACAGTTTTGTTTATTTAACGCAATTTGGGTTCAGTTGTTTTTAATTAAAATCATCATGTAAGATTTCAACATATCAGAATTATTAATTTTCCGATCCAAAATACAATTTGTTCAATAAAACGTATTTTCTACCCAAAAAGAGTGAGTTTACATAATGAAGATAACTTTATTATATCGATTGTTTTCGTTGTAATTGATTTTAGTTTGTTCGGGTCTGTAGACAAGTGTGTAAGAAGTTAGTAGTATTAGTAGTAGCAGTAGTAGTAGTAGTAGTGGTAGAAATAGTAGTAGTAGTAGTAGTAGTAGTAGTAGTAGTAGTAGTAGTAGTAGTAGTAGTAGTAGTAGTAGTAGTAGTAAAATTAATAATAGAAATAGTAGAAGAAGTTAAGTAGCGAAGGAGAAACATCATTGAATATTGCGGCAGCAGTTAATTTGCAGCTTTATCATATTGGTGGGTTAAAAGTAAAATAAAAAGAACAATTTGCCAAGCAATAAGTTTAATTGTCACTATTAACAAAATATTAAGTTTACAAGCTGAAAATTCCGTCTTCGTTATCCAATGCAGATACGATTTATCTCCTTTTTGCTATTTGATTTATAAATTTAAAGCTGATTTACATTTAGAACTTTGCCCAAAAAAAATATTAGAATGTCTGCTTATATATCTCAGTAAAATGCTGGTTTACTTATTTAACACATTTCAACATAAATGTTATATGAATACGTCTGTTAGCAATGTATTTGTTTACAATTAAGCAATTGTTAACAATAAAGAGAATCGTGCTTATCTATAAACGAAATAAACCATATCTTCATTCCAAAGGCATACAGAAGAGCTTTCGACTAGTTCGCCGAATTTATGCTGTTTTCATACTGATATTTATAGCAAGATTTGAGCCCCGGATCCTTGCAAACACATGTCGTCCCATCAGTGCTTAAAATCACGCCATTGACTCCTTCAAATTGGCATCTGCAGATTCGTTGTTTTTTAAAGGTGTTTTCAAGATTGTAACACCTAAGCATGGGATAATAAGCACAGTCAGGGCTGTCGTGGCAGGAACCATTCAGTCCCGCTGCAAACAAAACAACAGATGGGCGGCGTCAAGAGATGTTGGTTCTCTCAATAATAATATTTTTAATTATTTTATTACTTACGTAATTGATATCTATGCATTCAAATATATTTTATGTAATCAACATCAAATCAATAATCTTGATAACTTGTAGTTTAATTATGAGAGGTAGAGATAATCATACTTTACACGATAACTACTCGTTATTAACTAAAAAACTAAAAAAAAATTTCATGATAAAAAGAATTTCATGATAAATCAAATTTTTGTAAACTCGCTACGTACACGACATTAAATCAATAAGTAGACTATGTTTGTAAGCTCACCGCAGGTGGTGACTGAACTGGAGCTGCATTAGTTTAATAACTCTGCCAATATTTTGTAAGACTATCGTTTTAATACTTGCTTCAAATGTTAATATTTTAAAAAAGTTATATTTAAATTCATGCATAGCTGAAATGATGTTTTTATAATCAATTAGTAGCATTTAGTGTAGATCTTCTGACTGCTGATCGTGTTCAGACTATTCCCAGAATGATCCAAACTATTATTTTTTTTAAAAAAAAACAGTTCGTATTTAATAGGATAATAGTTCAAGCATAATTTCTCTTACATTTGCATATGCCATTTTCGAGAACGTATCCTGGCTTGCACTCGCATGTTGGGTTCGCCTTGCCGGTGTTACAGAATGCTTTCTCGGGTGGTTTACAAACATCGCCACAAGAGCAATTCCCTCCAAGTTCAATTTCATAAACTGCAAAACAAATTATCTCTTTAGCGAAGACCAGATATGATACATGTAATGGTATGTAATCCGACAATTTGTCTATATCAAATTCACGTAAGAATATCTTACCACTGCGGTTGGGAAATTGGGCATACTTTCTGCATTAACTCAAACTTTGGTCTAAGTTAAGACAATGTTCAATACTGTCTATATTGTTAGACGGTGCAAATCGCGAAAACAATCACTTTAAGTGTTCCATATTTGGATATTTTAGGAAAATGGTTGGAAATTATCGAATGCTACATTAGAAGGTGCTTTCCAGTACTTCACTCAACGACATCTTCCATTCTTTCCTGTCTTCATCGCAGTGGTCTTCTTATGTGTTTATATGACTTCATTTAAATGTCCGTTTATGGCAATTTAACCATAGAACTACATTTGACACTAATAAAGCAATTTGAATAATATCGTACTTTAACACACTACAACAAAGTATAAATAATATAAACATAATGTACCGACGGTAAATGAGCATTCTTTTGAAAAGGATACGTAACGTAGCTCTTAAAAGCGTGATTTCAGAGTTTACTCGTGCAGCATGGCAAATTCCCCATACGCTGATATATTTTCATCTTTTTGTTGAAAGTAACAGTTTCTTAATGATAATGTATCCGTCCTTTTACTTATACACTTGCCATTTTAAATGATTTCTTTGTAGTCTTTATGTATCTAATCTGTTGGCCGACAATGGCTAAACGTTTACCTTTCGTTTAGCTCAACCGATTTCTTTTACTGTTTATATATTCTAGGACGTTCACATTTAATTGTTAGTATAGATTTAGTTAATGAAATCGGTTGCATACAATAAAACCGATAATAAAATGAAGGAAAGTATCATCGACTACGTAACACAAGCAGCGCTATTTAAGCAAGTTTGGCTTATTAAAATGGATGTGGAACAGAGGTATAACTTTGAATTATCACGCAGGAATTTCTATTTCGATACCTGTTGATGGTAGAACTTGACCATTTATAGTTGTTGATACTTGTTTCCTTTCTGTATATATATATATATCTTTCTGCGACATAGTGATCACTTAGATGTACGTTTAATTGCCTAAAAATGCTCCAGAATGTTTCTTGTGCTATACTGATATACCGAGTTATGCTGTGTTTTAAGGGAGAGCAAGCCCACACAATCCATGCCTCTAGTTGCTAATTAAAATGTAGCATGGTTTAACAGAATTTCGCTTTTTAACAAATATAATACAGTGTGTAAGCTAGTCAAGCTCTGCCAAGAGCGCTTAAAGGCTTCTCGAAAGGAATGTGGTATCCCACTGAGCCAGGCCCCCACATGCTATGACCAGACCTGCTAATTGCTGGTCATCACTGCAGGGAGTCTTTAGCCAACATAGTACTAATCTGTCACAGTAATACCTCTGATGGGTTAATGCAAAACTAAATTACCTGCTAGTATGGATGTGAGACAGTAGGCTAGTTTTGCACAAAGCCACAAACATTATTGTTAGTGATAATGTGGGTTGTTTACTATATGATCCCTTACAAATTCTTTATTGCATTAATTACTAGGTGTCAATTTTGTAACTGCAAGATTATGTATTTATTTCATAGCTAAATATTTAATTTTGAAAATACATGAGAGATACAAGTTTTAGTATTCAAAATGACTTAAAATGAGTTTGAAGGACATTATTCTGACAATGAAGACTTTTTAAATTGCTTTTGTTTGAAACGTTTCTTACATTTTACAAATCCAAATAAAATCTAACTTAAAATATATATGAGAACTAAAAGAATGAAAGAAATAACAAAATGTATAAGAAATAACAAAATCAACCAACAAAGTAAGAAAGAAAACAAATAAAGATTTATATATATATATATATATATATATATATATATATATATATATATATATATATATATATATATATATATATATATATATATATATATATATATATATATATATATATATATATATAGGATTGCATAATTGGTATATTCACAACTGTTTCCTTTACAAACTGTGAATGACTATGTTCAACCCCCAGATATAGCATACATACACTTTGATCTTGAACAATACCTGTGTGACAGACACATCGGTTACAGACTGTGGCAGCCTGGCTTATCAGAAAACAGATGCCCTCACATGCTGGGTGGGGCAATAAATGGGGGGGTCACTTATATAAGGCTCTTGAGATGCCTTTAAATATTTGAAAACATAACATTTTACGAATAGTACAAAAAGCAAACCTATCAGTGTATATTATAAAGTGCTAACCTGTTTTTACGCAGAAGTCGGCCTCAGCTCCAGGATATTCAAAATCTTCTTTGCATTCGCAAGTGCCGTTACTACTGCATTCGACTGAATCAGCAGGTGTACAGGGATAGAGCCATCACAGTTTTCACCATAGGTAGGCGCTGAAACTACCAGACAAAAGAAAATCAAGATGATGAAGTTCTGCAGCAGAAAGTGCTTTTTCCAAAGTTTTTTTTTTTTTTTTTTTTTTTTTTTTGTAAAATGTTAAATGAATACAACATATCAGAACTCAATTAAAATAGAGCAGGTCATGATCAATCATGCGCTTAGGTTTAGACTTAGTATTTATTTTACTAACGGAAGCAGAGACCTAGCGCCATCAAATCTTATCTACAGACACACGGACAAACAGGCAAACAACAGTAAAACAGGCCGACGGAGTAGACCGATGGATCGGACTGACGGATATCACTTCAATATAGCGTCTAACCAAATTCTTCGTATCTGGGATTTATTAAATGCAAACATACAAAAACACAATAAAACATAGCACAAGATAATTTATACGTAAACTACACATAAGATGCATTTCAGAATGTGCACATTATATTAACTTGACTCAACATAATTAAAGTTTGCTCGTTTGTAGGGGGTGGGCGTATCGTCTTATCATCAGTATTTAAGTTGTCTGGAGACGGTGTCCATTTGAAACAGATACAGTGCTGCCTCCCCTGTGAATACATGATCATTATACCACACCTGATCGGTCATATTATCCTGACATTGGGCCGACCAGTCATGACATTATCTTTACATCTGATTGGGCGTTAGCAAGATAGCCACATCGCTTCCATTAAAACGATGTTAATTTGTCACTAAATAATAGGTCCGTACTATGAACCTTATCATATAAACAAAGGCATACCATCAACATGGCATAAAGAGATCTCAAGTACGAGAATAAAATTAATCAACCGTGGTAGCTCAACATTTACAAAATAAAATTTCAAACATTTGAAAAAGTAAAGGTTGAACTATAGTTTACCGATTGCTGAGCAAAATCCTCCACATGTTCCTGGAGATGAGTTGACATATCCGTTAGTACATGTACACGTTTCTCCACAACCGGAGCTTTGGCAAGTGGCATGACTATCAGCGCAAGTATCGGACTGGCTGCTGCAAGGTGCGCCTAGACGGATCACTGCCAATGAAAACAGAATTCGGTTAACACTGTACTTTAAATCGTATTATATTGAAAAGTTGGAAAATGGGGCACAAAATGAAAACTGTAATGTAATTATTTGACAAAAGGGTTGAACCGCAAGTTCCATAACTTAGTTGCAGCACTATCAACATATTGTACATAAAACAGTACATTTACACTGCATTTACATCAATACTAACATTATTTACTTTGGTAAATATCCGCTCAAAGCCTTTCATAACGTTGAAGTGGTGTTTTCATCCATGCATTTACACTATTAAGTATACTTTATATGTAGTGATAAGTCATAATATTATAGTATATGTGTTTTTAGTAATCGAACTGTAGTATGTTGTTTTTGTTGTTGTTTTTCTGTCAAATCTGTGCTATAGCTTTGTACATATGTATTCTTCATTTTGCGCAATTTTAAACAAAAACTGGAAGAGAAAGAAAAGAATGAGAACTAATTATACATACCGCATTTTTGAAGAATTTTATTATAGTCTGAGTAGTCGTTGCAGTCGCATTGTCCTTTTGTGCACACGGTGTTATCGTCAACGCAATTGTCTGGGTTCGCCTCGCATTTCTGGCCATGATGGGCATCAGGCGGTTTAACTATTTCTTTAAAAATAATAAAAGAATCCGATATTTTGCCAAGAATTTTTAACTTTTTTTAGACTTTACGGTTTTACTTTCAAAATAAAATATATATGCTTGGAATACATTCCCTTTCTTCGAACTAAGCGCAAAAAAGACCAGCAAAAATTATCCGATCCATTTTTTGACGTTTTAAATCATGGCAACGATTTTAATTGAAATCGTCATTTTAATAGATACAAAGACATTGTAAATTTCAAACTGATGTAAAATTAAATAAAGAATATATGAACATTGTATGACCTTCACATAAAACACATAACATGAAAATAAAACTGTTAAGATATACCTTTACAAAAATTTGGTAAGATTTAAGCTCAATTTTAACTGGTGATAGCGATGGTCAAATTGTATACAATGTGGCATGAACGATGCGTTGAGTGTGTGAACAGTTGCGGACTAGTATTGACTATTTGTCATGTCGTTACTTCTTTTTAAAACTTTTTAATAATAAGATCATGTATTTCAGCACATGGCGTTATGACGAGAGACACACTTACCACAGACACCGTTACGATTTTGGTACGGACTATCACAACCACAAACACCAGTACAACTTGCATGGGGATCTGAGCAGTGGTCACAAACCTCCCCGAGCTCTGTGCCGACTGTAAAAATGCGATTTAATTTTACGTATGTTATTTCTATGTAAACATATAGTAAATAGTCTATGTGTATATATAAAATTACATTGTACAAATAGGCAGACTGACAAGTGACGGTTACAAAGATGGTGACCAGGATAAATAATGTAACTATGCGGCAAAACACTTGATACAACTTAAACATTGTCACACAGTGTTTAAAGTAAACAAAAAAACATTGCCTTTCTTTTACAAACATAATTTGGGTGGTATTATTTGTATATAAAGTATAGATAAAACACATTGCTATTCAGTAACAAAAACAAATTTAGTGGTATGACTTAAATAAACAGTGACACAATGTGTAGATAACTTATTGTCCATACCATTCAAAATCTGGCCGTTTCTTATAAAACATAAATAAAGTTCTCATGAATAGTATCAACAACAATACAAATCCAGTTCTATTATATTATGGCACCAGATGCCTTATACTTGCAGAGATTGGACAACCAAGATTATGTTTACATACTTGAAATAATAAATAATTCTTATAAGAACTGTCAACTATAGCAAATTTGATTCAATAATTTTAACAAAGCGGGGAAAAAGCTGTGACTATATGCACTTCATTTAGAAAAAATAACGAGTTTTGAGCGTAAAAAAGTGTTTGACTTACCACACTTGCTTTGGATGACGCTCCAAGTGAAGGTTGATGGATAACATTCACATTGGCCATTTGAACTACAGGCCAGATTTTGTGCATTCGAACACGTGTCAACTGCAGGGTTGCACACATCATTGTAGGTAGATCCAACTTAATAAAAAATCCAAAAAAAAAGTACATATTTTAAACCAAGCAAAAATGTTGTATTTATTAAAAAATCACGTTCTTGTACCCCCAAACTACACGGAACACTTCATCCACTTTTACAATTTTAGAAATTCGTAAAATGGTGGAAAGTGACAATGTGCTCTGGGCACAAGGTCATAAAACCCGAGCATGACTTATAGACCATTTTCCATATTCGTTTTATTTATTCAAATACTCATTATTGATAATTGTTTTAGATGGTAGCTATAAAATTATTGAACTTAGTCTCAGAATGACTATAATATTTAAAATCACAGCCTCTAAACCACAGTAACTTATTAAGCCCGCTGTTATTACTATCAGATCTCTCTTTGCGGTATCTGTCTTTCAACTTGGCTTCATTTATAAACATTATCTGTATTATAAATGTTTAAGCTGTACAAAAACTTGATCAAATATTTACTAAAAAGCGGGAAAGAACTACATAATTTTTCATAGACAAAAATATAATTCTAATGGATGTGGACACACACAAATTGGTATGACGAGTGTAACAAGTTCGATGTGTTCGATCTGTGTTATAAGTGTTTAAGCTGTACAAAAACTTGATCAAATATTTACTAAAAAGCGAGAAAGTTCTACATGATTTTTCATAGACAAAAATATCATGATAACGGATGTGGACACACAAAAATAATGGGTATGACGAGTAACAAGTTCGATGGAGATAAAACGTGACAAACTCCGACAATTATTAAATCCAAATGTTCAAATGTATTTTCTAGGTCCTGACGAATTTCCTTCTTTTGCTTAATTAAAAATAAAAAATGTCATAACAAGATACTTTTAAATAATATATTTGCAGTTATATAAAATAAAAAACCTTCATAATACAATTTATGAAACAGATTTGAAACTAAGCACAAGTAACTGCCGTTATTTTTTCCAGTTATCTGAAAATGAGCCTAATACAAATTACCTCTTTTGGTCTTGGTTCTCGCCCTTAACCATTTGTTCCTTATCATATGTCCACTACATTGAACGCGAAGTTGTGCAGTTTAAGAAAGGCAGGCTTATCTGGCAGAAAATCTATGTAAGACAGTTTAGCTTTGACTAAAATGTACTTTTCCAAAGAATACCTCGGTGATTCCAGCGCTTTCGTTTCTTTTTGTCAGTGCTGCCAGTTGTGAACATGTGTATATATGCAAAAGAATCGGGTTGTCTAATTGGTCGGATTCGTGAGAATACATTTTTCAGGTCGTAACTGTCTATCAGTAAATTAGTGACGCAAAAGGCGCAATACCGTACCACAGACTCCATCGACTGCTACATATCCTGCGGTACACGAACATCGGTTATTTGTGCAGCTAGCGCGGGGGTCATTGCATGCTGTACGACACTCGTTTCCAAGATTGCCACCAACTACAACAAAATTAGAGTAATACACTTAGACAACCGTGTTCTGTATAAAATGAAATAATGACAAGAAATGCGCAAAATGTGATCATATTCATTAGTCACTGGTAAGACGTTTAGCTATTTATAGAATTGCCTTAATTACCTACCGGATAAATGGTGCTTGAGTCATCCAGTTTGCATTTTGTATGTTCAGGTGCTTTTGAGGCTCATGTTTGTTTAATGCCAACTTTTTGTTTTTGTCATGGCGAATCGTGCGCGCAAAAGACGATTGGAAGTCGATTTGTCAATTTAACTCTTCATTTCGTACCGCTTCCGCCCGTAAAGTTCGCTGACTAATACCTCCGTAGTCTCTGTGTTAGTTCAAGTCCTCCTTGATGCAAAGGTACTTTATGAAGAAAGTCTTCCAGCTGCCATGTGTTGTGCCAGTTATTATGCGTAGTCTTGGGTTTTCCTCACTAGTAATAACGGAACGTACGGACATTTTCTTAATTTTATAAATTGTAAAGACGTTTACATATGAAACTGATTTTTACAATATAAACAACCAAATTCTGATTTAAAACTTTTCACTTACGGCACATGCGATATTTGATGTCGTACTTGTATCCAGATAAGTCATCACATTTGCAGAAGCCTCCGACACACTTAAAGTTGGATCCTTTGTCGCAGGTGTCGTAGCTGCTGGAACATGGTTCACCGAAATGTCTTCCGTCTGGCGTCAAAAATATATAAATTATTAAGTTAATCAGGATTGGAGAGGTACCTTTGAGAACAACAAACAATAGGCGGCTTCATTCTTATTAAGGAAAGAAAACTGGACTTAAAATTCTTGAAAATAAACCAATGTCTGTCTTAATTTTGAAAACTTAGTAATTGAAAACTTTGTCAGTTGCGCCTCTAAATGCAAGACATAACACAAAATGCTTGCTTTTGTTTATTTTAGTAAACGGATTAAATAAAAAAAAATGTTCGCATTACTCATTTGAGAAAAAAAGAAAATAAACAGTATATATTATTACAGAAAAAGAATGTAATTATGTATATAACTATATGAGAATTCATAAAACGTACAGCATTTCTTGTCTTTCTCGAGGTAGTAGAATCCAGGCGGACAGGTGCACTCGCCGTCAATACAATTTAGACTTTCCGTGCAATGGTCGTTGTCAACAGCGCACGAGTCACCGTGATTTCCATCGTCTGAGGAGGAATATTTATAATGTCAATGTACCTATACTTATAAGACACACATACAGACATAATTTCGATTAGACTTAGTCAACATTTTCAGCCCACCAGCTTGCAGATAAAATTTAATTTAATTTATTTATGTCAAATTTTAATAACAATGAGAACCATCTATTTTTAACCACCTAACTCTATCACAGGAAGTTCTAAGTCTTGAACGTAGTTCATCATGATGCATAACTTTAGGATTAAATAAAAAGAAACTTACTTTGCTGGCAAACTCCACAGTCCTCCTTATATCCGGGTTTACAGGTACACGCATACTGCACCTCTACATCGACATTGCCATCGCCATCGTCATCGTCGTATTTGTTACATTCAACTTTACACTCGGCGTTGTTGTCTTCACATGCGTCGCATAATCCGGGTTTACATTTTTCTCCAATATTCTGGTCTGTTAAAAATGTTTCTTTGCCATAAACACATCGATGCAATTCATGTACATATTATTAGTTTCGAATACGTCTATTAGTCTTCGTCGTTTTAATAATAGTTCCTACTTCTATCTCATTCGGAAAACTAAATATACGAATACACTTGCTTATTGTTGATTTCTTCATCAAACAAAAATATGTGTGGCATCTCCCTTAGCCTTTTGTTATTATCTCAAAATGTTTCTACTTTTTCCCGAAGAAAGGAATACTACATAGCGCTTTCATTGTTGTCATTGCGTTATTGCACATGAAGCGGTGGACCTAACAATTTCGTAATGTTGCAAAAAATCGTTCAGCATATTTGCATGATAAGATGTCAAACCAAAGACAAAACAGCTTAGATCCCGTGATATTTGAGAAATGTCAATGTTCACATAAATATCGTCAGCCGATTTAAACTAGATGGAAATGTGATTGTAAAATGCAATTCTAAATAAACTTCGAATTTATAAATTACCAATCATACATGCATTCAATGAAAGCGGCGTAAATGTGATATATCAAACATATGACAACAGTGACCACCTTTCTCCAGTTAAAATGGGTCAAAGGGTATTGTTTCTAACCCTTTATATTCTGATTATGTCTACTTCATTGAAAGAGGGGGCGTATAGACGGTTCATTTAACACAACCATGATGTACAGTAAATAATCTACAAAGGTTTTTTTTTTTTTCAAAATTATAATACTTTTCAGAAGAAATAAAAACTACAGTGCGTTCACTGCTCTATTTTTACATCTTTCCTTTGCTTAGATTACTAGTCTGTTTAAAATGGAACAGGCTATAAAATATGTTGGGCGTTCCAAATGCTTTGCTGTAAATAATTAATTGATACATTGTTCTCTTTGCCAGTATTTAAAAGTGTTTTACTGTAATTAGATAATATTACAAAGTCCAATAAGCATTGCAACATATACTATTTTTTTGAAAATTCACATGACAAAGGTATTCACAAGTAAGAATATATGACAAAGTCCTATGAGCATTGCAACATATACAAAAATTGAAAAGAAACAGGACCAAGATATTCACATGCAAATGTAAATGTGAGAAGAAATCCGTGATGAGTCAACAATAAGAGCAAACCCGACAGTTACCGCCTTGGAACGGTCAATCGGCAATATGGACCGACTGGGGTGCTTAAACCGGTTTTACAGAGCTTTAACCTCGCACTTCCGGATGGGTTTCTCGAATTCAAGCAATGAAAAGAAAACCGATCCATTTGAATAAGTGTCCAAGCGCTGACGTTTTGACAAGTTATGACGAGAGTAGTGACGTCATTAAAATAATAATGTCCACATAGTGTTTAGAAGAGAGATAGATATTATTTCGATTAAAAGACCTACAAAAAAACGTTAACAGTTAGTAAAATTGACTTTTTGATTCATGAAAAAAAATACCAGAGAAGAGTAAATGCTTGTAGCATCCTGTTCATGCGGAGATGGAATTGAGGAACCAAAGTCCAATGCCCATCAAAGGAGTAAACCAAATGTAAAAGGGATAACAAATCTGTGACGAGTCATTAAACAAATTGAGTAAACGCAACAGGTACCGTAATGGAATGGTCAATAGAAACCCAGTGCAAACCCTAGCAAAGCCGCAAAATATTATAAATGCGACATAGCTACCTTTAGCTTACAAAATGTAGTTCTTTAACAAATTGACCCAATGTTTAATGTGTTACTGGTACGATGTAGATGCCAAGCTTTCACCGTTAAGATAACGCTACTTGAAGTGAACGTAGTGTCCTTTTTTAAACTGTTCTTTGTCGTTAACTACTAGACACTATATTAAACTTTAGTCGTGTATAGAACAAAAGATGGCATTGAAACTTACTTTTTGGTCCTCCTTTATCGTCGCAAAGTGTCCCAGTCCCGGTGCCTTTGTTTGACATAAACAATTAAATTATGAATATATCGGAAAGTTTATATGTGTTATGCTTTACGCTCAAAATGCTAGGCGCTGTCCCTGTAGTTTTGCAATATAGCAAATGCTTTATACCATTATATTTCATACTGCAAGCTTTTTTTACATAGAAGTTTTGTTTCTAAATTACGGTTTCATTCTAGAAAATTCTAAATCATTATTTCATGTTAATATATATAGATAAATAAATATTCTGTATAATTATATAAAGTAACAACAACTGTTTTGAAAGTAAATGAAGGCGATTATTAAATAATATGTATGTCATTCCACATCAGTGTAATAATCTTGATGCAAAACACGCAACAATAAATTTATTCTTTGCGTTGAAGATTCGCTGCAATTTAACAAAATGTTTAGTAGTTGCAATTCACCTGTCGGTGCAGGGTTCGCATCTACGCTATCGAAGTAGACACACATGACACCTAGACACAAACCGGCTAGAATAATCTGAAATTGGAGGAAAAGTCACAGACTAAAACATGATTGTATTATCATGTCCAGAGTAAGGGTAGTAGTTGGCTTTATTTGAACCCCTTTATCCGCCCCTTCCTAAATGCTAAATAGCCGGTCAGGAGTCAAAAATAATTTAATTTCACATTTGTTTATATTATTTTTATTTTCTTTATTCGATCATGTGATAAATAATCAGGTTAAATATTTCAGGAGAGAATTATGTTCAAGTGTGCCGAATCAACAATTAGAAGCCTATATTGGTTCCAGATTATGTTATAGAGACCCTTGTTTTTTTAAGTCGGGCGTATTTTTTGCGTCCTTTTAGTACATGTAAATGTTTGGTATAATTTAAAGAATACATTAATACATACAGTTTACACAAGAATGTCAATGAATATACCGGTGTTCGCTTTTCCTGCTATTGTGCTTTTTTCATAGTTGCCTGCTACACTAATAGTTATGTTATTGTAAGTGGAAACAGTGCCCTCGGTATACATGGAACTTTTCTTTAGAAACCAATCACCAAGACAACGTAATACAGCTGCGAATTCTGCTATTACCGGCAGCGTCAATCGGAACACCTCGGATAATTCACGAAATTTTCGGACGTATGTAGGTAGTCGGATTACCTCGGCCATTTCCCTGAATGGGACTACTTTTGTGACAGCTCGGATGACAGCTCACTACAGTGCGATGCCTGTAAAACTTCAATTTGTGGCGGCTACAAATTTCAATCATCGAACTTTAAATTTACCCGGCGCAACAGACACGCAGCTGTCAAGCGATTGCATTATTTTTGTTTTGTGTGAGCTACATTTTAGGCATATTCTTCTTCCGACTTCCGGCGAACAAAATGATCGTGATTTCAGTAAGTATGATTGCACTAGTTCCATATCAGAACTCTCTAAACAGATCGGCGTCCATAAACAATGTGTGTATTACAATGAGGAAAAGGTTTATAATAGATCCTAACTGATATCTAAATACATGAACACAAGATCTGTTATATAAAGATCAATAATGATGAAATGTTTGTAAATGGTGACACAATAGCACGTTCTGTATTGATCAATAATACAATTATATAGCATTAAATGAACTGCGGTCTTAGCTGTTAACCGTAGAGTTTGTTTTATTGATAAATAAAGAATAAATTATATGCTTTTATGTTACTATTCAGAGCTTCTATGTGCAAGTATTAGCAATAATTAACTGGTGAAACCCCAAACCAGTCTGCAATATCTGGAAGTCATCCATTGGATTTGATGATAACTATTAAGTTTCGGATCCCTTGATTCGTTTCAGGTTCAGACATTTTCATGTACCTTTGTTTTTGCATCTGATCGTGGTGTGCCTATGGTGCAATAGATTATTTGGGTCAGGCCAAAATTGAGCTGTAATAATTGGATGTCGTCATTATGACTTTAAGTACAGTCAACCGATTTTTATTTTAAAAAAAAACAGCAACATTGAAGCGCATTTTATGACGTGCATTTCATTGAAATAGAGGAAGACCGCAAAAATTGCAACCAATTCAATTATCAACAAAGACACAAGTCTTTTTATCCTCATATGTTTTCCGGTGGAATTTCATTTTATATTTTACATTTAACAAATGATTAAAACCATATTTACCAATGATGATATTACAGTGATTTTGTATGACATACATGTATAAAACAACACAATCAATGCGTATTCAAATATTTGCGTCACCATCGTGCCAATCAGTGTACCGTTAATGTCTTATGTATACACTTATGTACACATATATTACCGCATGAGCAATTCTAAGATATTCTGGGTTGTTAAGCTTAAAATTGCTAAAAGTAGTGGGAAAACGTCACTACGCTTTTGATTCTCCCAGAGTAAAAACACGACTGTTGTGTTGTTGTTGTTGTTGTCAAGGCCACAATATAAAAGTATAAACTGGTAACTGGAGGTAGTGTTATTAGACATTATTCATTGTAATTCAACACGTATTTGCACGTTTGAAAAAAAAATACAAAAATGCATTTTGACTAATTGTGACGAAATCGCAATTAATATTTGACAATGGCTGTGTTAACGGTTTTTAAATACTTACAAGTATCTTTCAATATACAGAATGGAACATAATCAAATAATATTAAAAGTTGACTTGACTGAAGATAGACAAGTGACAAATCGCAGTTAACCCACCAAAAATTAAAATTAGTTGAGAAAAAACAGAAACGCCCATAAAACAGTAGTTTCGAACTGCATGTACAAGTACAATATCAACATCAGAAAAACAGATGATTATTATGTTTTCTTTTACTTTTGTTTTTAAAAGACGACACACATTAGGTTTACATGAGCATAAATAAAAACATAATTTATAACTTACTTGGAGCTTCATCTTGGATCGTAGCTGTTGTTCCTTTTTCACGGTTTCGCCAGGAACGATGAAGGCAATGTAGTACCTTCCTGTCTTATAAACCCTCCCGAGACCAACGCCCAACCCATACAGCCCCGCCCAGTTCCGCCCAGTCCCTCCACAAAATACCCCATCCAGCCCACAAGCCGTATGGCCCACTTTCGAACAACTCATTAAATTAAACAAGCAGCTAATTTGTTTCTTTTGCGCCATATGCTGCCCCCGTTGAGACTAGTGCTGCGTCAGCTTTAAAATAATGACAGAAACAACAACATCAACTGTAAATTAATTTGGGCAACACTTTTCTTTTCTAGCATTTCAGAATTTCGCCGGTCTAAGATAATGTGTGGGGTGTTGTTGTTTTTTGTTATTTGTTTTTTGTTGATGTTTGCTTGTGTTGTTTTTTTCTTGTTAAACTTACAAAAAGACTTAAGCAAAAATACTTAGTTTATGGTTTTATTATGTTTTACCAACATAAATGTACATTTATTGGGAATATCGAAAGAAGCTTTTAAAATTCAATGTAAAAGGCATATTCATTTAAAGCGACGTGGTCGCAGTCGAGAAACTGCATTCTTTAAAAAAATAGATGAACCACACAGAAAAAAATAAATAAAAGGTTACGTCTGATCATATGGGAAGATGCTGTCCTTCAAAAGCTTGGGTTGTCTTTAGCCTTTAGGTTGGTAGAATCAAATGCGTCGCGAAGTTTTTCAACCATGTGTTAGTTGTGTTGTTGTTTTTAAATCAACAACCTAATATACGTCTTAGCTGTGCATGTGGTTAAGCACGTCTTGCGTATAAGTCAGGATTAAACAATACGCTGGTTGTTTTAATTTAAAAATTCCTTTTAAGAAAGCTTTTTCACGCTAGAAAGTAATACAATGTTTATATATACAAAAATAAAAGTTTAAAATAACTACAAATTCGTCGCTCAGTGAGTTAAAAAAAGTAACTGAATAATGAAAATACTTGATTAATGTCCTAATTTATTAACGATGTTTTTTTCTGTATTCGTATTAAGAATCTTGTCAAAGTGATATCAAATCTTTTTTAGACATTATGGCAATGAATATTACTTTTAAACGTTGTCAAGACACAACTATACCGTGTGTATAATGTTGTTTGAATTGTATTTTGTGCCTGTGGCCTGTATTTATGACTAAACTTCTGTATCCTGCATCTACATGTCAACAGTCAATCCCTTGCAGGCCGCGTGAGTTTACATTTTAACAGGGTGATACAATCGCAAATATTCTATTTTACCATGCGATCACATCTGGACATCGACATGTTTGTGCTATATGTAAAAAGTTCACTTTGATCTTTACAAAAAATATTTTACGGTAATTGTTATTTTTTTTTTATGTTGTTGTTTTTAACATATACTCAGCAAAGACCTATTTATATCGACGTATTTGGGTTGTCAAATTATTGTAAGTACGAGGAAGACCCAAGATTATGTATTGACTGGACAATGCCGCACCACAGGTCAGTTTGAATACGAAATCATGACAAGGTTCTAAGCAAATTATATCAAAGTAAAATCAAGCACTACACAAAGACACAAGCATGACTGTTAAAAGACAGGCCAACAGTTGCCGCCTGTGTAAGGCCTGTCTGCAAAAGGGTTGGCCAATTTGATTAAACCGATTAATGGTGCTGCAACCTCGCACTTCTTGTGGACTTTGTGAATAAAACTATCACAGACAAGTAATAAAACAGTATGACATAGATTGCTGTCAGGCGGGTATCTGGCTTTACTTTTAAGGAGTGTTTGTATTTTTAACAAATCTACCAGATGATTTAAACGGAGCCGTTTGCTATAGTTAATCTATCATCCAAGCAAAACGTTTCCAAAATATCGTTGAAGTTTTTGTCTCAATATACAACTTTGGGAAAGATTCCTAAATTACCTGCAATACTGGAAATGGCATACTAGCTTGACCCGTTTTTGTTGTTGATGTTGTTGCGTTTGCATTATTGGCTGTATACCGTAAAAGCAATAGGAAAATGGTCTTATGAGAATTGCCACATATATTAACTTTTAAACTACAACAAGACAACGGCACACATGCATACACATACACATACGCACACACGCACAAACCCACACGTTAATGTAAAAGGGAAAAACAAACTGAGACGAAAAAACCAACAGTCACCGCCTGGGAACGAACGGTCGTCAGAATGACTCCCTGTGGTACTTAAACCTGATTTACGAAGCGCTTCAACCTCGCACTTCCTCAGGGGCTTTTTCTCAAAGACAAACAGTGCAGATAAAAATATCCCATCAAAGTAAGAAAACTAACAACAAGCACTAGCATCCGGAGTAAGTAACAAATAAAAGTAAATAAGCATAGACAACAATTCATAACAATATGACAATGAATGTGTAAATTTTGTAACTTATTGTTATCTATGTTTGGGTACTCAACAGCAATATGGTCAAAACGTATGTAAAGAAATGTGAAATAGATCAATAACAAGCATCTTGAGACGAATCAAAAAGGTTGAAGTCTGCTAAAATTTTGGTTGTGATTAAGACTAATACCTTTGTTGATATTCTTGTACTTATAACAAATCATTTGCTTTACTTTGTTGTCAAAGTAACAAGTAACTGGTGTCTTACTGAAAATATTTTTATCCGATAGATGCTGCTTAAGTCGATTAATTCAATCCCTTCGTTAATTTACGTTTATGAAATGGTGTTGGGCATTTTATTAATATGTGATCTGAAAACGGCCAGGTGTGTAATTTGAATTATAGAAGCTACATTATATAAAAAAATGGCTACGTGAATTTTATATGTCAAAAAAAAGAGATCTCAACGATAAATAGAATTGCCCTAATTAAGGCATGAATGGCACCAGGGGCGTGCCTATGCGACCTTTGAGTATACGCATTATTCCTGGGGGTGGGGGTGGGGGATTTTTTTTCCTTAGAACGCCGTAGATGCATTCTGGGGAGAAACAGTACAACGAGCAGGAAGGGTCAGAAATACGTCAGATAGGATTGCAGAAGTATTTGAAGAATTTGGAAAAAGGGTTAAAGAACTCTAATTTAAAAAATGAAACAGCTAACAACAAGTGCCAAACACAGGTTATGTACGATTTTTTATTTGCTTTTTGACGTTTTTATTTTTTCAATTTTTGGAAGCAACTGTACGGACGTGCGTAAGTGCGTAAGCCCAGGCACGCCCCTGGCCACATCGAATATATGTTATCGATATGTTAAACCTACAGCCATTTACCCGTTAAACATGAGGGCTGGTTGTACTTTACAAATGAATTATAATATATGCAATAATAAACAGTAAAAATAACAACTCAAATATATCTCTGAACACGGCTAAAATAAATTAAAATAACTTATTATATCAACACACATTAAATAGTTTCATATTACCGCATGGTCTCAAAGTAATGCATTTAGCGATGTACTTTCTACTGTTTAATTTAACTATGTATTTCGCGTGCTTGGAATGAAAGAAAGTAACCATAAATCGTTGATTATTTAGGAAGGTATGCATCGCTGAAATTTTACATGTTATATGCATTTTAGCAAGTTTACTATGTCGTTCTAGGGCTTGGTATTGCGAGGTAACATTTTAACAACATACTGCAATATACTGAACATCTACGGCTGTGTAGAACCAGAGAACTCCACATGCAGCTAAATGACAGGAAATATTTATCCAGACATATTTTAAGGAAACGTTGGTTCATGTCTCATTTGGGACAAGCACTTGAGAAAAATGTTTCTGTGGTGAGCTCAAGAAGTTGTAAATTTTTATTAGCCTGGTGTCTTCCTAGACATGTACTGAAGCTGTAAAAGATGTTGCAACTGTTATACATTACATAAAATTACGAAGTTGCTGATAAATTCGCAAATGTGTGTTCGTCTAAGTGTTGACGTGTGCATGAAGTAAAGTATATACTTCAACGCTGATTCGGACTACTGTAAATAACCGTAGCGTACTGAAATCTATTCCCATTCAAAGTATTTAATTAAATGACTAATTAGCATTGAGACAGGTGTTGCTATATTTCAGAATATCATTAAACTTATTTAGGTACTAGTATTATCGAATGTACTGTGACTACAACACGACATGTCGCAATTTAATTATGTCTTTTGTCAACATATGAAAAGGCAGGGAGATAAGTGATATGCCCCATACTGCAAGTAATATTATTAATTGATTAAATGTTGTTATTTTGCTTAAAATTTTATTATTAATTAACTTGTAAAGCGATATTTCACATTTAATTAGTGGTTAAGTGATAATTTTCGTAATGCTTCAGTCGATTACTTCATGCTGGTAAGTGTTACATTTTTATTTCAATTTATTTATTGAACACATGTTGATATTAAGATTTTATGAACCGTGTGCTGTAGAGTGGATAGGTCTGAAGAATTAAACACACAGAATGTACACAGCTGTTTTTGTTTCTACGTGTAATTCAAATTTAAACCCCAATCCTATTCTATTAAGCGATGTAACTAATTTATCAAAGTACGGTAAAATTGTTCATGTGTTGTTGCTTTTCATATTTACACGATGCAAATGCTGAAATCACTTAAAATATGTACCCATAATGTGTTTTACATTAAAGTTGTTTGTATAATCGGAAAACGTCTTACATTTTATTTACTGATACAAAAAAAAAAAAACTATAGCTAGGACATGGAAATAACTGGTAAAAATAAAAAAAAATGCACTGTAACATATTATCTAGAATGTAAGAATGCATTGTGTACAATGTGCACGATCTTGTCTCAAATGAAAGCCAGCAGACACACAATAATTTAAACAATTTCATATCGATAGGTTGTTGTTGTTCTATTATATATATATATATATATATATATATATATATATATATATATATATATATATATATATATATATATATATATATATATATATATATATATATATATATATATATATATATATATCCGTTTAATACACCTATTACATATTATATTATACTCAACTACTATAATACAGCTTTTTTATTGAAAACATCAGCGACGTCATCATAATGTAGATCGGCTCTTACCACTATTTCACCAAGTATTATTGTTAACATTTCGTAAAAACGTCTATTGGCTATTAAAATCAAGTGATAAAAGGAATCTGACACAACATTTAGCCATAGGCTCGCTTTCTGTTGCTTTTCTTGAACTCGTTAAATAAATGTTAATGTCAATTGACAATTCGTGTCAGATATATCTAATTTATTAAAATCCTGTATATACTCTTATAAGCTCTAACCTAAGCAAAATGATGAGATAATAAATTAGAATCCAGTCTACAGTGTTAACCCATGCGATTTCAGTTTGAATAAATATATGCATTTCAAGCTCTACGTTAATGTGTATGTTTTTATTAAAACTGTCAATGCAACACGACTACGTTCGTTTGGAAACGTTTTGGAAATGCGTACAACTATATCTAAAAAAGAAATATGTATAATAAAAATAATAGAGGTAACTCACTCCCTGGTCACCTGGGCATAGCGGAGATTACCGAAAATGGTCCGTTTGTTTCCGCCAAATTTTGGGGATCATCGATAAAAACAAAGGGTTCCGACATTGTTTTGGTGCAACATGGCTTTAACTTTGACAGAGGATTTGATTAGAAATCGCGTTGGTTTGCAACACGATAACTTAGGTAGGAAGCGTTTGTACCTTTTATCTGACGTTTAACATGTTTTAGCTTTGCAGAGTAGGACTTTTTAGAAATTGGTATATATATCGTCTCAGTTATCATAATCGGCGACCTACACTATATATTTGTCTGCTTATCGTTTTGGAACATTTGTTCAAGTCACAGGACGGAAAACTATTTTGAAGCGATTTGTTTCGTGTACCTCTACAGATTTGTATACTGTTGTTTTTGGAGTTTTTTTTAAAGCTGCAGGCTTTTACTCCCAACACACTTTTTTCTAATTTTTAGCAGGGCCTTTTTAGATCTGTTCATTGTTGTTATTTTTTTGCAAGTCCTGACAAGTTAAATTTGCTTCGCTGGTATGTGGGGCGTTTGTATTACACCGTTAGCTGAAGAGTAGACACAGTATCTTGAGTGTCTATGCTACCAAAAGCAGTCATAAGCAAGGGCATCGACAATATTGGCCACTTGTAGTCACTTTTCCTTTTATGTCTATTTGAACTTTGATAAAGTAGCCCATTACTGTGTCCAAAATGAAATAAGCCTTCATTTGTAGTCAGGATTAGTAGCTTCTTACTTCTTAGCATGAAATGAATACTTTAACATTGGTTCGATTGACACCAAAAAGGAGTGTGCTTTTTTGAAACTTTATTATATTATTACAAACACCATTAGGTATAATTGATCACTATTTTTTTTCTTTTAGTAAACAGTGACTTAGAAATACATTAAACTTTAAAAATTATTCTAAATGGCTTTAATATTTCCAAATATTGTTGAATAAAAATATGGAACCTGGTCACCAATATAAGCCACTTTTTTCAATTGAGAAGCTTTTCAGATTCTATGTCTGGTTCTATTCCATTCCCATGAAATGTAATATTCTTCCAATAAAACATCTGTAATAACTACTGATAAATATAGGACACCATTATTACTTGTTGTATATGCAAAACATAAATATTCATACTTCATATAAAATAGAATGGTTATTTAAAATAGTTTGCTTTTTAAATAAGATTAAAGAAAAACTATAATTTGTCAAAGGTGCTTAGGGTGCTAGTGACTAAATGTTAACAGTTGCCAATATGTAACTCCACAGCCCCTCAAATCTTGACTTTTATCCAGGCGTTTGTATTATATAAGCTTTCCTAAGAGTAATAACTGGATGTTTCTAATATGACCATACATGTGTTGGTGCGATGTTGCATGTATATGTATCAGTAAAACTCAACAAGACAGGGCAATAACAACAAAAACATGCTGTTAAAATTCTACTTAAACCTATGATTATTGTCTAAGTCTTTTCAAAGGGTTTAATCACAAGTAGCACTTGATACAATGGTGCTGTAGACACCTACCTGAAAAGTAGGTGGACCTCTCCAGTATTCCAATAACTGTGTCAGTGCAATGTTTCTTAATTACAATGCTGCATTCTAACAGAGGATGTTAAATCCCTGGCCCTCCCCGGAACCTACCATGAGAAGGTCGTCAGTCTGGGAACATCCCTTCGCAAGTTTACCAGACTCAAACATCTGGACCTCTCGAGGAATAACATCTCGAGTCTACAGGTATATGGGGCTTTGAAACATTTTTAAAAGGTTTGCTTTATATGTAAGCATGTATTATAATTTTCTGCAAAGAACTATGCCCTAGATAAATGAAGGTGACTACATTCCAGATAAATTGGTAACTGCATTAAAATCAATTTTCTTATTTCTTAATTACTAGTAAACTGTCATATTTTTTTCCCAATAATTTGACTGGAACTGCTTTTTTGCTGAGTTATAAATAAATACAAAAATATAAAAAAAATAATAATATTAATAAAATATAAACTTATTTATGGATAAAAATATGGGAGAAAGGGTATGGGACTTAAATCAATTCCAAAAATCCTAATTGTTAAGTGCTTTAAGA
Source organism: Sinonovacula constricta (assembly GCA_007844125.1). Lineage (NCBI taxonomy): Eukaryota > Metazoa > Mollusca > Bivalvia > Cardiida > Solecurtidae > Sinonovacula > Sinonovacula constricta. The sequence continues at coordinate 42,763,971 of CM017565.1, read as the reverse complement.
CACTGTTTATTTAAATTAAATGGTGACAAAGTGTAGACAAAATAAAAGAAAAGGTAGAATTTATCATTCAGATGCAGCACAGAGATTGTCACACTGCAGCTTAATGCTGACAATTTACACATTTGAATGTAGTACTTATTAAATTAATTCATGTATGCCAGATTGGTATAATATTTTATAAATTACATGTTACAGCCTGGTATTAATTTTTCTTTGATTTTGTTTTTAGGGGTTGGAGCATTTGAAGTTATTGGAAAAGTTGAATCTGTATCCTTGACTGGATTGAATGAAAAGTAGCATATTAAATAGATAGCCATCAAGTTGAGTTTAATTTAATATAGAAAGTTGCCACTTCTTCCCATTTGCTAATTTATTACACTTTTAATATTACACTTAAAGTTATCTTATTTAAAAACAATGACATTAACATTTTAAGGAAATCTTTAGAATAAGACTACAATGTCAATAACCAACTTTTACTTACCTTTATAACACCAAAGACCTGTGAATCTGCTTATTATTATTACTAGAGTAATTTTCTACAAACATTAATTTATAAATCTAGTTTTCTTTTTTTTTCTTTTTATCTTGGTATTGTTTTTTCTGTTAAGTTTCCATTATTTCCATTCATTGAATTTCCTCTTGAGAGGAGCTCTAAGTCCAACTTAAAAAAAGTCTTCCAAATCTCTTTGAGTCCTTGACAGTCGAAGGTATTATAACAATGTGGAGACATTGGAAGAACTGAAGAAGTTGAAGCATAACCCAAACCTGAAAGAGCTGGATCTTCGTCTAAACCCTGTAACACGGACAGAGAGTGACTATAGGCTCTACCTCATACATATGCTGCCAGCGCTCACAAAACTAGGTATGTAGATCTAAATTTTTTGTTACTGATAGTGATATTGTCAAGCCATTTCTTATGGTAATAGAAAAAAATAGTTTAATTTCAAAATAACTATCTTTCCTTTTCTTCCTTTCAAGAACCTATTATACATTACTTTAATAACTTAATTACAGTCAAAACCTTACTGTCAAGTCTGGTCAAATAAAATACTGGGATTACTCATGGGTCTTATGGAATTTATTTTTTATTCGAATTGAAAAATCAACATTATACATGTTTACAACCAAACTCATTGTCATTCACAGATGATCGCAGTGTACGGGACCGAGAAAGACAGGGGGCACTGATACATTTCAGTTCCAGTCAGGCAACAGAAATGACCTATCATCCTAGGGTTGAGGAGCCTCCCCCAAAACTTCTTAACCCTCGAGCAGAGCATGTAAAATCTATGGGCAGCGGCAGAGGTAATAAAGAGAGATAACTATTGAGTTTGCCAATCATTTGTTGCATCTTATTTACCTCCCTTAATTTTTCTTCTAAGCTAGTGCTGCATGTATAATTGTTTAAGACGGGTAATTCTGGAAAATATTAGTTTGTTTTATTATTGCTTGTCATTTCCTTTAGGTGTGATTATGGTATGACACACATTGTCAGTCAATCTGCTGGCAGTTTCTTGTGTAGATAACTGCTCTTTAATTTCTTGTCTGAGTTTTTTCACATTTGTGTGGAGGATTTATATTGATGTGTAATTGTGCATGATAGAGATAATGCAGGTTGGATTGCTCAAACAGAAGGCCTTGTCTTTTTTTTTATTTTTGGCAAGTTTTTGTGCTGATAACTCCTTTGTTATTCATTGAGACTTTTTTCATACAAGCATGGATGATGAAAATTGGTGTGTTATTGTGTGTAAAAGTGAGACAGCTCTGGTTGCAAGGTTACTGTTCTTTGTTATATCTTAGCAAATTTTTTGGCTGAAGACTTTATTTTTCAGCAGAATCTCATTACAGATTAATCTTTATAATGTGCACTCACAATTACCCATCAGACAGTATAATGCTCAGCTATGCAATGCTCTTTATTAATTACTGATTTTGCTCTATTTACGTTAGTTGATCATGATAGGTATTTTGTGATTAAAAGGTATCTGGAAATATTTTAATCTGTTTAAAGTAAAAGCAAAATCTAGAATGCATTTACCAATATATTCATTTTTTATTCTTTTCCATTACTACCACCCCACATTAATTTTACCTGAATATAAGTATGCTATCTTGATTTTTTTTCCAGTGTTAGATGATGATGATGTAGAGCTGCTTGACCTGATTGCGCGGACCGGTGGGGACCTGCGTCAACCACGACCTCTCACAGGCTCTAATGTGAAGGAACCATCATCTATGGATTATTCCACTGCAGGTTGTACATTATATTTTCTAATAAATATACATTTTTTTTACCCAGAATATATTTATTCAACACATAGAATTATTAATTACAAGAATAAAGTTGGAAGATATCAGTAATTTTGTAAAAATACATGTACATGAAATTAAAGCTTTTTTTTTATCTTTTTTTCTCACTTCAGGACTAAAATTTAAGCATTATTCTCACTTGAAAACATATTGAAGTGAAACTTAAGTCTTGTTAGTTTGACAAATGCAGGAAATTTATTACTTAAGTATCTACCTACCCTTATGTATTGGGATGATTAGTAAACCCCTTTTCCTGGTGATATGACCAAAAAATATATGATTGCACTGAAATGTAAAGGAACACATTATCCCATAGACAGTGGATGCTTTCCAATTTTACCAGCTCACATCATTTTCTGTTTGATAGATGCATATGGCAAACAACCCTTCTTGCTTTATTTTTAATTATAATACTTTAGCTGGTGATTTGCAGCTTATAATGCCGATTATTTTTTTTACCATTTCAGCTTTGAAAAAGCTTGATCCACCAGCTTTGGATGGACCTCAAATACCTGTAAGTACATCTTAAATACAACTTTTATGTTTCTTTTTAGTACAACTTTCATGTGCCTTTTAAGCACAGTTTTTATGTGACACTTTAGCACAATTTTAACAAAGAAAAAAGTGGAGCTATTGTCATTACCCACTCGGCATCAACATTTGTTAAACTTACATAATTCTGCTAATATTATTACCCAGAATTTCTGTTACACTATCCTGCACTGAGAAAAGTAGAGCATGATGTCTGCAGACAGCTTTTGTGTTTACACTTCATCAACTATTCCTTAATTAAGATGCCACAGAAGAAAAAGCCTCCAGCAGAAGTTGATGATGTCATGGATGCATACAGGAAGAAGTATCCCAACATTCCAGATGTGTGTGTGTCGCAGGCAGACGATCTTCAGTATCAACCACAAGACAAGAATCTGGAGTTCACAGATGAAGCTGAGGCATACAACAAGTTCAAGAGCCATGGGTTCTTCACACCAAACCCTGAGCCAGGTACTTATCTTTGACAGTGCACTGATTTTTAATGCTTGTTCTGCTATATTTACAAATGCACTGTAAAAGACCTTAGTTACAAATTATTCTGGTATAGACTCAGCAGCAGAACGTGCAGATACTTGTCAGATAGCTATCTTATTAAGTCAAATTAGTAATTTTTGTAGCTAGCAAATACGTAAGAATTAATCTCTGCCATTGATTATTGCAATTGTAGTTTTTGAAGAGCTGAATTATTCAAATGTTTGCCTTGCACACTTAGTCACCTTTTAGTACTATATGTCTTGTTTATTGAATCTGTATTGAAAGGGTTGTATTATGGCATCTGTCCTCTGTTCCTGTGCTGTCAGTTAGAAGTTTCTTGTGAGAATAACTATTCTATTATTACACATCAGAATTTCTTCACATTTTCATAGATGATATATTTTAATGTGCAAGGTTTGATTTCTTAATTTGCATTGTTTGTTCCGCAGTTGCCCAATCTTATTTGTCTGGACTTAATATTGTGCTGATAACTCTTTATTATTCATTGAAGCTTGTTCATACTTGGCATGTATCATTAAAATTGATACATTGTTGTGTGTAAAGGTGAAATAACTCAAGATTGATTTGTTTATTCTGACATAATTGCCCCTTGTTATATTTTGTCATATTCTTGTACAAGAGTACCGACAATTCCCCTTTGTCATTAATTGGAAATTCTCCATATTGTCATGAATGATTGATATTAATGTGTAGTGGTGCATTAAGTTTAGATAACTTAGATTGCAGTCTTCATACCAAAGTCATTGTTCTTTGTAATTGTTCAAAGCCAGTTCTTCTATTCTTTTACTTAAAAATATTTTTATGGTGGAATTATTAGAACATGTATACATTAGCATGTGGCTTTACCTTTTTGGGGATCGTGTTATTTAGGAGAGGACCTCTCGGCTAGCTTTGTTCCAACTGAGAGAGATTCATACCCGCAGCCTCCATCCAGGGTGCAGCTGGAGCGATCAAAGACTGGTGACCCTGAAGCTGACCTAGATAATGGACCTGGTCACAGGAGGTGTAGTAGTGTACCACCACAGAGATTGGAGGTATACCTTAGAGCAGTCTGATATAATGTACATATACTCAAACACCTATATGCACGAAGATTGGACATTCTAGATTACAGCACATAATCATAGAGAAGGCATACAAGCTGCTATTATGGAACAATAGGTGTGCAAAGCTGCATCTGCTTTCTTTCTGTAAGAATGGGGAAGGGAGTTTTTGTGATTTTTGATGATTTGATAGTTCGACTTCTCTTAGAGACTGTCAGTGGGTGCTGTCAGTCGCTTGTCCTTTAAAAGTAATAAGTGAGATTTGTTTATCAACGTAATGTAGTTTCCTCTTTGTTTGTATAGCTAGTGCTAAAGTTCAGAGCAAATATTTTCTACTAACTAATATAATTTCTCTTTACATGATGAACTTAGTTTAAGGGGAGGTGTTAAGTGGGGTGGGCAGCGGGCGAGTGCAGGTATTCTTCATAATAGATATCTTCACTTGAAACTCTGCATATTTATTTGAGGTATTTTTATTGTACTTTTATGTTGTTAATTAAAAATTTACTCTCTTAAATATTGATTTCAATAGTTTGACGAATGACAGACAGGAGGTTAGAAGTCAAATAAACTAAACATCATGATTATTTACCTGTCAGATGAGGCTCTTTTTTGTCTTAAAAAAACATTAATTTGTCTTATGTCTGTTCAACCCATCAGTATGATGATAGACCTAGTGTTGAGCGATATACTGACGCTGACGTGAGAACTCCACAGTGTCGTGAACCCCAGAGAGGTCAAGGTCATGGTGACCACAGGCAGGAAAAGGGCCCCTTGTCTGACTCGCCCCAGTCTAAACTTTTCCTCTTCCAACTACTAGATCTTGTAGATAGATATTGGAACGGAACAAAATCGTTGCATAAAAATAATAAATTCAAAGGTAAGTTTGGGGTGATTTGTCATTTATCTAAAATTTCTTGAAGGGTTTTTAAGACTTCTGGTCAAGTCTGGTCTCTTGTCTCTGCAGATTGTTTTTTGCAAGTAATTTGCTTTCTGTGTATTTGAATTATGTTTAATAACTAATGATGCAGCTGATCGTTATAAACTTGCACATTATTTGATTTCTTTGAGCAGTGCAAAATCCTGCAAATCATACCTGTGTATTTCTTCTCCCAAATTTTCCTCAAATATCCAGTTGCACTGAAACATGTCAGCTGAATTTGTTTAGTGTTTCTTATCAAAGACACAAATACATTTGCAAGTCATAAGTACTACTACATTTCAGAAAGTACTTAAATACATCCTGAATATTAAAACTTTAGTATTAACTTTAAGAGAAGTTACAAGCATCCTATTCTTTTGATTAGAATATTTGAATACAAGCAAAAAGTGAGTATTTTGAGAATGACTAAAGACTGTTACTTAAAATTTTACAATCTTAAGTTTTTAGACTAAGGCCATTTAAAACATTTGGTATGACTTTTTCTTTTATAAATTGACCAATCAGGTGCTTGAGACTAAGATCTATATTAATACAAAGTATGATCTTTTAAATTTTCATGAATAGGTTTAGCCATCACTGCTATTGAGGACTATCTTAGGGCATCAGCCAATCAGGCCCAAGATTTAGAGATTCGCCACTTGAGGGAGGAGGTGGCCCAGGTCAGAAAGGATAACTCTAGATTCCGCAGACAGGAAGAGTTATCTAAATCAAACCTTGAGGACAGTGCTGCCACTGAAGCTCATTTAAAGGCATCACTTCAAAAAGCCTTCACTGATGTGGTAAGTAAAATAGTATGTTTGGATCACTATTTTTAATTGAAGTATTATTTATACCATAGTTTTCCAATCTAAGTTCACAACTTTATTGTTATTTTGGATTTCTTCAAATTGAACCTCTTTTTAATAAAGGCATTTAAATATGAACTTGTGGCAATGGTCCTGCTTGCATTGAAAGCAACAATTTTCCTTATGTTTTTTGGTTCTATTATTTAGAATGCTTTCATTAAACAGAAATATTTTATCACCAAGGCCAGTATATAGTCAAACCCTAAGCGACAATCACTTGCCATATACGACCACTTAAAACCGCCCATGCAACTTTGTTGTAGACACATAATAAAAGACCACCTGTTATCTGCATCCAGTTATCACATAGAAATGTGTCAAACATGCCTTAATTGGACCCCAATAGACGACCACTCAAAGATCGTCGTCAATCAGATACAACAGCCTAATTCCCATGTTTGACTGACTTGGACAAAGTGTCACTTTTTCATTCACACTTTACCAAACCAGATTTGCTCTCATTTTGTTTTAAATCATCTCCTAGTCAAGGTAAAGAAGGTCTGATGAGGTAAATCCAACAAAACCAAAAAAGTGAACTTGGTGTGTGAACTATGCGATCACCCAAAAAAGAAAGATTATGGCTATATTATGTTAATGAATTCCAGTATGGCCACTGGAAGTGAGAGTAAAATAGAATCAAATTTGTGTAATTGACATGGAAATAAACACAAATGCACTTGATTCATGCAAATGAAAATAAAATCAATGTTTGACAATGGTGCATTACACTGTACCCAATCTTGTAGATGGGACTGTGTGAATAAGATGTAACCTGTTGATGTTTCATACATATATTAGGGAGACCTAATTGTTTTGTAAGTAACTACCGACCATAGATTCCCTGACTTGGAATGATGATTAAATAAATGATGATGTTCACATTGACTAAATATTTCTTTATTTCATAACATATGTATATATATATGTGTATCCTTTCCACATGAATATGACACATTTTTTGTCTGGTTACTCTAACCACCACAGACTAATCATCATTTAAAAGTTAGAAACTCATTGCAGTTTAGTTTTGCTACCCATACTGACCAGCCCTCTATGCCTGAACAAAAACTCATACCAGTTAAGTGTTGCTTCCTATCAGCCAGCTTTTTTAGTTTAACAAGAAAATTATAACAGTTAAGCATTGCTGCCTGTCGACCAGCCTTTCAAATTTGACCAGAAAATCATAATATTTAAGTGTTGCTTTCTATCAGCCAGCCTTCATAGTTTGACTAAAAAATCACAGCAGTTCAGTATTGCTACCCTTGTTAACCAAACCTTAATGTTTGTTTAGAAATAATCATAGCAGGTTAGTATTGCCACCCATACTGACCAGCCCTCAATGTTTGTCTAGAAAAATTGTAGTAGTTTGTTTTTTTCTACCTATATTGACCAACCCTCATTGTTTACCCAGAAAAATCATAGCACTTTAGTAGTGCTACCCATATTGACCAACCCTCATTGTTTGTCCAGAAAAATCATAGCACTTTAGTATTGCTACCCATATTGACCAACCCTCATTGTTTGTCCAGAAAAATCTTAGCACTTTAGTAGTGCTACCCATATTGACCAACCCTCATTGTTTGTCCAGAAAAATCATAGCACTTTAGTAGTGCTACCCATATTGACCAACCCTCATTGTTTGTCCAGAAAAATCATAGCACTTTAGTATTGCTACCCATATTGACCAACCCTCATTGTTTGTCCAGAAAAATCAGAGCAGTTCAGTATTGCTACCTATATTTACTAGCCTACAATGTTTGTCCAGAACATTTGTACAGTTTAATATTGACATTTACATAAACCAGTCCTCATTGTTAATCCTCCCTACAGGAACTATTGAAGGACAAGATCCAGTCACTGACTAGTGAAAACAAGCGACTTCAGAGCAAGCTGCAGTCACAACAGGATATCTACCCATCTCAAAAAGATGGCTCCACATTTATCAACCAAAGTCAGATAGGTAGGTCATGACCTTTTTGGGGACCTGTCTCAACAGGATCTGGGCTATTTGTTGCTGAGTCTCTAGTACCAGCAATTTGTCTAGGTAATGTAGACGCTTCCATGTAGATGATTGAAGATGGTTAAAAATTGGTTCTGGATAACAAAATGTAGCATCATAATGGTTAATAAGTTACAAAATTGTCTTTGTAAGATAACATCCATTTACAGCTTATGCCTTTAGCTAGCATTGTTTGCAACTGGACATTGGGTCTCTATCTCTGCAATACTCAGCATAGCTTTTCAGCATCAGTGTTGGCATCCTTGATGTAGTGGTTAAGACACTGGACTCCAGATCGGAGGGTCCAGGGTTTGAACCCCAAAACTGAGCACTTGATGTTAAACCTTGAGCAAGACTATTAACTGCACATTGCTCCACGTACTCAACTGGTTACTGGTTCTATCCAGGACGTGGGCAATCTCAAGGGATTAATATAAGTTAAAAGAATAACTTTTTTCCCAGTTGACTATCAACAAATCCGTTTAAACTAAATATCTTTTCTGGTAAAAGTTTAGGCTGTACGTGGGCAATTGTGATCAAGTGATAGAATCACCAAATTCTAACTCCTGACTGCACAGACTTGCACCACTTGAGCCTGTTTGGTTGAAGAACTCAACAAGGGATGTTCTTCCAGCTTACTTGTGTTTATTTGCATTTGTGAAGGGTCTTCCTCCTCTAACTTTGTTGGACATGGCTATAATCACTATAATTGTGTAACTTTGGTATATTTCAGAAACAAAAGAACAAGGTTATGCTTGTAGTGGAAGTGGTATGACAGTATTAAAAAAATACCAACATATTCCATTTTTCACTTTTTTAAGGCTTTTGTTCTCTTTTACAAATATACCTAAAAAGAAACATTACAGTATTGAAGAAAAACAATCCTTTACATTATTCAAAACATGTATCAGCTATGTTGTTGTTGTTGTTGTTTAAAGCAGAACAAAGATATTACTGCTGAATCTTTTCATGTGCACTTAAACTTTTTGGGTTTGAATTACAGAGGTCCTTATATTTAAGAAAGAAACAACATAGAAAAGTATTGCTAATCCTCCTATTTTAAGCTTAAAATTGCCCGGCTTCCATTACAGAGGACCTGATGCGTAAGAATGAAGCGTTGCAGCATGAGGTTGAAAAGCAGCATATCCAGGTGAAGCAATTCAGACAAATGCAGGAGCTCTCATCCATGCTTCAAGAAAGCCATAAGTATGAACCATTATTCTACTTAATATTAGGGAATGATTCCTTTTTCAATTTTAAGTTATCAGGCACATGTGACTATGTGACCAAGTGGATAGTTTTCCACATTTTATTCTTAATAATTTTTTGAAATTATGACACTACCAGAATTATAGCTACCAAATATTTAAAGTATTTAAGTAAATGTTGTTTTTTAACAAATAATGTTTGCAACTTAGTTTTTAAAGACTGAAAATTGAAGTTAACATAGGTATATAATATTAAGAAAAATGTTGACATGTAACAGTTTCAAATGTCCATATTACAAGTGTAAAACAGAGAAATGTATCAAGGTGTTTCCTAACACTTTTGCTCTCATTTAAAAAACAAGAGGATGTATTAGTTTATTTTCTCATTTTAAAACGTTTTTCTAGATAAAAATGTTTTTGCACAGAAAAAGAATATTTTTCTTTTATAGAATTATTCAACACTTCTGGAAAGTTATGTTTGTTATTATTTTTTTTCTGCAAATTGATAAGTGTTTTTATTTAATTAACATTTCTCCACCTTTAAATTATTTCAGATCACTAGTTCAGACCAATGACCATCTGTTGAAGGAACTAAATGACTCACGGCAGCGGCATCAGCACGAGGTGGAACAGCTTAGCTGGAGCTACTCGCAACTCAAGAAAACTCTTGGTGGTGGGGGCAGTGGAAGTGTCGTTAGAGGAGATGCAAACGCATCAGCTCTACTTTATGACACAGAATAATAAGAATTTCATTATTTTAAAAGCTGTTGAACAAAAGAATAAGGCTTGGCTGTGAGTTAAATGGTTCTCTTGCCATACAAAGGAAAGAAAAACTCCAGAACAAATGGTTTAATTTTTTTATTCTGTTGTACACTTTTGGGTTACCTAATATGTTTAGGTGGTTGTGTTTGTATTAAACCTTAAAAAAATAAGAAATTTTTAAGTACTGTTGTTACATCTCTACTCTATGTGGTTGGGTCTATCTGTATTTAGGTGTTACTCTTGTCCATCTGTCTCGAACTAAAGTTAATCACTGCATCATAGAAGAGTAGTAGGGGGATTAATCACTCTGTGATTTGCTTTTTAAAACATTTTTATATTATAACTTATTTCCAAGATTGTTTATCTTAATTTGATAAATAAAGGGGGTTGTTATAACAAGAATTGTATCTACTTATGACAAATATTAATCCCTAAGGTTGTAGCAAATGGTGCTATAGATTTGCTAATTTTTATGAAACCTGCATATTGGTCAGGGTGTTCAAAAGATGAACAATAATTTACATCAATATTTTGTGTTTAAAGGTGTACCATAATACAACTAAAATAACATTTTTGTGTGCAATTATAATCAAGTATGTATTGTGTCACCTGTTCTGTTTTATTGTTTTCACTCAGTGTGCCTTTGTCGTTTTTTACCCATTTTTATTCTGTGTATTATTCATAGCCAAGTGCAACAAAGGATGTTATATGTGAAGCTAATCATTATATTACAAAAAAACGTTTTGTGTGTGTGTGAAAAACTGTCTTTAAATATGTGTCTACAAAACTTACTAAATGTATAACACATAACCTATAACTTAGATCACTTATAAACCTGTGGGTTTCATTGATTTCAAAACTTTTTTATGCATCTGTCCATTTAGCTGGAAAAAGAATTAGAAAGAATTTGTTTGCTTTAATTGTGCAACAACCATTTTAAATTACACCATTTAAAAAAAATTATACAATTCTCCAGGGTTTCAGCTGATTTTTATTTTAAAAAGATTTATTTGTCTCACCAACTTTAATGGCTGTGATACTTTGTGTAATATATAACCAGTGATCTTATTTAAGTTCTTATAGCTTAGATGTTTGAAACTATGTATATGTATTAAGAAATCAAATGAAGGCATATAGCTGTTTTTGGTGGTGGGAAACCCTTAAAAATCTTGTTCTGGTAGAACCACCATAAAAAACTGTTTTATTTTCATCATTGCCTGCTTATATACCTGTTCAATCTGAAAGTAATACTGTTTCTATAAATATATAAATGCTGTCCCCATTTGTATTTTTTTAAAAGTTAAAAATGGCAGTAAGTTATTTTCCCACCTTTTACAGAAGTACCACAAGGTCAAACAAAAGAATAAATTTAATAATTGGGATGATAAATTACAAGGATAAACATGTTATTGTTGTTTTAATACTAGCTATTGTTTTCTTTTACATTATTAAAGTTATTTAGGGCTTTATTAGGATTGTTTTATCTATGAGGAGAAACCATAATCATATTTGTTGAAATAAAATGAAATCTATGTACTGTTATTCATCAAAATGTAATATTCAGTGTACAACATAGTCAGAATTTATATACATTATATGTGCTATTGATAACTTCAGTCATTTGTGGAACTAGGTCTTTATTTATCCCTCTTGACTGTCCACTTCCTGGGTAGAGCCAGTATAGATAGTATCTACCTTGAGCAAGGTTCAGTAAATAATTTTGATCAAGGACTAACATAATGTGCATGGTGTGGGGTACGAACCCTCGACCCTCCGATCTTGAGTCTGATATAACTACTAGATCATGGATGCTCACAGCATTTAATGAGAGGTATATGTATCCAATTAGGCAAGATTAAATAGGAATAGGCATATGGTGTCAGGGAGTGGTATATGCTCTCTATGTCATGTTAGATTGTACTCATTATGTATTGTTTAACAATTCCGTCCATCAGGTTTTTTTAATAAAAGAATATTTTTATAGATTCAAGACTTCCTTTTTGCTATTTTCCACAAAGTTATTAGTTCCTGCACGTAATCTGTATGGGAATTTCCCACATGTAATTGTTATCACAATTTTCCACAAGTAATGTAATTGCTATTTCCCACATGTAATGTAATTGCTATTTCCCACATGTAATGTAATAATGTAATTGCTATTTCCCACATGTAATGTAATTGCTATTTCCCCACATGTAATCTGATTGCTATTTCCCACGTGTAATCTAATTGCTATTTCTCACAAGTAATTGTTATCACTATTCCCCACAATTGCTCTTAATCACTCTGTCCCATCAGCAATTTTTAATCACTACTCCCCACAAATAATCCTTACTGCTATCTCACATAAGTAATCTCTATAGCTATTTCCTTTAAGAAATCCTAGTCTGTATTAGTTGCAATAAGGTAAGCAGTTCAGGCAATAAACTTGGACCAGACCTGGTTTGCAATCGGTAGAGCATCGGCTCCAGGTACGTTAACTGTGCCCCAGGACCAGAGAATTGAAAAATCAACTGAACTGAAATGGTAAAAATACCAACACTTTGTGCAAACATGCAAAGAAAGAGTTAGAAGACATGGAGGTTGGTGTCAGGGTATTTCATCTTTGTCAACATAGAGAATGTCAGGCATCAGTACGAAGAAGTCATGCACAGGCAAAGGCTGCCAACAGTCTTTTTCTACACTGTATCAATCCAAGCTGGCAGCCAACATACACTGGGTAAAGGATGATCATCCTAGATAGAAGGTACCAAGAGAGTGCCACCGGATGATAGGTAGTCGCTTAGCTGATGTCTCTGTTCGCAGTTTTCTGTACAATCAACACTTTACTTGCTACCTTCCACAAGTTATCTTTATTTCTATTTCCTGAAAGAAATCTCAAGTATTTATTAAAATTTATATTTATTTATGCCAAAACAGAAGATATTTAGGGAAATCTGGTAATCATAGCTGTGTAAGTAGCATCACACATTTTAAAAATGAATGTAGTTTAAAAAGATGTCTGTCAGTTTTAAAACTAACAGCAACAGGTTTGAATACCAAAATGAAATTGAACAACTTGATCCACAAGTGTTTAAAGATATGCATCATTATCAAGCCAATCAGCGTATTCTTTATGACTGACAGATACACAAGAAGTATATTATAGCATGCACAGTTCAAAGATATTTTTGGTTCATGGACTAAGATGCCTACAAAAATACTGCAGTGCTTATAACTCTTCCAACTTAAGAGACATGGCAAACATTTATAGGACAGATATAAGATTTTATTTTGTAGCAAAAAAAAAAAGATATAGAATATTTTTATATTGTAAATCCACCTCAAGTCAACTCCAATAAATTGATAAATTGGTAGACAAACCTCTTACAGTGATGAGGATTTTACATGAGATACAGGTCAGTGAAAATGTAACCCACTTAAATACTGTTTAAAAGAGACATCGTTTTTTATTTGACAAGATGGATGGTTGAAAGTAAAAACAAATCATTCAAAAAGCTTTACACTTAAATGTATTGCAAGTGAACTTTTAGAAAAAGTGAATATAACACATGTTTTATAAAAAAATAAAGAGAGACATGTAAAAAAAAGGCTAAAAACAAACACATGGGGAATATATCAATGAATATTTTGGTTCCAGGACCATATGTTTTGTGTCAGTCTTCTCAGTCATTTTATATAATACATAAATAATTTTCTGGCCACATAAAAAACACAATATAAATAAATATGTAGTATCTAAAGACTGTTCTGGATACTTTTGAAAAAGCTTAAGTTCAGCTAAAGAATATATCCTTAAAATATCTGGTTATTTGGAGAAAATTTATGAGCACTTGATCTGATATTACAAAAAGGTATATAAGATAAAATTCCAAATTTATGTAAAAAAAGAAAAACAGTAATAAAACCAGTTTTATTACAATAAAAAGCATGCTTTTCCGCTATATGTGATTATGTTTTAGCAAGGGACAGTGAAGAAATGCAATAAAAGTTACCTGAATATATAAATGAAGAACTTTTTTAAATAAATGGGATGAATGATTATTTATGTAATGGAATGCTGAATTGATTTTTTTTTAATTCTTTTACTCTTTGATTTAAAAAAAATGTATCACAGATATTGACAGATCTATTTTGTACTTGCTACAATGTCAAAACAAAGTGTATATATTTAACACTGAATATATTATGAACATAATGCACCATAGTAGAATGTCATTTTTTATCAATGAAAATCTTTTAACTATTGGGTTGTTGAAATGAAGCACAGCTTGACTAGATCATCTCAAGTACTAACATTTGTGTAATATATACATACTTCTTTCAATGTGATAAATTCCTCCTAAATTCTCTGTCTTAATGCAATCATTTAGTAATGAACATGGCTATTTCTCCTACTAAGCATACTTTGAATAGGAATCTTCATCTTCCTGCTCAATTCAGTCAGGGTTGCAAGGTTTTCGGCACCATAACAGTCTTTCATTTGCATTCCATATCTGAATGCCCAACTCTTTCATGTCCTCATCAACACAGTCCTTCCTTATAGTTTTGGACTCCCTCAGCCTCTACTTCCTCCCCACATGTCCATCTTAATTTAATAGCAAACCTTCCGTTTTATACAAATAGTTATTAAAACAAGCATTCATACTAACATATATCATGTTGCAACATTTTGATATAATCCTCAAAAAAACAATAGCAGCAAATAAATTGGGAGATTACTTCATCAGACACTAAACAAAAGATGAGACAAAAAGCAAACAAGAATTATTACACACCTAAGCATGCCATAACTTATAATATATGCACAAGAATGAAAAAAGTTAAAAAAAGATTTCTTCTAAAATAAGGTAGTTGTACAAAACCATCAGATCTTAGAGCAGAGATATGGTAATGCCATCTTTCAGAGAATGAATTTACACTATTTCACTTTCATTTTGTTCTTTTTGTGTTGTGATTTTTTAAATTTATCACCGCGATCAGTTATGATCCTTATAATGAGGTCCAGCTATTTAGTTAAGGAAGAACAAAGGCAAATGTCAGGGTAGAACCACAGGCACACTGCATGCCAGCTGGAAGACTTTCCCACAAGTCCTTTGCCCCGACCAGGACTCAAACCAATGCGGTGAGAGGCTAAGCAGTCAGAGGCCTGACAAATAGGCTACTCTACCACTATGCCACCGGCGCCACTCTTTTTCAATTTCCATTTTAACTTTGAAGACTGAAAGCATATTGCAATGTATAAAATCTTTTAAGGGTTTGATAAGACTCTACCCACTAACATTAAATGAAGCATGACTAGACAAGTGTAGTAAAATCAATGATAAATTAAACACCAAACAATTCTGAACCAAAAACAACAACAGCCAGATGATAACATCATGAATATAGAATAGAAGTAATACATTATCAAGCAGATCATGATTGCCTTATTATCACTCAGCTGAGTGACATAGACATATAGAAATAGTGAGCAAGGAATATCAAAAAAATATAAGCAGATCAATTTAACAACACATGTATGCAAGGTATTACTACATAGCCATACATGGAAAAAGGCCACATCCTGGCCACCATGTTTTTTAACAAAAATTCTTTGAACAATATTGACACAGGGCCACATAAGGAAGATGTATACCAAATATCAAGGCTTCATCTCTTGTAGTTTCGGACAAGAAGGTTTCAATGTTTTCCTATATAGCCATATAGGGGAACAGGCAATGCTTCTGGTGGCCATGTTTTTAGGCTAACTAAAATTAATTGAACATTTAATACGGGGGGCCAGTCAAGGAACATATAAACTAAATATCAAGGCTCTAGCTTTTTTCTGACAAAAAGATTTTTGAAATTTTTCTAAACAGCCATATATGAAAAATGGCCATGCCCCTATTGGCCATGTTTTTTGACAGATCAAATTTTCTAGAACAACTTTTTTTACCCCCTTCCCCTGAAGCTGCTGAGGAAGTTTGGCTAGATTTGGTCCGGTGGTTTTAGAGGAGATGTTGTTTAAAGAATGTTGACAGATGAATAATGCATGATGTGTGCAACTGGATACTGGAAGATGGACCCGCACGGTGGGAGATCCCAATAGCTCATCCTGAACATAAGCTCAGGTTAGCTAATGGCATTGTACAGCATATGCATGACTTTAATGACTGACTTTAATGACTGACTCATGCAATTGTACAGATAATCAAATACACAATACAAAAAAAAAAGTATTGCAGTTCTGCATCAATGCAAAATTTGTTAAACTATGTTAACAATAGTTTCAATGTGATATCTAAAAAAAAGCATATGAATTATGCATCACTTTCATTAAACCTGAGGAAATAAGACAAAGAGATGTTTGTCCTGTTTAGTTTAACAATATTGTAAGGGTTCACTTTTAGAAACATAACAATGACATTAAGTAAGTTTCATAAACAGAAACACTAATTGAAAATATAAAAAAAGTTGCCAAGTCCATGGAATAACATCAAAAATTCTTCCTAATGTGAACGTAACAATTAACATGGAAATAATACTAGTTAACTTAAAACAAACTGGATATTAATTTTTTACAATAATCTCATAACATACATTAATTTGCATTTCATCTACAAAAACTCACTTAGTTTTACTTCATCCTCAAAGAAAATCTAAATCTCTGATTTGTATCCTCAGGTTTATAGGGATACCAGAAGATGTAGTTTGTCTCCCATAGGTTGTTGTAAAGGTCAAAGGCCACACCAGTTATAGACTGGATCTTACTCAAAGGTAGAGGCAGATATGATATGTAATCTTGGTCTGTCAGTATATTCACCACAGCTGCATCAGGGGAGGTAATCTCCAGGCCTCTGACTTTAGTATCAATGTAGTACACTCCCTTGTTAATAGCTGAAACCATGTACAAGAATTATAAGTAAAAAGTGAATTTAGAATCAAAGGGACTGCTTTATAGAAATATTCAAGCAGATAGGAAATAAAAACAAATTCTTAAATATGTTTTTAGCTTAGATAAGTATTTAGTCCAAGTCTGAACCTAACATAATATAACATAAAATGAACATAAATTTTATTGAACCTTTGACTTAAAATGGAGACAGTTGTAATCAATTGAAACCATTTTGATAAAAAATTATAGTATTAAAAAAATTCACTACGATATAGAAGACTGCAAATACCATGTAGTCGTTGGCTGCCATTCACCACTACATTAAGGGGGTCGATGAGGGTGTCAATCTTATGGAGCCACCATTTATACTTGGCTTGGGGGATGGGAGTGAACACAAAACTGAGACTCTCTGGTAGACGAGTTGCCACCTTGTTTTCCCACTGCACGATAACATCAAGCCCTGGAAAGGTTAATATGTATACATCCGACCACCCTATAAACTGAGTATTTTATCTGTTTAATTATTAATAGTTTTTCCAAACCATGTATTAAGTACTCATCAGTACTGTCAGCCATGTTGTTATCCCATTGCACAATCACATCATATACTGGAAATGTTTTTATGTACACAAGATACAATTATACTATCCTATGACCGATACAAGGAATATAAGTTGGAAAGATGAATATCAATTATTGTTGAACAATTAGTTTAAAAATACTCGGTATTGATTATTGCAAATATCAAACATAGGAATCCAAACCAGGTCCAAGGTCATACAACTTTGAGGCTGAGTCTGAAATAATTTTCTCATTGGTCAGATTGAGCTTTAGAAATTATGACCAATCAGAGCCCAAAGCCTATTTCATGTTCAATGATTTATAACCTCAGACCAGAAAATTTAAATTCTCAACCACTTGAGCAATGACTGACATAACAATTGTTTGCTTTTTGTGGGGTAAAAAGTTCATCATTTTATTGTCAATATAGTTTCTTGGGTTTATCATCCCACCAACAGTATTTCAGTTATCAGGAGATGGTTGTCGATAAAGCCAGATATTACTAATTTAGCAAGAATCCAAATATCTAGGAAGACCTGTCAGAGCACCAAAGGTCAGAAAAAGGTATTGTAGTTACATTATCTCCAGTAGCAGTATTAAAAAACAGCTTTAATTTTAAAAGTGCTGTAGCTTAATTATCCACAGTAGAGTTACCATTTAAAATAATACTTATTGAAAAGATCCACACCTTTGACACATGTATATTTGACAAGCACCTTCTCTGGAGCTCCGTAATAGGATCGTGTTTGTTTGTCGGCCATGGATATCTGTACTATCACTTCAGATTTGTCTGGAAGTGAAGACAATGTATTAGACTTATAAACAAATGCATGGGAAAAGAAAGTGAACATATAAAATGCCAGTTATTGTATAGCCATAAATAAGTATGTAAGGACCCACCAAGTAAAAACAGTAAAGAATAATTACTTTTAGTAAAATGAACAGTTTCTTTTTCTATAATTTTAAATACTACACCTGACTTGAATTTCGAAAGAGCAATTAAGTTACTTTCCATTGTGGTCCTTATGGCACACTTCCTGGGTAGAACTAGCAATCTAGAATTAGCTAACTGAAGCAAAGCATAAATGGGTAAATATTTTTGATCAAGGATTAGCATCTTGTGTCAGATATGGGATTTGAACCTGGAGCCTTCTCAAGTCTATCAACAAACAATTACACCCTGGAAGCTATTAATGCATGCTTATGTTTTATGCAAGAAGGTGGATTTTAATGTTTATGTAGTTATATAAAAAGTATTGACCCGTTAATGACAGGTTTATTTACATAAACATAATTTATTAAGGACTGATTGAATTAAAATGCTTGGTGCAATGTGAAAACTCTGATAAAAATGTGAAAACTCAATGAACAATACCACTGCAAGCAAGGCATTATATGGCCCAGGATAAGATATAACAAAGGGCCATTACAATGAAATCAGTGTTATCTAACTTCCATGCAAACCTACACATCAATATCAATTATCCAATATGAAGGAATTCTAGTTAGTAATGAAAGAGGACCTATCCACATAAGAAACTGCTAATGAGCAGAAAAAGGAAAATGACACATTTCATAATGACCTTTCAGGTATATACCAGTAATATAAAAATCATTTACCCTTGTTTTGCATCAGCGAGTCCACCTTTGTTTTCCATATCCTGCTCTCGGGGGAAGCGTTCTTGCTCATATTGGGTTTCCCAATGCCGAGAAAGAAGTGGAGGCTGTATGGGGTGGTGGCATTGTCAAATCTGTCAAAGTCAGTCTGGTTGTAGGTTTGATACACAAACGTTCCCAATGGATGAGCAGGTGATGCCCATTCCTGCCAAACATATGATTAAAAATGGATGAGCAGGTGATGCCCATTCCTGCCAAACATATGATTAATATCCTTCAATGAAGGTATTGTACACTTAGTTGCTTAGCAATTTTTAATACCTGTTTTAGCCTTACAAGTTAACATGTGAAATCAAACATTAAAAAAACAATAGGAGAACAGATTTCTGGCTATATAAAATTACACAAAAAAAGTAACAATCCACGTTTTTTCACTAGTGATAACTTATGTTATGAAGATAACAGAATGTTTTTAATTTATATACCATTATTGCCATTATATTGCAATTACATTTCGAGGTAATTTACTTGTTTTGTTTTAAAACATAAAACAATAAATACTAATTGATAACCATATTAAAGACAAAATCATGAAAAACTATTAAAGTTGAATTCATCTTAACCATGCAAAATATATACAGAGATTTATCAGGAATAAAAGTTTATTAAACAAAGCATATGAATACAATGCTCTTTCTTACCTTCCCATCATCATCTTTGAGTCGAATCAGTGATCCCTGCTTATCAAACTGTATGAGAAACCCACCACATTGTAGTAAGTCACTGGGGTCAACAGTGTTAAAACCTGTAGATAAAATTTAATGCTTATTAAGAATATTGGCTCAAATGAGAAGAATGTTGAAGGAGAAACGGCTGTAGATTTACACCTAGATACAACAGGCATTCAGAAGTGAGAATCACTCAAGTATTGGATTTCTAGCCTCGTAAGAAGCTGGAAGTGCATGTTTTACATTTTGCATTGTGTGTACACTGAGTTTCTTTAGGGAGATAAACACAACAAAACTGTTTGGAAAGGTTAAGTTTTTCAGTTATCAGATATGAAATTTGTAAGTTAAGGTCAAGTCAGGATTTGGTAAATACAAACCTAAATATATACAATACTGCTGCATCTTCTTGCTTCAGCTACTAGCTGCACTAGCAGCTACAGATGATGGCAGTGATGAAAACACTGATAAAAACATAAGGTTTATGCCATATAAGACAACAATGATGTAGATTTTGATGTTACATACCATCATAGCTGATGGGCTGAGCCCGTGTTTGGGCGATCTCTTTCCGAGCCATGACTCCTAAAGGATGGTCAGCCAAAGCTTCTAGAGCAAGGTCTGAGAAGTTTCTCTGCTCATCCCAGAAGTAAGTTGCATTAATAAACAGTCCATCTGAATAGAAAAGAGAGCAAATTATTTTTTTATTTAATAAGTCTTAAAGAAATTAAACATATATTTCTAACATATATGTTTTCTTCTTTGTTTATCTAAAATTTAATTAATTTACTATTCTGGCTAATTAGAAGTAGAGATCTGATTCCATGGGTAGGAAAATGGATTTTTAAATCGAACTGAACCATTCCTTTTGGTAAAATATAGTTTTCACACCTTGGACAATGGTGTAGGTCAGTCATGAGTGACAACAATATGGTGTTAAAACTTTCATTACAAGTAACAAACCCAAGCATTAAACATACTTACTGGTTAATATTAAGTTAATATTAACTCAGGTTTAAGAGATTTGTTTCATTATCATAAAAACCTGTTGGTTCCTTCTGTATGAATTGGAATTCACAAGCAAGAGATAAGACCATAAGTAAGGGAACAATAGTTAAAGTGGATTTTTAAATCAAACTGAACCATTCCTTTCAAGAAAATCTTTTAAAAGATTTGGGAAAAGTTATGGGAAATGGAGTTTAACACTGGCAAATGCCAAGTCTTACACATAACTAGGGATAAAAAGAAAATCAAGTTTGGTTATAAGTTACATGGACAAATCTTAGAGGTAGTACCAAGTGCAAAATATCTAGGCATTGACATTTCAAGTGACCTATCATGGAATCAGCACATTGACAGAATCACTCAGAGTGCAAATAAAACTCTCTGATTCTTACGAAGAAATCTACCTTCAAAAAACCAAAAAATTCGCCAAGTTTCATAAAAATCACTTGTTAGACCACAACTGGAATATGCGTCTACAGTTTAGTCACCACACACACAGTGTAACATTAACAAAATTGAAAGGATCCAACGTAGAGCAGCCCGTTGGGTCAAAGGTCAATATTCCCCTTACGACAGTGTGACGACTATGCTCAATGACCTAAAATGGGAGACACTAGAATCCAGAAGAACCTCTGCTAGACTATGTATGTTTTTCAAAATAGTCCATGGTTTTGTGGCAATTTCAGTCCCACCTTATCTAGTACAGCCATTGAGAAGAACCAGGCACATGCATCCATTAACATACAGGCAGGTTCACACTAAAATTGATATTTTTAAATACTCTTTCTTTCCTCAGACCGTCGTATTATGGAACCAGCTACCATCCACCGTCATTTTGCAGCCTGATCCTGATCACTTCAGACAGGCTATAAACACCCTTAACACTGCCTAGACAGCAAAACACTGTTTTTAACATGTTTTAACCTGTTTTTAACTCTTTTAACAATTTCACCCGTTTTTCTTTGACGTCTTCTTGTCATTTAAAAACTTTTATTCTTGCACTTGCACGTGCACCTGCTAGTAATACCCGAAAGGGGCGTACAGCAGTATAAAAAGATAGATAATTTCCTTAAGAATACTGAACTAGAATGACGGACCTTGATGCATGGTATGACAATCAAGTACCTTATGTGTTAATGTGTTGAAGTATCTCTTGTGTAAACTTCAAAGGTATGGAATACCTCCTGTTTAAACCTGACAGGTATGGAGAACTTCGTATGTATCCTTTACTGGTGTGGAGTACCTCCTATTTTACCTTGCCCGATATGGAGTTCCTTCTGAGTAAATGTACAGCTTTGAAGTACCTTCTGTGTAAAATTGACAAGTAATATGGAGTAAGATTATTTTACCTGGAATACTCAGCATCTTCTGCAGCTGGTCATTTGTCCAGTGTATCAGGTCCACACTGTTACCTGCTGCACCCCAGGTGTGCTCCGATAGCTTCAACATGAAGCGGCTAGCATTATACACACGGGGGTCAGATAGAGAACATTGACCTGGAAATATAGATAAAAAACATAAACATCACAAGATAAAACATTTCTCACTTCTTAATCACATTGTCACATTTAGACTGACAGCCATATGGCAACCTTCTGTCCATGGCTGTTCTCATCAGATTTATCAAAGTTAAAAGACAAGAACAGGTAAGACTTAAAATTCTTAACTAAACTAAAAGTCATACAATAATAATAATAATAATAATAATAATAATAATAGAGAATGGAATGAAAGACCAGCACTTTTATTTGTTTCACAGTTTTAATTATCAACTAGTTTCAACTCATATCAAGGTCTTCAACAAGATGAAAGACTATAAAAGTAATTCAAACTGATATTTGTTTCCATAGTAACATATTTCATTTATTAAATAAATTATTTATTTAGTTCTCTATCTAATATCTATCGATTAGGAATCTGTCACACATATAAAGTTTATTCACAAAATAATTTATTCCATGATACATTTTATTTTCTGAACAAGTGTGAGTTATTTAGAGACAGAATATCATAGTTGTACAGTAAGTATAAAAGATTTGTATTGTTGTAATTTTCATATTAACTGTAATATTCCAAATGCTATAAACAGATATACAATATTTAATGAAATTTACAATTTATTGATATGGTGTTAATTAAAATTAAATGTAAACTGTATCAAATACTTGCCCATACCTGCAGCTAGACAGCTTGCTCTGGCTCTGTAGAGGGCTCTAAGCTCAGCTGTCTTGCGAGGATCAGACCCTGCACCCTGGATCCACACATCTCCAATCTCCTCTAAAACCACTGGCAATAAGAATGATTTTTTCTCAAACAGAGCCACCACCTGGTCAAAGGTAGAAGCCTGTACAAAGGCCTTTGGAAACTGGGCACGGGCAATTTCATACGCAGCTATTACTTCCTAGAATATAGACATGCAATGTATTATCTAAAAAAAATTTAACACAGCTTTAGTAAACAAAAGCACAAGTGCATTTATTTTGTTTATATGTGTATGAAGTTTTTTTAAAAATATAATAGAATGACAAAACAAATGCGAGTTATACAATATGACCTAGAAATACTGATGCCCTGTTATTTTTTTAAATTTAATACAAAAATACTAGATCTATCTGGCTTTTGGATCTAGTGTTTAAATAAAATGAAAAATAAAAAAAATATATCTATCTGAACACCACTAATTGCTTGGTATAATATATAGCCTTTACTTAGTAATAACTTATAAGTTATAAAGACAATTTAGTGATTTTTTATAAACCAATGTTTGGGTAAAAAAATGTGTTTTGAGTCATACCAGGGGTCAAAGTCCGTCATTCTAGTAAAGTTTGTTTGTTTATTGGGTTTATTGTCCCACCAACAGTATTTCAGTTATCTGAAGATGGTGTCCACTTGAAGCAGATATAGTGCTGCCTTCACTGTGTATAGCATGCCATGAACACCTGGCATGATACCACACCGTCACATTATCCTGACACCGGGCCAACCAGTCGTGGAACTACCCTTATATTTGCTTGAGCGTTAGCAAGGGAGCTATACCACTACAATTTTTAACGACTTTGGTATGTCGCGGCCCAGGATCGAACCCGGGCCTCCCGTTTCTGGAGCCGACGCTCTACCGATTGCGCTACCAGGTCCGGTGCTTCTAGTAAAAAATTCTTTAGGAAACTGCAACTATTGTTCCCTTACTTATGCTCTTATCCCTTACTTAGACTTTTACTTATCTTACATGTGATCTCTCCTGCTTTTGGAGGGAGACACCCCCTTTTAAGGTTCAAAATTATTTAAAAAATAGGGGTGTTTTACCCATTTTCCTTTTAATGTCCCTTCTTGGAAACAGATATCTTTCTTTTTTATTTATATGAAAAAAACAAATATCCCACATAACAAATGAAAATCTCCCACTTTGGCCTCTTGACATGTATGGCTTATGGAACTGTACTAAATAAAATACAACTGTAACAGAAGTTTGTTATAGTTGCTAACTTGATAAAACTACCTTGTATGTCTCAGGTGGTCCCTGGTTGTCACTTCTAAAGGCGAAGCAGAGAGCATGACTTAGCGTAGGTGCCACGGCACAGTCCTTCCTGGACAGTCCACCTGGCTTCAAGGGGGAGGGCCCATAACTATTAGGATAACCACCTGTAATAGAAGGATAGGTATTTAATTATATTCTCAAACATTCAAATCACATAACTCTAAACTCATAACAATTATAAGGGTAGTCAAATAAAGCTTTATGGTGCTTTCAGACAACTAGCTAGTTAAATGATTTAGCATACCCCCTCAGTGTATTTTAAGACGCTGTTGTGGTTTCTAGGCACAGCTATAAGGTTGTATGCCAAAATGTGGTTGATAACAGGGTAAATTACACAATTTGTTTAGGTAAAAGTGCTACACTAAAATACTCTACTTATTATGTGTATATCACATAATTCTTATGCAAGCCCTTAATTTGGAGACATATCCAATAAATACCCCACCTGGTACATGTCACACAAAAAAGTACATCCTTTAAATTATGTTAACACTTATCATCCATCCCTGAATACAGTGCCCTGATGTCCATTTTATGAACCAACATAAACTATGAAATGTATTACAATAAATCATATTTACTCCCCTATATACACTGCCTTGACATCTATCTTATGGAACACTATAAACAATGAAACATAACGTTCTTACTCACTTATAAGACTATTCGATTATAAGACGACCCCCCTACTTCACCTGTGAAATTGCCATTTTCTGCTTCGACCTGCTTCTAAGACGAGGCGAAAAAATGAACAGGAGCATGGACAGTCATGCTGTCTCAACAAAAGGGTTAATTAGTAAACAATGACTGTAATTTTCACACGTTGCAGGATGTATCTAGTGTCATTTGCTCTGCTATCCTGTAGCTCGTGGCGGCATGACATTAATTTCTTTGATCTACGTCACCAAGACTGGTATGACAGTACAGGATATATCGAGGAACAGTGCACTGACCTTGTGTACATGCCATCAATCAATAATTTCATGGAGAAATGTAATCGGCAGCTGCTTATAAAAACACATCGTTCACTCCCTCACTGTCAAACTGCTACGATCGATATCACCTTGACAACAGCTTATCTCAGAGTCAGTCACTTGACCTGTGTAATGAGGCAAGTCTACACAGAAACCCCAAGTAAATTACAGCTTGGAGTATTTAGCAGACTGGAGTTGAAAGTTTGTCTCAGTGTTTACTGTTGGATAATAAGCTGTGTTTCAGGCAGAACAAAAGGGAAATGTATGTGAGACACTTAATTGTTGACCGACAGAATTCAAAGTTCAATAAAGGTAAGTTATCGGCAGTCAATAATGATGACATAACTGCTAACAAGTTTATGTGGTATGTTTTCGCCCTAAAACAACGTGAACACTTTTTGTCAGGTCGCTAGACCCCGCCTATAAGACGAGCCCCATACTTTGAACATGAAATTTAAAGGAAAAATCCCTGTCTTATAAGTGAGTAAGTACGGTACCTCATCTCACAATCACTGGCAACTCAACACCACATACATACAATTTAATAAATCATACCAACTGCCTCAGCTGGTTCCATTCTTCCAGCCTTTACCTACCTGGGTGGTAGAGTGTCATGAGGGATGTGTTCATGTACCTCCACATGAACACAGGGGGCAGGGCAGCGGGTGTTGTGGCACCATTCACACCTATAGACAGTGCCTTGACACCCATCTTATGAAGGATAGGAAGTATAGCCTGAGTGGTTCCTGAAAATAGGAGTAAAAGTTGCAGCTTTTGATTATTAAACTTAAAAAACAAATAAATGATGTAACCCTACAAGAGGGCTATGGCCCTATATCACTTCACCGAGTACCAGACATTAAGACTACTAGCAAGTAATGTAAGCAATGCTTAAACAGACCAGAATATTTTTAATGCATGTAGATAAGCAACATTTTGACAATTAGTTTCAATTTTTTCACTTTTTGGCCATAAAGGCCATGTTTAGGCCATGTCTTTTTCACAGGTAAAAATTCTTTCTACAATCTTGACAAAGGGCCACCCAAGCAACATACCTCTTGTGGTTTCTGAAAAGAGGATTTTCATTGATTTCCTCTGTTGTCATATAAGGAAATAGGCCATGCCCCTGGTGGACGTGTTTTTTGACTGATCAAATTCTATGTACAATTTGGACACAGGGTTGGCCAACAATCATTATACCAAATATCAAGGTGCAGGCCCCTGGTGGCCAAGCTTTTTTACTGATCTGAATTCTTTGTATAAACTTGATACAGAGGCATCCAAGCAACAATTACACCAAATATCAAGGCGCTAGCTCTTGTGGTTTCTGACATTAAGATTTTATAAGTGTTCTTCTATAGCCATATATGGATATTGGCCATGCCAATGGCACCTTGCTTTTCTGACTGACCAAAATTCTCTGTAAAACCTTCACCCAGGGCCACCCAAGGAACATTTATACCAAAATATCAAGGCGCTACCTCTTGTGGTTTCTGACAAGAAGAGTTTCTAAGTTTTCTTATATAGCCATGTATAGAAATTGGCCATGACCCTGGCAGCTATGTTTTTTGATGGATCTAAATTCTTTGACTAAATTTTCATTTCCCCTGCCTGCTGAAGGTTCTAAGGAAGTTTGGTTGAAGTTGGCCCAGCAGTTTCAGAGGAAATGTTGTTTAAAAATGTTTACAGGCGCATGACTCAAGACAACAGATGCTGGACACCAGATGGTAGGTGCTCATAATAGCTCAAGTTAGCTAAAAAACTAGAACTTGTTTTACATAAATATGCCAACAATGCATTACTATTTGAGTGCTTTCATCTGAAACTTTGTATCACATTAAATCTTAACCTGCTAATCATAAATAATGTCTAGACAGATAGTGAAGATCCAGATCAGCAGGCTCCCTGGGAGCTGTATGACCAGCATCTACACACTCTGCTTTTTTGTCACAGCATTATTTATTGTTGCCTCTGCATGTCTGTAAGAAGAAAATATTTATAAAATTATATTTTTTAATCATAAAGCAGGTTAAGGATTAAATAGTATTACCTGACTTAAGTCGATCAACGCACAGAGCTCACTTTCCTGATTTGCCATAACACTATGCCAATATATTCTCAACCAAGCCCCTCATCAGTAATGTGAAGACAATTCAAATGAGCATCAGCAATATAGGGTCTCGAAACTAAAGATTTAGGGTCAGAAATAATACCCTTAGTACCCCAGTGACTTGTACACACAGAGATTGGCAACACCATCTTACAACACAAAATTACCATAAAAAATACCTTTCTGCTTAATTAAGAATATGATAAACAACAAGTGTGTGCAAAGTGACATCTTCAGTCTGTTTATAGCAATAAGGAAGCAGGGAACCTTGGATTTCCCAAAGGTTCTGAACTTGCGCCCTCATAAAACTTGTTTTACCACATTATTTCAACCAAATTTGCTCATGCACTATTTGGAATTTTCTACCTATGTGTATAGGTCTTTTCTTAATGTAGAACTGTGAATGCATCATTATATGTTAGCTCTCACCTGGCACGTCCCTCTGACTCACTGTGCGATGAGAACGAGATATATTGAATCGTTTATCCAGATCAATGCTCAGCTGGATACTAAACTCCATCATGGATGAATCTAGCATCTCAAACTCCATGTTCATAGGACCAGCATGCCAGGTAATGTCTCCGCGCTGAACTGCTGCCTGAAAACTGCTGAGGCTGTCTGCATCTGGACACTGGAAACAGATTGACTAGTTTACCCACATCATGAAAAATGGTTTAATAAAAAATAAATTTCTCTTTTAACCCTGATCATTCTAAATTTTGTTTTAAGTTTATGCTTAGTGTTTTGCTTATATATTGTTTATAGTACATTTAAGATTTATATACCCTTTTATAGAGACAAAGTAGCAAATAATGTAGATCCTGATGAAACAGCCAGCAAGGAGCACTATTTGCCTAGGCCTTATTAATATGTGATTAGCTGGCTAAGCAATAACTCATTGGTATGAAACAATAACATGTTAAATGCTGAGATTTATGTTCCACATATTTCTGATAAGGGGAATTAAATCTGGTGTCACTATTCCATCATTTTCATCTAAACCCGAAGTTGTTGTACACATAAGAGGGATGTCTTGTGGGTAGAGGCCCTGACTTTAAACTGCTCTGACTCTATAGCCCAGGTAGAAAGATCAAGGCTTGTATTGCATGTTTCTGCATTCATTGTCTGTGTCCCTTTGCTCATGTTGATAACATGTTTCATGTAACAAGTCTGTATACATATCCTCCATGATCTATGTCAGATTAAAATTGTGTGATTTTTCAAAGAGCAGATGCTTTAAGTAGGCAACATTTCAAGATAACAGACCAATTAGATAGTGCCCAGACTAGTAAACACTTTATCAGATTCTTTAAGTAGGCAACATTTCAAGATAACAGACCAATTAGATAGTGCCCAGACTAGTAAACACTTTATCAATAAGGTAAGGATTCATCAGGACTTTAATGATCAAAGATTGATAGAATAGACCTACTGTTAGTTGCGATGAATGCTGATAAATCTGAGTGACCAAAATTCCTTTGGACTAGATGTAAATTGAGTAAGTGATTACCAATCAAAATAGTATTTTCAAATTTCTATAAAATCCAAAATTTATTCTTACACAGTTAGGTTCAATGATGCATGGAATAGCACTTCTGGCATGTTTTCTCAAAGAACTCTGACATTAACACATATACAGAGACATAGAATAATGTTTTAAGGATTTACAAGGAAAAGTGAACTTATAAAGCAACATCTTATGTACAAGGTATTTACCTTAAGTTTTTTGCCAGAGAGCCACATATTGGGTGGACAGTCAATGTATAGACTGACGAGCCATGGATGGGTGGTGTAGATAAATCGTTCTCTGTATCCCAGCACAAGTAGATCCAGGGACACCTTAATGGCTCGAGGGAAGTAGATGTTAAAGTAGGCATTGAGGATGTCAATAATATGGCCTGGCAGGTCATTGTAAGAATAGCCCACATCTGAATAAAGGAAAAAGTGAGTTAATGTAAAAAAACAAACATTGGCAGGGTTATGATGACAAAGTCTGACATTTCAGAAAAACAATTTATTGTTAGGAAGAAGATTAATTTATGAATATGAGGTTTACGGTAAGCATTGGACCCATGACAAGGCTAAATAAGGGGTGCCGTATGGTTAATTTTTTCAGGATGGATGCCATCCAAGAAGACAGCTCCATTCAAAATGAGTCCATGCTCCCACCAATCAATAAAAAGTAGCATAATTATCATGATCCCATGTGAGAACGATCTTCTAATTTGCCTTGATTCATCCTACTTATTTTTGTTTAAAATTATCTAATTTAAGCTGAACACAAGTGTTAAAATAAAGCTCAGGATTTATTAACATTTTAATCGCCAAGGTAGCTAAATGTTTCCTCAAGTTAATATTATGATTTGTTTTGCTTAAATTCTGTTGCTTCCATTTTTGGTACACACTAATAATGTGTTTGCTTTTTTTGTTGCATCATACCAGTACAATTATAGTCAAATTGGAAACATTCAACTAATCACTGGTTGAGAAAGACCCGAGACATGTGTCAGGGTAGAACCACAGGCCCACAGTAGGTCAACTCTCTACACAAAAGTTCTGACCTGATTGGGTCTACAAACTATGCAGTGATTGGCTAAGGAGTTAAAAGTCTATGACTTTAACCAATCACCCATGGGCACCCTCCACTGTAATTATCCACCTATATTAAATGTATTGTGCATGTACCTTTGACATTAGTTTGAACATTGCAGTTTACTCTAAAATGTTTGTTCAAACTTTATATATTCGAAAGTGTTTTATTTGTTTTGATGTTTTGCAAATCATTTGTTCTGGGTAGGCAGTTCTTCTTCCAAAATAGGGCATTTTTTAATTCACAATTATTCCTTTCTAGAATGCCCATTAATATTTAATCATCCAACTCTGGAGTTGTAATTTTTCTCTGATATACAAATGCCAATCTTGTATAAAGCTATGAACATGAAGATAACTATGAAAGTGATGAAAACAGTGATGAGAATAGTGATGAGAATGGTAATAGCGATGAATATCACAATGATGATGATGATGACAATGATGATGATGATAAGGTTTATAATAAATGCTGTTTTGATAATAACCATGATAACGTGATAACGTTATTGTAAGGATACTATGATAGTTAAAGAAAGGAACTCAAAATTCTGTCATTTAAAGACAACAATGCACACTTACCAAGATGGTTCATAAAGATCAAGTGGACTTGATCAACATCATCATCATCAATGGTTGTGTGTCCATGAACAGGTAACGTCAGCAAACACCCTGCCAGGAAAACACTGGCCATGACAACCTGATATATAAGATAAAAAAGTTACTAACAAATAAATGAAGCTGGTTGATGGAGAGAGAATAGTGTACACAGTTTGGTTAGCTATTCTGGTTGAGCATTTGCCCTGTTAGGGAAAAGTTCATGGCTCCAGTCCTTTACTGGCTACAATTTTTTCTACCTATGTTACAATGGCACACAATGTGGTTACATTACCTGAGAGTGCATGTGTGTTGCTTTTTGAGCAGGTGGTCTGTGGTCGTTTGTGAATTAAGTTTGAATTGCCTGGTGTATATGTAGTTGGGTGAAAGGTTGTAATTAGTCTAGTTGGCTCAGTCATTTGATTAGCATTTGCACTGATACTGAAAGGCCTGGTTTTTAATTCTGAATAGGCTGCACATTTATTTTCACATAAACATAAATGATGGTTGCAATATAATTAATATCTATTGCTGATTAATATATATTCATGATCTAATTCAAATTTTGTTTTTGGAGATTTATTCATTTTTGCAATTAAGGAGAAAAGGAGGGATCCATATTAATCAATAATATATTTAACAAAAAAAAAAAAAAAAGCTTTTCAAGATTTATATAAGAATGGCATAATGAACTGAACAAATTCACGCATATATTTAGTTTATTGAGCCATGATCAGAAAGTTTGAAACTATAATACGCTTGGTCTTGTTTGTGATTAATTTGGGAATTAAAATTTATGATACTGTGAAACTGTGTGTTCTTAATAAGCTGACTCATTGGGCGGAAATTTCCATATTTTAACAGTCATTAGTACGAAAAGAAAGAGTCCGAAACATGCACTCTGGCGTTTAGTGTTATTTTCAAACTTGCTCAGTAAGCATAATAAAAAGTACCATTAACTGTTGCTTAAACAACATGGATCTGCTTGTACTGGACTCAACTTTGTTAGCTTTCGGTCTTCTTTAAGACTAAATTTGGTTACACACAAAAAATATTTTCAGTCACATGAGCGATTAGTAACTAATCGGAATTCCTCGGGGTTTTCAGGCTTTCCGGAATTTCCCAACTGGGAGGACTAACATAATATATTCAGAATAGTCATCCTGAGAAAGATTGCAAATTTCTTCGGTTACGAATTGTCACCACCAATACTATCGTTACAGCGCACACATTCTTTATACAGGAAAGAGGCGGCTCTCTATTTTCAATTTAATATATAAATGATAATCTTTCGGATATCGCTGGAATCCAGACAAAAGAGGTTAGTTGCTAGGTTACATAAGATTACCTCATGAAAATGTTTCTAAAAAGCTCTTTTGAAACTAATTA
Source organism: Sinonovacula constricta (assembly GCA_007844125.1). Taxonomy (NCBI): domain Eukaryota; kingdom Metazoa; phylum Mollusca; class Bivalvia; order Cardiida; family Solecurtidae; genus Sinonovacula; species Sinonovacula constricta. The sequence continues at coordinate 42,731,832 of CM017565.1, read as the reverse complement.
GTTATTTTTCTTCTAAATAGGATCAAAACTGGGGAGGGGGGAAATGTTAATATATCTTTTAAATATTACAATTGTTTGGAGTGTAGCGGATCTTAGGGTATTGCTGATCAGCCCAGTCTCAGCTTGATATTTTTGCTACTTTTGTTGATTTAAACCAAATAAAAAGCATATCATTAAAAAATGTGGTGTTCCGTTAGGATTTCCAGAGACATTTTCAGCCTAGCAGTTTGCAATAACCGAAAATGATGGCGTAACCATACCGAGGCCATCTACGGAGATGCACAAAAACGAAAGTGCAAATCAACCCTGACAGCGAATTTTCCAACAATAGAGGAACAAAATAACTGATCAAACCAATGGCATCAATTGATGGGCGTATATGTCTTTTATCACCACAAGATATCATTTGTTCTTACGAGGTGTGTTTATTGATGTGTGAGTTGAAATGAGGACGCACATAGTTTAGGGTATTTCGGATCGTTAAATGTAGGGGCAGTCTCATTAGTGAACATGAATACGATCTGCCAAACATATCAGAAAGTTTCATCCCAACTTATAACCCCATTCTATGTTATTCAGTTAAGTTATTTCATTGATTGTTAGTCAGTATGCACCTCTTCTTCCACTTCATCATCCTCATTATTACAATGTTCTCTGAAAGTATGTTAGCTGTGTTCAACTCCATCAGTATAAGCTTCTTATCATGATCACTACTATCATTCTCATCAAATCACCATCATATCAAAATTGTAACAAATCATATAACCATCCAACCAACAACTTTGCATGATGATGCAGTATCAATCACAACTCTAAATGTCTTGCCCTGCCCCTAAAATTATTACGGAACTTTCCCAACTCATGGCTAGTGTATGTTTAAATGGACAATGTTTCAAATCAGTTAATTGTAAATGCTATCTATAATATATATGACACTTAAATTATGTTTATTACAGAATAACGCAGCTGTGTTTAGACCCCTTTAAGCATTTGGCCTTATTTGTTATTAAAAATACTTGTTTTCTTTCACATACATCTGGTAATAATAACCAAATGCAGCACCATAAGGTCATAAAATTTCTGATTAAGATCTATTATGTTTGCTTCACTACACGTTTGTTATTGGGATGTTTTACTGCTTACAGGTCCCCTTGTCTTACCCATCTTTCAAATTCAGGTAAATCCATACTAATAAAATCCAGGATTATTGTGAAAACTAATGATTGACCCGTACAAAATGCATGTAATTTAGTCATTGTAAGTAAAAACTTCCAATTCCAATAACTGCTCTATCCAGATTAAAATGGTTACCATTATTGGAAAGACGACATTTTTGCAATGTAAAAGAATTGAATTTCAATAATAATATTGTATGGTCCGGGATGGCCTTAAATATGGTCAGGTATGTACGGTCCGCAATGTTCCTAATTCATCACTGTTGCGAGACATCCAAGACGTGGCAGAGATTATGCGCTTTAGACAAGGAGGCGGAATTTGCTGGAAACTAGACTGCTACTTTGCTCTTTCCTCGTTGAAAGCTAATTCGTTTTGTTGCTTTGCTTTTAGGCTGCAGTGTGAACTTGGACATATTTGATCCTTTTCTCGAAACAAGATCTCTACATATATTAACAATGATAGTTGTAATGCCTGATGACAACTCTTTTAAAATGCTGTAATGGAATTTTATAGTTATTTTTTCTTCTGAATAGGATCAAAACTTGAAAAAAGCGCACATACATCCGCGATGAATCTGATAATATATCTGACATATACATAAGTTATTGTTGATGAGTATTCGTATTTTTCGATGTGTATAAATAAATCGTTTATGTTGCCAGTAAACGCGTAAATTGACATCAATTTCCGCATTTTCAAGACTTTGCGAGCGTTCCCCGCAAGGTTACCCTAATGTAATGGCATCTGCAATATTTCTTTTTTTAAGAGATGGGTAATTCTACAAAATTTGCCAAACTCTGGTCACTCAACTTTAAAATAAGTTATTTAGCAAATATCAACATATTGGCTAAATATATTTATTTAACATAAAATGCCCAATAATTGTTTAAGACATTTAAATAGAAAATATTTGTTTATAATCTTTTCAGAAAAAAATATTGCCCCCGAAAATATGTGGTTATATGAATATTGATTGTCACTTTTCCAACCGCGTATGTTTCTTTTCACCTGCATGAGTTATTCTAGCCGCATTTGATTTAATTGTTTGACATACATAAAGTTTAAAGATAAATAAACTCAATATTAAAGTATTGTTTTTATAGTCAAACTATATACTGAAGAAAAAAATCATACCTCTAAATTTTGAACAGACATGGGAATAGTGCACCTATTGTACTCTTCTTTCATCATTGCCGCAACTGTTTGTCATCACCGCAACACCCACTTTCTGTGAGAATATTTGAATAATGAGCGCCGGTAACAATGAAATATTTTCGCAGCATATTAAAAAATACACCAAAAGTATTGATAATTCTACAAGAAATGGCAGCCCATGGCTAGAACTTACAGAGGGAGCAAAGTTACTGCGTATTTTTGTGTGTTTATTAAAGCATTAACAATTGATTACTATGTCAAAATTTGGGTTGCACTTTTGGACTTATATATAATATCAACTTAAACTTTCGTTTCGGTAATGATTGTAGCTTGACACCTCCTTATTTGGAAACACTGTTGTATAAAATAAAACACCTCTGATGTGCGGACATGTACAAAAATCAACGTTTAGAAGGTTGAATATCAATAAAAAGGAATCCACAACATTAAAAATGTTTTCAATCACTGACGATGATACAATACTAAAAAATGGAAAATTTTGTAGAATTACCCAGATGCATTCATTGACGCTCTTTTCAGATTATATTGCCCTTTAGGTCACTGTGTTCTGTAGACCAGTTAACTTTCCCGTTTGACATAACGAACAATACACCAACACATCGATGCATCAACTCTTTTATATCTCGGTGATCTCGATAAAATAATACTCGCACACGAGCTTTCTTTATGCGTTCAAGATTGTAGCTTGAGTATTTATTGTATAATGCTCCGTCTTGTGGCCTCTTGTTATGAAATGAAACTTTTATTGTTTATGAACATTGTGATATTTTAAGTAATTCGCTCATTTGTTGATACAATCTCTTCTTTGTCGCTGTAGCCATCGTCCAGTGCTTGAATATCAATTTCTCATTTCAGAAATGACGACTATGCCCGAACAATCCTAAACGATTCTTAGTAAAACTGAAAACTTTGGCTTTAAACTGTTATTAAGGGAGATACACCAGCCGCCAGTAATCTAGACGAACTATTTGAATAACTTGTCTTAGAAAGCTCAGTATAAAGATGGATTATTCTCGTTTGTTGTCTGAAATTCCGAACAGTTCCTATGTGATTTTTGACTGGGATAACACATTGAAGATATACGATCCTTCCTCAAGGACTATTCGTAGCCGGTTTGCAAAAGATGAATTGATCTCTCTGAAAAGAAGGCAGTGCCATTTGTACATTATCAGCGCAATCGCACCAAGACGCCTCGCATTGGAGTCGTTATTGCACGAGTTGAAAAAGCTTGGCCTTGAAGAGGTATTTGTAGAAGCAGATTCAAAGATAGAAGTAAACTGCAGTTACGCCAGAAAGGGAAACGTAGTCGCCTGCGGCTATGATAAAGCAGAAACGTTCCTGAAATTGAAGTCTGACGCAGAGGACCACTTTACTAGCAGATACACTGCCGATGGTCTGGGTGACCAGGAAGACTGTGTGGATGGTGATTCAATGTACAGCCAAGATCTAGAAACAGACGGTCCTGCAGCTGTAGGGTCAGACAAGACGTTTTGCGGAGATACTAAAGTTTTTAGAAAGATTAATACAATATTCTTTGACGACGAAGAAGTTAACATACACAACTTCAGAGAAATTGTCACAGACAGTATTTGTCATCTCGTTGTTTGAAACAATTAGGATCACTGTTGGTTTACTGTCATTGTTCAGATTTATAAATTGTGATATTTTGACGATTTTAGATTAGAGTTATTTTACTTTTAAATATATAATTTTCACCAGTTATCTTTCACTGTTATCTGGTACTAGCTCGTTATACATGGCTAGCATCTTTATTTTTATTTATCTTCTTAATTATAACTGATAATTTATAACTTGTTACATTATATTATGTATGTGTATATTCTTTCTTTATGTTTTATCATATTTTCTCTGTTGCAGTCTGTGAATGGGATGTATGGTTTGTTGTCAGCAACTGCAAACCTTCAAACGTGTTCGGTCATTAAACCATTTTGGTGTCAGCATATTTCTTTGGGGCATTGCATCATGGGTAGCCAGCGCTGACTTGTATCGGTTGATAGTCATAGACATAAATTTCTGTTGCATGCATCATATTGTTGGTGTATTGTACATATATACTCAGCTGAGTGGGTGACTATCCTTTGAAGTTACATAATAGAACTGCATTCATTAAACTTAAGTCAAAAATGTGTGACCTTTAAGCTTAAACATTGCTTCTAGTAAAATATATATTGATACATGTATGTATATAGGAACGCATGTAATCGATATGCCACCTTAATATGTTTTGTTTGGATAAGCGGTTCATGGCTCGTGCTTAAGTAATTATAGAATGTCAAGCTGTAATCATCTAAGGCCACGGTCTTAAGTATACATTATTCGGTCGACAATTATTCCATACCTACTTTTTCGTTTATATTTTACGTTTTTTTCCTATTTTGTTACATTGTCTTTCGTTGTATTTTTTTCGATGTTGTAGCATTTATATTGTATACTATTACTGTTTAACAATTTGGCTACATATTTGCTTGTCTTGTGATCATTCTTTGTAGGTACGTGTATCTTGTGTCATCAGGATTGGAGGAATCAATATATGTATATAAAATTACCACTTTTGAGATTGCCTTTTTTAATCAAAAAGATTCAAAACTTAATCTTGATTTGAACTGTTTTCGATAGAGATAGTGATCAAAATTGTCTTTAGTTAATCTAAGAATGGGTTTATGCTACCTAGTCTAAAGTATGAGTTTTTGCAGAAACAATGCCCAAATTCTAAAACACAAGTAAAGTAGTGTTGCATGCACTTGATATTATATTGGCGAACTTCGCCACAGTTTTTTGTAGATACATGGCACACAGAACTAGCCGATCCTCACTTCATACCATTGCATTACTATCGAGCCAGTCAGTTAATGACAACCGGACCTGGTAGCGCAACCGGTAGAGCGTCGGCTCCAGGTACGAGGGGCCCTGGGTTCGATCCCGGGCTGCGACATACGAAAGTCGTTAAAAATGGTAGTGGTATAGCTTCCTTGCTAACGCTCAAGCAAATATAAGGGTAGTCCCACGACTGGTTGGCCCGGTGTCAGGATAATGTGACTGGGTGTGGTATCATGCCAGGTGTTCACGGCATGCTATACACAGTGAAGGCAGCACTATATCTGCTTCAAGTTGACACCGTCTCCCGATAAATGAAATACTGTTGGTGGGACGATAAACAATAAACAAACATTTAATGACAATTTAGACCGATTTTCACGATTTGTACTTTCTTACACTCGAGGAAGTGTTGAAAATCATCTTTTCTGACGTAAGTTTGAGTTTCTGTACAAATTATGCCCGAATTTCCCCAAGCAGAGGTAAGATATTGTTACATGTATTTGATATAGCCAAACTTTCGCGTATCAACTTTGAAAATCTTCATCAACAATATTTTCCCGCTAATAATAGTGTATCAATTCAAGTTATACCTTTTACAAAAGTAAGAAAATCGTTTACCGGTAACATGAAGAGCAGAGATGTGACTTAATATCCATACACAAAATAATTGTGCATTTGTACACCCTGGTAAATACAAGAGAAGGTTTAAATAATAAAATTAGATTGTCAAGTTATTATTGATCATGTAAAATTGTAATTTATAGGAATAATTGGGCGTTTTACCAGATGATTTTACCTCGACACCGATGGGATTAAGCGGAGGTTAAGACAGGATTACGCACTGTACAAAAATGTCATATTGTCCACTCTGATTTTACTGCAAAACATTCACATAGAGAGCAATGTGTAAACATCTCGTTATAATCGGTAGTCTGAAAACGATTATGGGTTCAATTGAAGAATGAAAACAACAACAAGAAAAGCAAATGATACGCAAAGCATGTCATTTCATTAGATTGGAAGACAAGATGTTTACGTCGGCGTGCATTTCCAAAACGTGCCTAAATCTAGTTGTAAAATAGTCCCGCGCAAGTTTTGGTGATCAATTTTAGTAGACAGACGATAAAGTGTGTATATTTGTCTGAAATGACGCCCTTCCGTGATCTACTGTTTCGTCTGCCAGGGTTTACAAAGGTCGAAATTTGAATAGCTCGCACGTGTGAACTTTTTAAAAAGGAAAGTAAGGACAGCACATAAATGCCACAGGATTGTGATGTGCAGCACAATTAAAACCAAGGTAAGTAAATCTTTTCCGTTGAAGAACAATATCAACATTTTAGATGCCTGCGTACAATGTATTAATGTAATGTGCAAGCTCACGGTAAACCGGAAAACAAAAGCGGGGGGGGGTTGTTTTTCTTATTTATATCCTTTTACGGCCAAACTACATGGTGACTTTACACCTATGTCGCGTTAAGAAACATGGTCTCTGTGAAGGAGTGCGCTACTGGTTCAACTCATGGCGGAGATCCAGGTGCATTTCAGATGGACAGTTGCTAAACGACAACAATAGATGAACATTTAAAAACATTCAACTGTAAAAACAAAACAATAAACCTGTTTATGAAAGAAACATAAAATATGTACAAAAGAACCAAAATGACATAAGAAAAAAACGCATAACATTCAAAATGTTTTAATATCTTGTAAATACGACAGCCAGCTTGTAAATTTAAGTCTTTATTGTGTGTTATAAAAAAGCAAGACTGTCTTTCTACCTACGTCAAAATACCCCGTTCATAAATATTAAATGGGAAATTGTAAAAGAAACGCTGTGCCATAACTCGCCGATGTCAGTGATATACATAAAAAAATATTGAAGCTGTAGCTATTTAAGGACTGAATGCTATTTGTGTGCGTTTCATTGTGGTATGCTTTCCATCTTACTTGCATAAAAAACCGAAGGTTATTTTTCAATTGAATGTTTGTCGCGTATAACATTTACAAATGAAACCTTCAAGGTCACTGTCATACTAAAGGTCATATTTAGGTTATCCATGATAAATTGTTATGCGTGCTCTATGACTTTATAGCCGTTCGTAGGCTAACAGCTAACGTACCTAACTTTAGGTATAAATAAATTAAGTGGACATATTTACTTCAACAGATATTTACAACGTATGTGGGAGAACTTGCCTTATGTGTTTCTTCGGCTTGTAAACTGGAGTAAGTTTCCGTGTTGTGAAATGTTGTTGCTGTGTTTTGTACATGTATCTTGTGTAATAGTTAAAAAAATTAATCGGTGTGAATCATTACAAAAAAAAAAAAAAAAAAAAAAAAAAAAAACAACGCCTGTTGTAAGCATTTTGTTTAGCACGACTTCTGAACCGAACTCCCTACATGAGAACAGTTTTGTATAAGCGTAGGATTAATTAGACCAGCATTTTATGAACGCGTTATTTCCGTATTTGATTTTCAGTGCGTCAGAGAAATTTCTGACTGAGCGTCTACAGTTTTATAGTAGGCCTATACAACTACTACGGGTTTTTCCCATGCGTTTATTTGGGGGCAAATAAATTCGGACAGTGGACAATTTTCCTATCAGCACTCAGAATGGCTTAACAGCGTTTAAACATAGAAGAAATGTGCCCAAATATGTTATGATATTACACCCAGTTACATTACTCTCACTCCGAGCAGACCAGACGTGGAACTATCATGATGTTTGGCTGAGTGTTAGCAAGGGAGTTAGCATCGTCGGACACCTACGACCGATCCATTCCGTTACTCTTCATTCATCGCCCGTGTCACTTTTCGCCGTTTCTGGTAATGATGTTTCATTGGTTGCTTCATAATCCGATGAAGATTTCAGTCCAATCGGATGGCTTGTACTATGTTACTTTCGGCTTTCCTTCCAAAATGACGTCATCAATGCAAAGAGAATTCAAGTTTCCAAATACTTAGCTACCTCCACATGTACGAGTAACGGAAATGCAAGCGTTGTTTTGACTGGCTGATGCCTATTCAAATTTAATTTTCAATACGGCGACATCGTAGATAAAAATCACGGTGTATTAATAGAGTGAAACGTATTCAGTAGCCATGGGCCCGACGGGGAGTTAGGTATGTCTCGACTTGAGATGGATTCCGCGAATGAAAACATAAATGACAGGTATCGTTAAATAAAATACATTTTAAGAGATGGCTAATCCATTGAGCCAACACACCCACCCCAAGAAACCACCCCTAACTCTCCCAGGATAACACTATAAGAAGGGCCGTAAATCACTTAATTTTTGTACTGTATTTTTTGGGTACCAACAAAGTTTTGGTGGGTGGGTGGAATGGGGTGGGTGCGGAGATCTTGCATGTAGTCACAATCGATGCGGGCGCCATTGGCTCGAGCGGCCAAAGTCATCGATTTGTAACTCCTCAGCCCCTTACCGTGTGGGTTCGTGGTTCGTTCCAGACATAAATCTGGGATCTTCTTATAGCAATAATAAGCTGGATGTTGCCAATTTCACCATAAGTGTGTCGGTGCGATGTACTTAACAAACAAAACAAAACAAAAACACAATTTAGGCACATGGGCTATTTGCCTTGTTATTGGTCAAGAAGATACTAATACTAATTTCCACTACTCCACCCCCACCCCACTACTCTCCCCCTTCCTTCCATTACATATAAATCCCACATTCTGAAGGCAGATAAGACCGCAACCTTATTTTCTATGCCTTTATTTATTTATTTTCATAAAGTACGCTTGCAGTAGCTGGTTCGACCACAGAGAAAAAGAGAATCAACACAACTTGGAAACGTTGCTTGAAGCTTGTTATGTACATGGTAGTAGTTTTATACTTGTTTTAAACTGTTAACAAGAAAAAATTGATTCAGAGCATCAAAGTCGCAGGAAAATAATGTAAACTAAAATGCTGTAAACAGAACATTCAACATAAGAAAATGTTTTCGCAATGCAGTTGCAGATACGAGCTTTGACAATCTTATACCTCGATCAACATTTACATTATTAATTAACAGAACGACTTTTTTAGTATATTTACATGTCCAGTTTTAAAAATTAAATCATCATCTTAATCAACCATCAATAAAATATTCTTAACACACAATAATTTACCTTTTAATATTTGCCCGAAAGTATTAAATTTTCCCGAACTATTGGTCTATGCCTGTCTTTGTTTGTCATTTTCGGTCATTACAGTGTTCATTCGTACCGATATTGTTTCGTATATTTGCTCACTTAGTATGTATTGATGCAAGTATGTACTTCAGCGCACTAATAATCTGAGATAATAAATAGTAGTACCTTTTTACAAAATACAACATGCAATCACCAAACATCATAATAAACATAATCATCAAGAAATTTAAACTTAGATGCTCTTTGCCATTCATCACTCCACAGCAATCACCATATTAATTAAAAAAAATATAATCTTGATCTTCATTGCAAGAGCAACCGTCCCGCCATTAATAGTGATAATCTGTGATACTCTCTTTTAACCTACAGTACATTAATTTTTGCCGAATAAACATAAGGCGAGAGTAAATAAAACTAAGTAGTAAGCTTCAGCGCTCATTTAAGTTGTTATTACTGGTCATTAAATGTAGACATATGTAAAACCTTAGAACGGCGACCCAGTACGGCACAGTTTAGATTATTTGTGACTCGCTATAATCGTATCAATAATGAGAAATGGGCACAAATATCTCCAGAGTTGTTGTTGTTTTGCGACAAACCAGTAACAATTTACTCGTTTTCTCTGGGGTTCTTGGCCAATCGAGTCGCCATGTAAACGTGTTATTTCGATCATGTTTTATTTCCGATGTTGTTAAGTTATGTTTATTTTCATACATGTATATATGTCGGGCCTTTTGTTCCAGTCAATGTATAATAAGGGGTAAACGAAAGGTGGCGGGATCGCCAGTTAAGGTTTTTAACTTGTTCACCTATAATAATAGAACTGGTGTTATACTTGCATAATAATATTATAAATTATCAAAATGTTATTTCTTTTTTCCAGTTCAAGAACTAAACGAGAATTGAAAGAGTTCCGGCCGAAAACTGGTTGAGAGAGTGGAACAAATCCCAGAAAACATTTTGCATGACGATTGCTTCAAACTAGTCGAAGCCAGTCAAATATTACCAGGCCTTTAATAGATATATAGATATATATATATATATATATATATATATATATATATATATATATATATATATATATATATATATATATATATATATATATATATATATATATATATATATATATATATAAGCATAAGAATAGAGAGCAAAAGTATTCTCCCCGTCGGCGCTCTTCGGTGCAATTTATTTGCCCTCACAAAAGAAATAAATTAAGGTTAGCATAGGAAACATTAATTGGTAAACTCGGTTTTAAAGCTGTTTGTACTTGCTTCAAACTGGCTACATTTTGAAGTTGAAGGTGCTTTTTATTACCAACAAGCCAGTATTAAGGTGGTGGGGGCAACGTGTGTCTAAAATCTATGGCAGGGTGACTTTGAATGTAATTTTCTTTTAATTTGACGTTCAAAAATATTACCTGCATTGACTCCGTAAATAGGAGCACTGGCTGCAGCTAGTGGATGTCAAAGACATTGCATGTTTACAACTAAGCCGCTAGATGAATGAGGCTCTTACAAATGTAGACGCTAGTACAGTATGAATGAGATTGTGTACGTTGTTGTTGTATAAGATATATGTTAATCACTTTGATGTAATGACTTTCGCGTACCTTGAATCAGTGATATGCACGGGCACGAGCGCTGTTGTAAATTAAAATTGAAGTTTAAACGAGAACAATGTGGTTGCTGTTTGTCTTTCTTTGGAGATTAAAAGAAAGAATGTGATTTTTTGTTTCTTAACTGATGAGCACAAATATTTCATATTTGTGCACATTCACGTTGTGGACAACTACGCCGTATTCGCAGTTCATGACGACATATTGATTGCTAACATTGAAACACTGTCCCTCATTTACGTTTTAGCGCAAACAAATTATCTCACATTAGAGTATATGTAGATCGGAATATTGACCATAGAAGCGGGAGAGCACTGATTTAGTATGGGCCAGCAAATAAAGGAGAAATGCAATTTGTTGTAAATTTATTCGTAAATACTCATTTATTGCTGTTGAAATCATCTAATGGTATAAATTAGTTTTAAAATTGCGAATAGTAAAAAAGTAAAACAATTGAATGATAAGCTGCAAGCGCATATGCCTCTGTGAAATACCTAATAAGGATTTCACTAAATTATTATAATTTGGTGCGCACGAACAGTCGATGCAAGTAGGAATACCAATTTAACATTTGAGTACTACTCGACGATATCCGGACAGGTCTTTTTCGTACAAAATGGCGGCGATGTACCGAGTGGTGGAGAAGTGGGTCAACAGGGCTAGAGGCGATAAACAACTTCTTCTGATAGAGGAGATCAACCTCTCGACAGAGACTGGAAATCATAAATCCGACAAGGAACCGTCGAATGAGCGGAAGTTTTTCTTGATGCTGTCGTGTCTCTACCTGCTTTTCACATCGACGGGTACTAGTATCGCCCTGGGTGTTATGTATGTCGAGCTCATCGACGTCTTTCAAGTTTCCAGATCTGCAGCAGTCCTGGTTGAGAGCCTATATTTGGGATTGTCAATGGGTAGGTTTTCACTAGAAATAGGATTATTTAAAGTAAGAACAACACAAATGCCTTACGAAGGTTCAGAGAGTGTCCATCAAAAAGTTTGTAGCCATTTTGGTTTATATTAGGGAGGGCAAAAGTTAGAACACAGTCACCGGCTAACCTTTCCAAATCTTTGTCCTGTTAACTTAACACCACTACATTTGGTTCTTAGAACGAGTGTAGGATAAGGTCCCTCCTAGACAAAAAAATAAATAATTAAAAATCGTATTTTTAACACATACGAAATAAAACCAAAACATTAATGGTCATGCTATATATAATTTCAATTGTCATTTTGAAGGTAATGTCTGTCAAAATTAAGGTCGATTTTGAGCTTTTGTGTTTCATTAAAGTAATGCTTAATTTTGCCATTTACTTATCCAAACAAATATTCAACCCTCTTAGTTGCATGTACTTCATTTTTCAGGTAGCGGCATTATCTTTTCGAAAGTCATCGGGCGATATAACGTTGGAAAATGTGTCATCGGCTCGTCAGTCATTGGCACGCTGTGTCTCATCGGTACCTCGTGCGCATCTCATTTGTCTGTGATAACAGTTCTTACAGGCTGTATTCTTGGCCTCATGATGGGTCTCAATATGCTCGTGAGCCACGCCGTTGTTAATTGGACGTTTCCTCATAAAAACACTAGAATATCCGCGCTGGGATTTTTGCACTTGGGCCAATCGATTGGACAGCTTGTATTTCCGTATATGACGGAAGCACTTATTGAAAAATACTATTGGAATGGAACTTTTCTTGTCTTAAGCACAGTCTTGTGTTTTCAGTGCGTACCAATAGGTTTAATTTTGTGTTACTCAAGTCAGTACTTTGATAAAAAGGGAACACAAACAATTAAAGATGAACAGAGAAACGTTCCAATGTACAAAGACTTACTTTTTGTTATTTTCCTCACAGCTTTTGTGGCTTTCCAGGCTTTTGGCCCTTTAGAACTATGGTTTGTTGTAGATTTGGCAGTCGAAAAAGGTGCCAGTAAAATAAACGGAGCCCTGTTGCTATCGGTAAACGGTATTTGTGATTTGTTTGGCAGATTGTCAGCAACGGCCATTCTGCACAAGTGTTCGGGGGTTGAACCGTCTATGGTTCTTGGTTTAAGCATTTTTCTCTGGGGTATTGCACACGCATGGGTCGCCAGCGTCGATTTGTATTGGTTGATGGTTATAGGGATGATGCTAAGAGGATCTGCCGAGGGTCATTTTTGGCCATTTCTACCAGCGCTTCAGATAGAACTACGAGGAGCTCAGCAGTATCCAACAACTGTGGCATTCACCAACTGTCTGGCGGGCTTAGCACAAATGGCCGGTGGGTACATCGGAGGACTGGCGGCAGATGTTACTGGGGGATACGAATTTACGTTTTACATTGGCGCTGGCACGGCCATGTACGCATCTATGTGTCTAATTGTAATCCTGTTTGCGAGAAATAGAAAAGAAAGGAAAGCCAAATTCGATCAGCCTGGCAGTAAATAGCAATACTGTGTATACACATTCACTCGCACATTCTATTCATGAACATCCTCATACACATATTTATATGGCAATTCTATTTGACAAAAAGATTTAAATGACATTTGTAAAACGGGAAAATAGTGAAATGGTCATTACACTAAACATTTAACAGTCTTAAAATGCACTAGGATGTGGTGTGTATTTTCATCATCGTCTTTAATATTTATTTATATCCTCTAAGGAATATGTTGACGACGAAATTACACCGACTTTGAAACTTCAAGCATTGGTGCGGTTGCAGTTTGCATTTTTATACATGTAAGTTTCAAATAATAATTTTTTGAAACTTCTGGGGGACCTTGCTATAGTTATTCCTACTCCTTATGCTGATACAGGTCTTAAAACACAAAGTGCATTGATAAAGAATCTTTTGACGGAGAATCAGATCAACGTGACTTTGCATACAATATATGCCAATTTTCGTATCACATGTTTTATCAAAAACATTTACCTGATACTGACAATAACTATATCAATTGCTCTTCGTAAAACTTACATGAATAATATTCAGTCGAATTCACGTTATTTCTTCTTGTGAGCATCGCCGATTGTATACAAATTGCCATTTAATAGTCCTACATTGGTACAACACAGACAATGCTGTCACACAGCATAGACAGGATCGGGTTAATGTTGGTGCATAAAAGTAACGCATAATTAACTACTAAGCCTGTCAAAAGAAAACTCCTGTTCCGACCTTATTTCCCTCAGGGGACTTGAAAATATGTGGAACCTTTTGATCCTGGATTTTCTTGTTGTAAATAATATAATAAAGATTACCCAGTTTTTTATACGCTGTGTAGACCATGTAAACAAGAAAAATTGACGAAATTAATCACATGTTCGTATTAAACAGTCTCGGAATACCTGTCTAGGATTAGTCTAAAAAAAAATCAATGGACCGTGGGCCTTCATTATCTTTTTCAAACATGAGAGCTAGAGGATAAACACCATATCTACGTAATATAATTCCGAAAATCCTACAGCTATTATATCATTGTCAAAAATAAATTCTATTGTAATTGTAAATGTCAAGATATGTATTGCTGCCATAATAAAAAATAAGAAAATAATAATAAGATATACCTAAATATTTATACTGTTTTCGCTGCATTATCATTCTATTTTACTTTTCTTCAATGTCATATTAGTAGATAAAAAGACGCGTATATTATATAATAATGCATGTATGATGATCATTGACGTTTTCGATATTTACTGAAAAAGCACATTGTTTACATTTATGTCATGTTTATTTCCACACATTGGTATATAGTATATTTATATTTTAAACACACTTTTAAATACAGGCTTATATCAGTGAGACGATAGTTAGCATCTTGTTATTAGAAGCCCTACTGGTGTCGTGGTACACGTGCTCCTCGCTTATCCTGGCAAGGAGTAAACAAGAAAGTGCGTGTGATTCCAATATGCTCTTTTGTTTTCAAAAATTGATTTGGAAAAGTACAAGAACCGCATAGCTACAGTGTAAAAAAACGATTAGTAGGAAATTTAAAAAATAAAAAAATATATATATAATGTTTTTAATACTGCCTTAGATTTGGTTTAACGTACCCTGGCGTAAAAGTTCGCGTACTCTTAGGAAAGAGACTTTTTCCTCCGGACGGTGCGTCGGTAGTTCAAACTATTCATTCCAAATATCCATCAGGACTTTTCTAATAAAAATGACTGCGCCTATCCACCTAGGTATTAAACGTGTCTTGTTGTTTTGGTATCAAAAAAGTATAGAAATTGACATACTGTGAACAGTAACTGTTATGTATCATTATATATATATATATTTATATTGATATATTTAAAATCCAAAACCATCATACAGGGAATGTGTGCGTAAAATGACAGTTTCCATTGTGTACATTTTCCCAATGCACAACGTGTCATTCTGTGCAAAAATTGCTTAGCCTAGGATTGATTGGTCCGTTCATGAGTAATAAAATTGATACAATCCGCATTAAACCAGACTAAACATGAGTTGAAATTATTGATATTTTACGATATTAAATATGTATCTTTTAATATATGGCATTACTGAAACTGTTAACGGAATATATTGAATGTGTGTATAATATTCCACAATAACAATTCGTGGCAAACATTTTTTTACAATCGGTAGAGCGTCGGCTCCAGGTACGGGAGGCCCCGGGTTCGATCCCGGGCCGCGACATACCAAAGTCGTAAAAAATGGTAGTGGTATAGCTCCCTTGCTAATGCTCAAGCAAATATAAGCGTAGTTCCACGACTGGTTGGCCCGGTGTCAGGATAATGTGACTGGGTGTGGTATCATGCCAGGTGTTCACGGCATGCTATACACAGTGAAGGCAGTACTATATCTGCTTCAAGTGGACACCGTCCCCAGATAACTGAAATACTGTTGGTGGGACGATAAACCCAATAAACAAACAAACATTTTTTAAAGTCCCGACGTACACGTGTTGGTGAGAAAGGAACACCTGGAACAGCGTAACGAAAAGCTGTATGTCTATGTATCTGTTTCAAGGTATGCCGTATATTAATTAATGATAATAAATATAAATAACGCAACATTGCATTAAATCAGATACAGTTATCTATTTTCATCCTTAGATGGATGTATTTTCCGATCGTTTTTGTAATGTCTGTTTAGTTTGTTCTCGGTGGTGTGGTGTAATTTAAGGTCACACAAACTTATGTGGGAAAAAAACGTGATCGATACAAATCAAAGCAAGAAATATATAATAAGAAAGATAGATTAAAACATTTACGATTGACTTTCTGATTGGGCCCGACATTAATCCAAACAAACTGACAAGCCCGGGTTGAAACCCGTCAAATATATACATGTGCTGAAATATGAATATAAACATTCTACAACTACAGTAAAATGTATTTACAGAAACTAACAAAAAATCCCCCACGTACATGTTCTCTTCTATGTTATTATTTCATTCATTGATTAATGTAAGAATTGTTGCGAGTATGCTCCTACAATTTACATTGGACTTTAATTCTTCATTTCCATCTACACATGAGCAGGAAGCTGCAAACATTAATACTGCTCTGGTCATTTAAATGAACGAACAGATGAAATAGGGGTCTTAATTCGGTAAACGACATTCAATTTTATTTCATTTATTTTTTATTATTTATATATTTATTATTGTTCTTGTGTGTCTGTAATTTACATGCAAACATTGCAGAAAACGAGATTTGGATTCATTTCTTTTTGTTATTAAAATTTCTAAAGCTTTGGTGTAAATATACATGGATAATGTACGTCCTTACTTACAATAGTAGATAGGAATGCTCTTCGGTACGTCCTTTGGTGTTCGGATGTTAACAAATTGAGATTATCTGCGGAACAGTCCATAGTCAGAAAAATCTTGCTCTGAACGATCCTTTGCGTATGCAAGGTAATATCTTACTTTAGATGCAATGTTTATGCAACATTTAAAGATACTCACAATATACATAAACGATTTCTGTAATGTCCGCGCATATCTAAGAATAGCATTTCCCGATCTGCCAGCGTGAGGGAATGCTTTTTAGCATCTCTGAAGTGTGTGTGGTGAAGAGATCATGTTTTTGGACTATGGATCGGAGGCTTTCAAATTCAAACCCAAGTTCTGTCACGACCTTGCATAAGAGAAACGTGCAACACATCAAGAAAGCATTTATAATATACTAGAGGTGTTCTTGGTCAAGAGGGTAAGGTTATGGACCCGGGATCGGATGGTTCCGAATTCAAACCCTAGACCCGTTATGCCAAAGTTTTCAAAAAGATGTTATGAACGATTTGGACTATGATTAAAGAAACGTTCATCACACAAAATAGCATTTATAACATGGTTGAAAAGTTCTTCGTCAAGAGGTTAAGCTTATAGGCTCGGGATCAGATGGTTCTGGGTTTAAACCATAGACCTGACATGAGATTTTGTTCCTTGCCAAAGACTGTTATTACACGATTTATTTTGCAAAAACAGAATATATTTAGACTAATTATTACTTCCTTTCGCCCAGATTTACTAAATAGCATTATCCATCTTGGATACTATTAAAAGATTGCTTTTCATAATAAGTCATTTGACATTTTGTAACATTTCGGTCCTATATTGAATGACATACTACCTTTCGCTGGACTGAAACGTTTGTAAAGTTGTATTCTTAATGTCAGGTGTGTAATTATAAACCACAGAAGTACATACTTACGAAAATACTTACGTAATAGCATTGCTTTGTTAAAACATTAGTTTCATCGGGATTAAGGACATACCAGGACGTTCTGTTTATACCGTTTCTCTCAGTTTGTCTTCATCCATTTTGCTTTAAATGTGTGAAGTAGGTTAAGTTTAAGAAATAATAAACACAGATGATTTATGTAATGTGAGGCTGCTGCACGTGTGCATTTGCTGCGTGTTCACTTTAGTTTTGAAGTAACTTTTATAATTTTTGCAACTATCTTTTTTCTTCTTTTTTAACATCTTGGAAAAACTATTAAATTGTGTCAGTTTTGCTTATTTTGTTTTAAATCATTCATTGGACTCAGGAATTACCATTACACATATTTTCTAGAGATTAAAAGTGTAATGAAAACGTTCAAAGAAAAAACATAACTTTTCAACTATGTATTTCTTACTTGCTTTCATATTGCTTTGACCTGTTTATCTGTTCCAGTTTTTGCGTCGCCTTTGATGCTTCGCAATTACGACATTTCTTGTTTTGAAACTGTTACGGAACAGGTAAAACATGGTGTCTGTCACAGTTTATATGGCTTAAACGATCTCAATGCTATGAGACAAGTCTTGTATTTCAAATTTATATTGTGAAATAAAAAGAACGCTATGCTTAGCACTCGGAAAAGTTTTAAAACATTAAAAAGGTAAATTAGGGTTAGTGAAAACTATAGAGAACATAGATATTATATGTCAAAATGTGTATAAGGATCACGTAGCTACTTTCAATGATAACCCTCATTGTTTGTAGATAAAGCCGGCCTAAAACAAAGTCGAAACAAATGTAAACAATCGTTAACAAGTAGCACAATGACTTCCATTTAGTCCCTTAAGGGAAAAGGGAGTATTATTATATTTATGAATATTTACACTACAACATTTATAGCTACTTGGTCATATGTGCTTTCGTTGCTGTTTTATAGTTTTTGTTAAAAGTGCAATACTTTGTTAAACCACACTGATTAATAGAATCAAGTCTTAGCTCTGACGACTAGATAAATGCGAATATTTTGACCTCCAACATATTGTCTTGTCATTACAAAGGGTCATTAAAGACGCCGCGACGCTAGTAAATCATTTCAGTCATCTTTTGTTTAAAACTTGGTTAAAGTATCTCATCATAAGTCATATACGTATATTATATATATATATATATATATATATATATATATATATATATATATATATATATATATATATATATATATATATATATATATATATATATATATATATATATATATATATATATATATATATATATATATATGGAAATAAAGTGCGGATTGTGCAGTTCTGTGTGCCATGTACCAAATGGTTGGCAAAATCATGGGGCTTCATCTGTGTATTCGTATCGGTCTGCAGGGAAACATATTCGCTCATAAACACATGCTCACACTTACAAAGGTGATAGGTCATTTAAATATATCGTCGAGTTTAATAAAGTTGATCTTTTTTCTTATATCTTAGGCTTCAACCAAACTGTTAATGTCTGTGCAGCTTTAACCAAGATAGTGACGGTTTGAACTCACTGAGACGGCATACTAAACTCCCTGCTTAACATGGCCCTGTAAATAGAACATACATTTACACCACATGTGTACAGTTGACATTCAGACCTTCTTGCTGTTAGCGAAATGAGTTTTCTGTATTTTGGATATGGCAGCAATCTCTTGCATCAAAGACTTCTGTTAGAAAACCCGAGCGCAGAGTTTATCTCCATAGGGAGGCTTAAGGTATGCTTTATATCACTATTCTAGACATTTACACGATACAATTTTAATTATTTAGGACAACAATATATTAACATATATTTGGTTTCTGGAAAAAAATGAACAACAAAAACAGTCGCAATGACAAAGTGACATTCTTCGTCTTCGTGTTGTTTTACCATTTTAGTGGTGGTGACAACGATAGTGATTATTATGAGACTGCTGTTGTTGTTGCTATCGTCGTCGTCTTTGATTGTAATGATGATAATGATGATGATGATGATGATGATGGTGGTGGTGGTGGTGGTGGTGTGGTGGTGGTGGTAGAGCGATGGTAGAGGTGGAGGAGGTGCTGCTGCTGTTGAGGCTAGTGGTGGTTGTTGAATGAGTATGAGAATGACCATTGTGATGCTTGTGATAATTTAGGACTACACACTAACATTCCAAGGCCTGACCCCGGTCATGGAGTCTCGATGGGGTGGGGCTGCAGCGACAATAGAAGCTCGAGCCGGGGACGTTGTATGGGGGTGCATCTGGAGGTTGGCCCAGGAAAATATCGCCACTTTAGACAGGTGAAATGAAACTTAAGAACTTTAAGTTGCTTTTAAATTACTGCTTAAGTACTTTATACACAAATCTATCCACTTGCGCGCAAAATTATATAATACACACATATACTGCCAGGCGTGTTTAAGTACATTTCACACACAAAAGTACACATGCGAATTTAAGTACATTAATACACAAATTTACAAGGATTTACTCATAAATACATAAGTATACATGTGCACACATAATCTACATGCGCGCATTAAGTATGCGTAAGGTGATATTGATTTCTCTAGTTCGCAAGACCACAAATATTTAGCACATATACAAACCAAAACATTTACAATTTGCACCTTTATCGTCAGGCGCGTAGAGCAGCATGTTCTCAAAATGCAAAGCTGCGTTCACAATGACCCCTAAAAATAAAATATAAAAATAATAAATCTGCAATGAAAATATTGGAGTAAGATATATCATCATTATTACAATCCACAATTACCCCTTTCTACAACATGTAAAAATATTGATTTTGTAACTTTCCTATATGGGAGAAGTTTTTACTCTAATATTTCAAATCAGAACCTATTACATAATTCTGTCCTCTAAATGATCACTCTATGGCACTTGAAGATACACGTATTATCACTATTGGATTGTTATATCAGATTACGTACTGTCGGTCCTAGTTAACTAAATGCGTTTCTCTTATATTATAGTATAGTGTTGAATAGCAACTTTGTTTTAATTTATTTAGACAAGAGGATCACTACGACTCGTTTTCTATAGACGTGATCTGCCCTGACGGGAACGTATTTCCGTGCAGAACGTACCAACTTCGACACCAGTACAAGAACGGCCCATACGACAACCGGCCCTCTCCAATGTACATGGATGTTATCATAAGAGGAGCACAACAAAATCACTTACCGGAAGATTACATTGCTAAACTTAAGAACGTCGAAACAAATAATCGTTGGGTACCTTGTGAGCCATACGAAAAGACGTTGTTTTTAATGAGAAAAGATTTAACCCTGTAATAGTCAGATGGTATCCGACAGTTTGGTTATATCACAAACATATATAGCAATATCAAACCATTGCTTTGGGGAATTTGGACATAGTTTTGTATAACAGAATACTTTAATAATAATACATTAGTCTTAATAAATACGATTTTGAACACCGGATGGTTAGACAGAATTAATATAAAATTCGCGTACATTACTTTGACTGTTTTCGAGTAACATTACGTATCCTTAGATACAATAAAAATATCAGGTTTGGAGCAAGGTTTCTAAACAAATATAGATGAGTTCTGCAGATGTCCGGTTGTATTTCAAATACATGTCGATAACTTAAAAAACGAGTATAAAACATGCAATCAATAACGTTTGGATATGATTGTCAGGTTAAATTGTACCGGGACAAAGTATCTGCTACTTCAAAAATAATAAGTAAATAAATAATAAAATAGCTCCGATCAATGGCAGTTATAGTTCATATAACTAAATTGCAGAATTAAATCTGTATTAAGTCTGTTGTCTAAACCATTAGTTTAGTCATCGTCTATGGGAAATACTATATTGTACATTTTTAACTGTAACTGTTAGCTTAATTGATATCATAGAACTTGCTTTAAACTTTTATTTTAACGTTGTTATTTTCCTTTCTTATCCCTTATGTCCTTTGAACATTAATGTAATTTACAAATAATATTAATGGATGTTGAACATTAAAGAAAGTTACAAATATAGAAAAAATGCAAAAAGAGTATGATCAGCAGTATTGACTTAAGTTTCATTTCTTGTCATTTGCATAATTCACGAATTATCTCTCGGATGTATGTAGGTAATCGGATCACCTCGGCCATTTCACTAAATGGGACTACTTTTGTGACAGACGCCAAAACAAAGATGGCAGTTGACAACTCACTGCAATACGGTATGCCTGCAAAACTTCAATTTGTGGCGGCTTCAATTTAAATCATCCAATTTTTTTTTTTACCCAGCGCAGCAGACACACAGCTGTCCAACCATGACATTGTTTATGTTATGTGCGAACAACATTTTAGTCATATTCTTCTTCCGACTTCCGGCGAACTAACCGATCGTGATTTCTGTAAGTACCATTGCACCAGATATATCCGAGGAATAATTGTCCCGAGGACGGAATAACCCAAGGAATTCCGTTTGCATGTGCAAAAAAAGATATAGATCATGTGCAAAGAAAACGCAGGAGAATCAAATGATAATCAACCATCTCCCACAATCAGAACGAGCAATGGATCAAGAGCACTGAAACAATTCAACATCAACATCACTTGATAATAAACAATATTCACCACCGGTCTTTCAACAGCGCAAAAATAAACCATATTCAAACTTACAAACCACAAAATAGCTATTAGATAGTTTAAACTAAAGTAAAATAATAACACCGAAAATCAACTGATTCAGCCTAAAAAATAATGACCTCTGCAGCCAACATGGAAAAGCGGGTATTCTAGGGAGTCAATGTTATTATGTAAAAAATGTAAAAATAAGTATTAACTCTAACCATTACAATTTCTGTTAATCAAATTTTTGGTACCAAAATCAAACTCTAGGTACCAACTCTCTTTTATTTAAAATGAACATTGTCAACAACAAAATGTGTACTTTTTGCACTGATGAAGAAGAAACAATAGAACATCTATTCTGGAGTTGTCCAAAAACGCAAAACGTAATTCAAACTATGAAACTTGATCTAGAACTTAAGCTAAGACTTGATGTCAATTTCAGTAGAAACAAGGTAGGGCAGTAACAAATGGACTATTTATTTATTTATTTATTTTTATTTATTATTTTTTATTTTTTTGAGATGTAAGCGAAATACAATTTTACCGAGCTATAAAGGTATGCTTTGAAGTCGGCGACTAGCATGGAAAATTTACAAAAACACCAATATTAGAGAAAACGAGTATCAGAACTGGGCAATTGTAAGAAACCTTTTAAATGTGTAACTTCATATTTTTTTTCAGTCAAACTTAAATGCGTGCAAATATTTGACATACCGCATTCTATATTTATCATATTTCCTTTTCACCTTGTGCATATATACACTAAAACTTGTGTGTAGTTCTTTAATTTCTTAATTGCAATATTAAGGTTGTAATTATGACATCACACAAACTGTCAAAATATAAACAGTATTATTCTTAGAAACTTTCAAATAAGGGGCTTACAACGTTTTTGATATGTACCGGTAATTATTTTAAGGTGAGAATTATGTTTATAGTGTTGAATAATGATGAATTACACCTTAATATAACAAATGGAAATGGTTTGCTATACATGTTTATGTCATATTTAAAGATTAATGTTTTTGTATTGGATATATATAGATGCCTATAGCATGTGCCTGTTATATGTTATATGTGAAATGTTTATATGAAAGATGTGTAAGGTGCATGTGGGATGGCCCCGACCCACATGTCACCTATGACGGGGATAATAAAATACTACAACCTGAAAAAAATCTGTTAATCACACTATTTTCTTCTTATAAAAATCGAATATGCATTCTTGCCAGTTGGTCATTTAAACGCAACTCTTGTCTTCATTCACAATTTTCCAGTTTGGTCTGTTAACACGGGTGGTCTTTCAAAAGGCATGCGTGTACACTGCATATTGATTTTAAATTGGTCATGGCTCTTTGATGTTGAAAATTAATTAGCATTTTACATTCAAATGTTTACTTTGTTACAATCGCCCATATTGAACAATTTAAAGTGGAAGACACCCTTACCCCTCTTTAAACTATGGCATACATAGTAATGTAAATATTGAAATTGCATTCATTTGCGAACAACGAGTGAGGCGTCATTAAAAAAACATGCTAACCTCATAGTTGGATAACGTATTGAATTTTGAAATAAAAAGAAAATATTGTGAATCATAAAGGATCCTTTCGAAAACACTAAAACAACAAGAGAACAAACGCACAGCAAATACACACAAAAAACCGTGTCCTGAACATTTGGATATTAATCGATGCATGTTAGTGAAGGATCGAGAAGGTTAATAGCGGTTGGTTAAATACATCAGAGACGTATAACAACATATCTACGTCTCTGAATGCATGTTTGGGAGCGGTACAACCGACGTTAAATTAAATTTAATGGCACCTAGCATGTCATACTTTTTTAAAAGTTTTTTCAAAAGTTTTATCCGCCGCACATGGCACAAATATACAACACTACTTCAGACTGGGTCAATGAAGAGGAGGTATCCATTTCTTTTATTTACTGCCATTCCGCTCATTATTTATACAGACGGACAGTTTCAGTTGCCAGGGCCGCTATCTGTCAAAAGTGCCAAAGGAAAAGAAAAAAACAACGTTTAAAAGTGTTGTGCAGATATGCATATAAGTAAAGTCTTACAAACAGCTATCTAATGCGTAGTGCAATTATCAGTTTCCGACAAAATCTATAAAATGACAACTCAAAACGACCAAAGGTAAAGTAAACAAAATGCGTCCAAATTTGGGTCAACTTTGGTTCGACATGAGATTTTCATTAAGACTAACGAAATATATAGTGTATGGAAAGTGAAGTATCAGGCGTGTTTATTGCATTGACAGGAATTTGAAAAGATTGGCTTTTAAGTCAGTATTGGTATATTTCACACCGGAATGTTTCCCTAGTACCGAGACAGATATAACTTTCCTATTGACTCGGTATGGTTTCATACAATTTGGAACTAGCCTAGAGCATACAGCCATGGATATGCTTATTAAAGATTGAGATGTGTGATTGCTTTGTGTGTATGTGTGATTTTCATATCAGTGTTAAAATGGAATGGCTTATTGAGAAGACATATAGTTGGCAGCTAATTACTTTTGATTACAAAAAGAGTATATTTATTATTCTATAAGGTCATCTGGATAGAAAACATTATTTTCATAGAAAATCATGCCAACTCCTTCAGAGAAGAAGCAACTAGTTGGTAAACCACCTATGTTTGTGCCCTCCCTTGCAAGACAGACTTCTAATGTCTCTAAAAAAAGGAGAAAAGGGAAGAAGAACAGAAACAAAAGGCAACACTCCTCTCAAAGTGGGATTTTTAGAGTCGACAGTGAGGACGACTTTCAATCAAACAATCACAGAGTTAATCAGAGTGAGCGGTTAATAAGAGAATCCAAATCCCCAGCATTTATTTCAGCCTCCATGCGACAATCTTCAGACACTACATTTGTATCGCTTACAAAACTGCCAGCATTAAAATCATCAACACCAACATCTTCTTTGTCATTTGGAGCATCATTTTCATCTTCATTGTCTCTATGTAGTACTCCTAGATCTTCAATAGCATCACGTTTACCTGCTACTTTGCCTGCAAATCTGCAACCGAGTTGTCATGAACGACGGAAGAAACTTCCGATACTAGCTGCCATAAAGCCAGAAAATGAGAGAGCAGAAAAAGAGAGATTCCTTAGAGCCAACTACAACTATAATCCCTTATTTATATACAGATTCCCAGCCGATGAAGATATTTTGCAGAAACTTGGTGTACCATCGGATAAATATATAAATGTGGTAAGCATAATTTTTGATAGCTTCATCACATATCAATGTGGATATGTTTTTTAAATTTATTTTTCAAATATACATATCCTCTTGAAAGTATTGAAAGATTATGTTTATGATCTTGAGACAATTTATTTGGTACAAAACAATTTAAAACAAGATGTATGTAGCCCAGAAGGCTGACCCAAGCAATAGTACTTATACTCTACATGGTCCCTACATTTATCCAAAATAAAGTAAAAAAGCACCAGTAGAAACATGCCAAAATGATAATATTGTTTATGTTGAACATTGGTTTCTTTCTTTCAAACTGTAGGATAAAAGATCATGCTTGCATTTATAATTTATAATGCTGTCATTATTGGCAAAATAAATGTTATCAATTGATCTGGTTTTAAACTATTGATAATATTCATTAAGACAACTGCTGCAACTACTTTTATCACCACTACCTTGTAGTACCCTCAGTACATAAACTTCTCTTCTTCTCCTATTGGTAGATTTTCTTCAAGGGTCATGAGTTTAAAATTTTTAGATTCACAAAAAAGTCAGTTGATTCCAAAACTTAGCAAGTGCTCAATACTACATAGGAATGTTAATGAATATTAGAATATTTGAATTGAAGTAGGAATTGAAAAAGAGAAATTGGGATTCGAATATTTTATCATTCTTAAAAAAAATGTTAAGTTTGGAGTAAAGATCAAAGGTTATTTCTTTAGTTTATCATATTGTCTCCAGACGACCTAAGACGATGGCGATATGTGATTGCGCTCGCTCTAGGATAGAGGGGGCAGGGTGGGCCATGTCTCCTGATAACGAATTGCCATCTGGTTAATAGCTGGAAATCACTTCACTGCGCACAGCCCCTTCTTTGCCACCTCTTCCACCTAGACCCAGTCACATCACGCATTCAGCTGTGAAAGCAGTTGCCAAAGTACAATAAACACACATGTCCCTTTAATGCTGTGGCAATTAGCTATAGCAATTACTCAAGACTGACCAAGCTACAGTCAGAATCATGCGTAATAAATTCAGTACATTATATAAAGATATACTTTTTGATAACAGTTCCACCAGAACTTGTTTTATTTTTGGAAAACACAAATAGATCAAGCAAACTTTAATTGTAATTATTTTCTGTTTTGTCACTCTACTTTATAATTGTTATTTTATTCATAATAAATTTATAAATACAATACGGTGATGTCTGTCATTTTCTGTCAATACGATTTTCTGTTCTGTGTTTTTGCTATGTTTTCTCTGAATAACAAACTGTGTTTTTGCTATGTTTGCTCCGAATAACAAAATGTAAATCTACAGACTTTTTCATTGCTCGTTACAGGTTTGCTTAACATACATAAACATCATGAGCTGACAATTTTTAAATATTCTTTATATACAAATGGTTGGTTTTTCATCAGGTTATCAAGAGTCAGGTAATCCTGACACAAGCCAATCACAGTCCAAAATGGTCACTTGTGTGTTGGTAGCTAAATGCCCCAAACTGACATGTTATGGCTTCGGATTAACATCTGTGTGATACACTTAGCAATAATCAACAAATCACTATTTAACATCAAACCGACCACCAACCAATCAAGACCATTAACTGGCTGTACACTTGAGCAACATCCCCAATTAAAACCTGCATGCTTTGGTCTAATTGTCTTAAAGTCCATGCAGTATCACCTGCACCTTGTCCTTTTGAAAATGTCTCCTTTACATATTAATGTTAATTTATAAGACTTGTTCACTGAACATAAATGACTGTTTGAGGTTACGCATTGTTTGCAATTAGTAGAGTGAAATATTAAAATAAGAGATATTTTGTATTTGTGATATGGTCTCATTAAATCGAAAGGACCTTAAGCAGCTCCCTTAATTTAATGTTAACACAAATAAGTTGGTATTAATTTACACAACATGTTTTTAAACTGTTAATTATATTGTACAAAGAACAACACCTAACAAGAAAGACACTCAAGTTTAAAGTGACTAATTAATAATGTGTAAATTATACAGGGCTTTGCAGGTCATCTTAACATTGATTAGTTACTGTATAGTTTTGCCATAGGAGTTTAAATCTTTATAATTATAATACTAGGTAATGAACAATGACATTGTTCATACATTTACTAGAATTGTTCATTGACAGCATTACCGTTGACCAAGTAAAGAAACACCCCTTCTGCTCCTTCACTACAAACAGGATATTGGCGGATTGATAATATTGCCATTGGCCTTTCAAAAGAAATTGTTGTTTAAAAATTAAATGCTATGCTTAAATCATAAATCTACCATGTTTCTGCATTAAGTAAGACTAGCAATGTAAACTATGGCCTGAAATAAAACATTTTACAAAGAAAAAACAAACTAAACGTATTGAAAAAATTATCTTGTTGTGTGCCACTGTAATGTAAATTAATTCCTAATGTTCGAATGTGATTTGAATTAACACTTAACAAATATTCAAATATCATTTTAGAATTCGATTTACATCCCTAATAGTAAATAAGGTTGTGATAATGTTCATTTCATAACCATTTATGGCTGTAAATGATGTTTTATGCTTTCAAATTTTTCATAAATGGTGAATGTTGGTACTAAGAGGTTTTGTATCCATTCTCAGACTGCCAGAACAATTGATGTTGCCAGTTTTTAAATATTTGTAGATAAGAAAAGTAAAACACATCTTTTGTCCTTTTGATTACATAACCATGTTACAAATACACACTAATGGTATGTTGTTTGTCATTTTTCAATGTACATGTACTTAGATGCTTAAATTACCCCAGGCAAACACTATTTGTATAGGTATAAATCACTTAATGTACAAGTGAATGACATTTTCAAAAAATAAAAAGAGGTCTTAGTTTTTATTGTTTTTAGCAAATAAGTAGTACTTATTTAAGTTGTGTCACCAGAATTTGGAAGCATACAAGACAATTAAGATAAATATATAGCAGTTTTGGGTGATATAAAAAGGCTTGAATTTCTTATAGCCATTTGTCATGCTGTCTGAGAATGAGTCAATGAATTTCCTTTGTTTGTTTGTTGGCTCCCACCAGCAATCTTGTAGTTGGCCCAAGACAATGTCCACCTGAAGCTAATATAATACTGTCTTCACTGGTATAGCATTCCATAAAGACCTGAAATGATACCCACCCCCAGTCATGCTATATTTATAGCAAGCTGACCAGTCGTAGAATTGCCCATATTTTTGCTTTAGTGCAAAAAAAGGAGCCAGATCTATATCATTTTGTACAGCTTTAGTATATATCACAATCTAGGTTTTAACCTGGGCCTTTCTGACATTTAGCTGACACTTCACCATTTGGCTACCATATTCAGTTAAATTTCCTCTGTATTGACTGTTTTGCAGATTTATTTGCATTATTTATACTGAAGGGAAATATTTGGCAACATTAAAAAAGTCAGCTTTGCTTCTGATGCCGCCAGGATAGGCAAGCAGATTTCAATCCATGTTAACAGAACCCATGTTAACAGAACAAAATAGAACAGAACTTATGTTTATTTTAAGACTTATGTCACATGAACAAAATATATACATTGCATTCAAAAATGGCAATTATATCAGTAAACAATAGAGTAAATCAAAATAAATATAGGTGAGTGTGACATACACATGGTAATCAAATATGTTGATATGTATGATAAAAAGAACATTTATTACTTATGTAATGAAAACCTTCTAACAATATTTTAACTTCTGTATTTAAATGCATGTTTGCTGTAAAAAGCTAGACGTTTAACAATATTGTGTTTTTTATGTTAAGCAGTGAAATAAATTTATATATGTTTGGCCTATTACATAAATATTCTGGAATATATTTTAATCTTATTTCTGCATAATAAGGACAAATCAAAACAAAATGAAATTCATCTTTGATACCATTTTTGTTACAATATGTACACTTCCTTTCATGCCTAACAATATTATCGTGTCTCCCGTTTTCTGTTGATAGATCATGCGATGATAGCCTAATTTTTGCAATAATGTCTGTTAGTTTTGTATTTTCTTACAGTAATAAATATGACAACATTTCAATATTTGTTTTTATTTCCTTAAATAAATACAATGATGTGCTGCTTCTTACACCAGTTTCCCATTAATTAAAATATATATCCTTCAGTCTATTCGTAAGTATTCAAGCGAACATGTTAAGATTGACACACTATGTATAACCGTACATCATTAAAACCAGCTCCTTTGTTAACAATATAAGGTATTACACTGCTTGAACTGTATAAACCTACAATAATATTATTTACAAGCAGTGATCAAAGCTAGTTTAGAGGCATAAACAGTCTATTGGATGAGTTGGTGTACATCACCATTGATGGTAATCTATTGTTTATTCTGCAAGTTTGCCAACTGTGGTAAGAACAGTTTGAGCAGTATTATGAAATGCCTATTAGAATTGTGTCAGAACTATGAATCAAAGGTAATTGGTATTGGGTAAAACCCAGCCAAGAAAACCTTTTTTATATCTCAAGTAATTCATGAAAAATATAAAAGTAGCCGATAAGCTATAAATTTAAGATGTATCTCAAATTAATTTTTATTTTTAGTTAAAAGAGTCACCATGTTCATTTTTTAAATGAAATAACAAATTTATAAAAGTTTCAATATTATGTAAGATTTCAAAAACAGTCATTCATAATTACCTAATCTTTGTTCAATAATACTGACAGTAGCATGTGTAGAAAAGTGTTGTGGACATACAAGGTTAATATTTAAAAACTGTGAGAGGTAAGCAGTCAGAGAAGTTAAAATCACTGTTTTGATCACTATGCCATAGGCAGTAGCCGTTACTGTAAGCATACCTGGTTTACTCAGTGTTCATTTTAGCAAGCCAGTATATGTTATCAAATGTCAAATGTTCAAGCTTTACCGATATCAGGTTTACAGACTGTTTGATTGGTAAATTCTGAAGTAGCAATTAATATTTTGTTGTTTTATATACATATAATGCTAAATGATAGTTTTATCCTCGAGTAAATACATAAGTACCCCTATGCTTTTACATAACATCAAAAAAGTGAAGTGTGTTTTTTTACTATCTTTGGAGAAAATTATCATGGAGCCTTCAGGAAGGTAATATAGTGTTGTTCAAAGATTGTCAGGTGAAATTTTGACATTAAGTATACACCTATGCATATAGGTTTGCTGTACTGTGTTAATTGTCTGATGCATTTACTTGAAAAGTTTTCTATTTGTTGTAATTGCATATACTATGACAATAAAACACATACCACGATTCTAAACATGTTTCAGAATTTAGAGGAATTGTTGGCAGTTGAACACTTACAACTTTAAGGAATAAAAATAATAACAACTTTTTAATTTTCAAACTTGTTCAAGTTTTAGTTTAATTCCTTTGATAGATTCTGTTCAATTTCCTTGAAAAAGTTCTCCAAATAGTGCTTCAGACCAGGCAAGGCAAATGTTTATACCTTGGTAATTGAGGAAATATAGGCTGTTTTTTTATGGTTACCAGACAATAAGCAGTTTGTTTATCAGTTGGTGGGGAGATATTTTCCTCATGTATACACCATCTATTTGAACAAAAAAGGTACAGTCTTTTTATGAATGGTGTTTAAGCATACATGGTCACAACATACATCTGAAAATCGTTAAGTGTTTGAAATATGTACACACAACTTATATGTTTTGTTAGTGTTTCTTTCCTTTCTTGTCTGAAGCAATGCAATCGATAAGTGTATATAATGTCTTAATTTAAAGAGCCTTTGTGTAGACCTGTGTATTTCATTTTGGACATTTGTAAGGATGTTTCATACTAGATTTGGGTAGTTTCAGGTGTCTAGCCTGGCTTTGGGTGAATTTGTTTTCTTTTTTTACATATTTTAATAAAAAATGCTACATAATTTAAGGTTTCATTCAACAGGCAATCCTTATCATGGAGAGAGCCATAGAGAAGTATGGAACTTATGAAAACTTTGAGGAGCAGATGGGAGGGAAGGTGTTACAACGATCAAGTATTATGATACTTATACAGCGATACCTGAAGCGTGAAGAGCTAGAAGGGGAGATAATGGTGAATTTATCTGAGGATCTCCTTTCTCGAGGTTCCATGACGCGAGTCAAGGGTAAACCAATGCTCAATGTCAGGATTGTCAACCTACGGGAATACTGGGTCGAAGGTCTACTTAGACATGAGATAGGTAAGGATGACTTAAAAAGCTTAATATAAGTTTTGTTTAAACTTTTCTTTTATATCAGGTCAGTTGCAGTGTATAGTTCTTTTTGGCTAAACTGTCCAATTACTTTTGGTCTACTTACCAATGCTGGCATAAGGTCAACCTGGTTAAATGTCAACATGACTGGCATTGGTAGAAAATTGACAATATGAATGTAGATAGCTGCCTTAACATTAAGTCACCATAAATTTGAATTATAAGCTGCAGATAAAGAGGAGATAAAGGACACATGAGCAATGAGTGTCACCAACTTGTAACTCCTCCGGTGTTTGAGTACCAGTCAGGGCAAAAACTTTCATGTAAAAGAGGTTTTTCAGCTGACCTGTTGTGCACCAATTGTTCTACCAGAAACAAGTCCTCCATCAATTATTCGCTGGACATTGCTAAAATGACCAAAATTGTGTTGGTGTGATATAACAAAAAAAAAACACCCAAAAATCTTGCAATTGAAAAATGATATGATGTTTCACCTTTCTTTCTTAAGGTACCCATTACCTGCGCAGCATGAACAACAAGTACCAGGACTGGTACAACTGGAAGGTCCGGAAGGAGATGGGACTCAAACCCGCTAATCCCACAGAAGAAGGGTTAGCCTCTCTTCACAGTGTGCTGTTACGGAAGGAGCCCAGTCTTTGGAGGGCAGGCCCTACTCTACTATGTGGCTTATAAGGCAGCCTTTGTCTCGCTCAAAGAACTATTTCGTGATCTTGGAAGATTTGTTAGTGATCCTCTAGTGCGTTGGGATTATTGCATGAGGGCTAAACGTGGACAGACAGACACATCAATACCAGGTACTATATTCATTGTGTATTAAATACTATAAAATATTATAAGGCATTGGTCAGAATATAGCAATGGCTTTAAAAAGGGTGATCTTTCAAGGATTTCCTATAAACTCTTAATACAAAATGTTAATATCATTTTGAAAATTCTATCTTATGTACAAGTAATCTTTGAATGAAACAATTTCATAATTTCTAATGGTAATTATAATTTTACTTTTGTTAAGTTCTCTTTTTGATTGTCCTAATTGTTAACAAAGCTTTTTTTTTACTATGCTGAATTCCTGACCTTATTTTTATTTCAGGAGCATTTTGTAAGGATCAAGTATATCTGGAAGGGGCCTTACAGCTGTTGAAGAACAGACGCCGGATTGATTTTCATATGCTCACACGTCTTGGCAAGGTCTCCTGGGAAGACATTGATCAGTTGGAGGAGCTCGGAGATCTTCGGAACACCAAGGTTCCTTTCTTCATGGAAGACCTCCCAGCATACCATAAGTGTCTTGACAGAATATGTGAGGCCAACGGTCTGACAGATGAGGTCTTAGCTAGTGTATAGCTGTACCTTGGTAACCCCACCAATGCTGAGTTGAATTGGCTTATGTTGACACATTGAGTACAAGGAAGTGTCACCCATAATATTGAGAATTAAGTATAAGTGTATAACAGTGACAAATATGGTGTCCAATTTTGACTCAGACCTGATAGAAATTAACTGATTCTTTCAATACCCACAATTAAAGAGAATGGAAATTGTTACACAATCAATATGCTGGCAGTCTAAAGACCAAAGGATCACCATATTTGATCCTTTTCATCTTCCTGGCTGGTACAGCAAAAATTGCAGAATACAGATGATCATAACAGGTGAGATAAGTGACCCAGTCGAGGTGGATAAAAAGAGAGGCTTCGATTATGTAATACCATCTATACCAGAATCCTTAAGTTGAAAAAATTGTAATTAATGTATGTAACATTAGTGAAAATCCTTCATCTTGGCAGCCATCTTTGATGGCAAATTCAAGGTTTTTTTGGATGAATTGTATAGGAGCATAAGTTTTATTTTCTTGTAATCTCTTTATTTGTGGTCCAAATATTAAAAGTTATACACCATTTGAAAGTTCTTAAAATTCATATTTTTAAAATACAATATTTTTAAAATTGATCAATGCACAAAGAATTAATACACTGAAATAGATAAAATTATTGGCTCATTTTTAAACAAAATGACCAGTGTATCTTTTTGGGTTATATGTTTTTACCTTTTAAACTATCAAAATATAGTTTTGATATTTTAAATACTTTATAAAAGCTGTTAAATTTGATATAGAATTCAGTAAAATAGACTCAAAAATAAAAACTCAGTGGTGAGTTTAATACAGCACATATTTCCAGATTTTGGCCTGCATTCAAAGATGGATGTCTTAAACTGTCTTATCAGTGCCTAAGACATCACATGGGAACTATCTTTAAAGAACTTAGAGACCCAGATACAATTTTCAATGCAAAAAGAAAATTGTGAAACTTGTGACAAAAAATAAATTACAGACAAGACCTTGCATCGGCAGTGAAGAGACACATCTGTTAATTGCTCGTTGGCAATATATAGCTCTTCAATGATTCTGACATTTGATTGGTAGAAACATTTTTTTGTCTTGCTTAACTCTTGAAAAACCAAGCTGGGTTTAGAAATTAAAAATAAATTGAGCACACAAGGATAAATCCTCTCAACACAATTGAACTACTATAATATTTTTGTTAATAACAATTCAATTTGTCTTGTTTGAAAATATATGGCAGATTCATTCAACATTCACATCCAAGGTAATGGAGACATTCAAATGCCGACATTACAGAATTTTGCCGTGTTTAGTTTGTACAGTTACATATAGGACAGAGACAGCAATAGGGCATCATGCTGTCATGGTTATTCTTGATCTATTCCTTTTTTTTTAATAAACCTGATTATTTCTAAGGGTAATTAAAACCTGTGCACTCATTGACATTGTCACATTTAGATCATTCTAAACACATTTAAACAGTTGAAGCTTTAGCAGCTGCAGAGTATTAATACTTACCATGTTACAACTTACCCTTCCTCAGATGGTCTGTAGTCACACACCTGAGCGACTGGTCTTTGCCGTAATGCGATTAGAACAACAAACGCTATTTAAATGGCAGCTCTCGTGCTAAAAGTAAAATGTTGTGCTTGATGCATTTTATGATAATATTTAGGTGGTTATAAGTGTGTAATAGGGTTGCCTTAAACAAAGAGGTAATTCTCTATTTATATACATTAAAAAAGGATGTTTTATTTAGAACTTTCTATTGGTAATTAATGTTTTTATTTTATTTCTATCCAGCTCCATGGAAGTAAAAATGCTGGCTTACATACTGGCACATAATCCACCATACAAAAACAGAAAAATCATAAACTGAAAAAACATATGTTAATGTTTTTTGTTCTTTTAACCATCCTTCAGATGGATTCATAATTTTATGATAAAATGCTATCCAGCTTTGTTAAAATTCACAAAAAGATTGAAAGGTAAACTGTTGTCTTATTTGCTCTTAATTTTAAGCATTGCAGGCTCAATATTTACATTGAAGGCTTTGTGGTGTGTTTTTTTTCTAATTCAGGTGCAATAATAATAAATTGTTTAAGAACAGAAAATGAAAAGCAATCTTTTAATCACCTGGCACACTTAAATGGCCATTATGCATCCCTCAATGTTCGTAAACAAAAGTGTGACAGGTGCTCTGAGTGTTAATAGGTAACTATTAACATATACAATTAGCTGCAGCTTCAATGTTTGCACTGAAATAAATATTTTCTAAACTTAAGTTCTGTCTTTATAGGTCGCAATCTTTTGACAGACCAACATAATATCCAGCATTGTCATAAAGCATGCTCTTTTCACTATAGAACTCAATCATTTTTAATGAGTAAATCACTCATTATCAACATTTACTTGTGAAATAGTAAAAAAGTATTAACACAATCTATGTTTTTATGGCATGTCCGACTATTTTTATAAATTTTATTATTTATTCAATAACCAACTTTCTAAGAACATATGTCCATATTGTGCATTCTATTTACCTGAAATCAAAAGTATCAATGCCATTTGTTGGTCTGACATCACAGTTAAAGGGCCTTATATGTTTCACAAAATTGACTTAAACCATATTCTATATATCACAGTCTGGATCTACACTATTTTCCTTGATCTCATTAATACTTCTCCTTTAGCAGACTAAGGGTGATGACACTAAAAGTGTGTATAGGTCCTGATTAAGACCATTTTCATTTTGCGATTGGTCATTTAAATTTTGCTTCGAAATTCTGGTTCTAATGTGTAAATGAGTAAGTGGTAACACTAATGAAATGTCAGCATTTTAAAATAATTAGTTATCTTAAAATAAATCATACTTCTAGAACTGGGAATACGAATATGAAAAACAGGCGAAAAACTTGGTGTGTTAAGACTTTGTGTTAAAATTTTCTTGTGTTTTATTACTTTAGGTTATTTGCTAAAAGTAAGACCTTTTTAAGACTCAGTTAATTTACTGTAAACACATGCTAACAATGTTTGGCCTTTTCTAATCTTCTCCTTTTTGTAAGTTTGCATTCCCTTGTTTGATTGTTACTATAGTTATCATTGTGAGCATGTTTGGTATACCTGTTACATTTTTTCCATTAGTTGTATATTTGTATTTTTTGTCTATTGTAAAGTTTTTATACAATCTCTTGCAGCAGGTCTGTCAAACTGTTATACCGGTAATTATTTTGGCTGATTTTTTTTTTAATGTTCACAGAGTTAGGCTTTTTTCTAAAATCTTTGAATATTTAACTTTGAAAAAGTTTTATTTTTCTAGGTTTTATGTAAAGCTTACAGAAAAAAATCATTTTTATTACTGCATTTAATACATTAAGTGCACTGACTTGGTGAATATTATATTACTGTTTTTCTGACATAAATGTCCTGTTTGGTTTCACTGAGGTTTTGCTTTCTATAATTTTATGTTCTTCTTTTTGGTCATTTTGTCTTTTTTTTTATGTTGCTGTTGTTGTTTAATTAAAGAACAAGTTTGAGTTTTCTTATTTAAAAAAATACAGACATTTTTTTGTCTGAATTTTAGACAAGAAAAAAATTAATAAATTAAAAAACTGATGCAGGTGTCTTTTAAGGTAAGCAGCATCATTGTGTAAATTTCTGTATGTCTATCCCACTTGCTCTACCTTGAGTTGGAGGATCATTGACTGCTTGCAATGCACTGGAGGAATCATTTTTTACATAACTATTTTTACTGTAAAACGCCAATGTTGGTAATTTATATATATGCCTGTGATGTTGTCGAAATATTTTACACAATAGTGTGGGAAATTGGTTAGTTAAGAATGTAGATGTACCAATATATTAATGTTTAAAGATGTACATGTGACTGGACAAATACCTACAAAAAATTCCAGATCCTAATTAGACATATTGCTACTGGGAGATGCTGATTTGGATCTACACATTCCTCGGATAGTGGGTTAAGTGTTACTTTATGTTTATACATTGTTTTAACATCATAATGTATTTCTGAATGAGTTAACATTCATAAATGTTGAACATGAAACCCTTTAGCATTGTTAAGGGAGGTTTTCAACACCTACTGGCCTCTGAAGTTAGACTAGTGCTTTATGTGACAAAGCATTAAAATAAGATTATTTTTTTTAAGTAGACTTGTTCGTTTTACATTACTAGGCTAGAGCAACCCACCTATAATGTGTAGATGTTTTTTTTACTATTATAATACCAAACTATGAGTGGCCTTCATCAACCATTGGACAATCATGTACATTGTACATATTTCCTTTTTTGACTTATTACTGACTTGTTTCATGCATTTCAAATTATTATTCTTGTCGAGTCTATTTATTTTTATTTGTTTCTAACTTTGTTATGTTTAACTAGTGCCAAATTTGTTTTTATATTTTCACCTATTTTGACAATTAAATTATATGTTGATGTCTGTTTTGTCTATTCATTTTTACCATATAATATAGCAACTTAAGATGTTCACAAGATATTTGCTAGGTTTTTACCTAGTAACCTACCTATGTCCCCAAGTGCCCCAGCTCTAAACTCATCCAAGATAATGCACATCATGCAGACAAACATTACAGATGGGCATTTAAAAACAGCTTAAATTCTTACTTTTGCTTAAGCTTAAAGGCCATTTAAATACATATGGAGATTTTATTAAATTTGTTGATGATGGTTAACCTAAGTGACACAAGAAAGGCAGAAAAGTCAACAAACACTCCAAGAGCACAAGCATAAAACCAAAACAAATGAAATTACCAACTTACATTTAGGGATTATTCAGGGTGGTGGGGAGACTTTTCATTAATCTCTCTCATTGAGAAATTAATATACAAAATAAAACACAGAAATTGGATGTTATAATTTATATTTAAATGAGATGAAGTGTACAAGCAATGTGTACATACATATCACATAAAAACAGATATGAAAAAAAAGAATGAACAATCATGGATTTAAAAATAAATACAGAAGAAAAAAAAAAGTCATAATATCCCTTAAACACCTCTAATAAAAATAATAATTAAATAGCAAAATGCATAATATTTTTTTAAATATCTTCAAATGTCTAATTTTTTTAATTTTCTTCTTGTTAAATTTTTAGTTTCCTTCAACTTTCTTTTTAAAGTTTCCATTTTCTTCTTTTCACATTTTAAAAGTTATCTTTAAACTAAAGCAACAATATATGCATTGACTTTTGTTCACTAGATTGTCCTGTTGGTTAAGTTTTGTCAATGAGTAAATGTCAAAAATGCATCAAAAGTCTGTGAATGATTTCCCCTCTAATACATGCTAGAATCGTCTCTCTTAGATTTCATTAGGACTCTGGATCACAATCAGGAGGTACTCCTTATCTGCAAATAGAAAACAATAAATCGAGTTACCCAATGGCAACATCAGGAATATTTAAGCAATTCAACTTCATGCTTGTAGAATACGAAATGAAATAATATGAGGCATAATAAAACATGTAAGAAGCTGACTGAAAGCAGGCCAAGGAAAGTGGGATGGAAACTGGCTGAGTGGGTTGTGAAAGGATTGTTATAGCCTTCCATACATAGCAGTGTATTCATATTTTTTCTCTTGTATGTCATCTTAAAAGATGCATATGCAAACATCATTATCAAAGCCATTGCTTTTAAGTACAATTAAAGACAAGTATTAACTACAAATATTTTCTTTGTGTCTGAACAATGTCATCATAAAAA
Organism: Sinonovacula constricta; assembly: GCA_007844125.1. Lineage (NCBI taxonomy): Eukaryota > Metazoa > Mollusca > Bivalvia > Cardiida > Solecurtidae > Sinonovacula > Sinonovacula constricta. The sequence continues at coordinate 42,693,015 of CM017565.1, read as the reverse complement.
GCAGAAACTTAAGAGTGTTAACATATAATTTATAAATTATCTGTTGTTGTTTTTTTTGTTATATTGCACAACATAATTATGGTCCCAGTGGCAACATCTTATAATTGGTCGAAGAAGACCCCAGACATATGTCTGGGTAGAACTAACTGCACACTGCAGATCAGCTGGAATACCTCTGTATATGAAAGTTACTGCCCCAACAGAGACTCGAACCCCTGCCGTAATGGACATTTTTATAAACTGTAAAATATCTACCGGTAATCTTCTTTGCATACATTTTATTTTTTAAGGGATAAATGTTGACAGAGATTTAAAACTAATACCTGTGTATTTAAACAACTTAAAGGTAGTAACTTTCACTTGCAACTGTTATATACAGTCTTAAAATTTGGTCTTATACGAAGGCTATCATTTATTAATGCAAAAGTTGCATTTTTGTTAAAATAATTGGTAGATACAAGGCAACTGATGAAAGAAAAAGAAACTGATGACTATGGGGTTTGCTGAGGGACAACAACCCCAATGTTTATGTGCATCATGTGCTGTGATCAATACTGGTAAAGGCAAAAGCAGATGTTGAACATTCCTCTTATAATCAGCATCAGGAGAGCAAACTCTGATGGAATATAAATAAGGCAGTTTAGATTAAGTAAAAAATAAAAATATTTAAAAATGCAGACCATACGGACTGAAATATTCAATTTACTGCTATGTAATCTACATCATAACAGTAAACAAATCTTAAATCTACATCATAACAGTAAACAAATCTAAAAATAAGAGTTCTTGTGTAGGATTTTTGTTTCAAGCAGACTGATAACTCACATCACCTTGATGTCACATGATTACATATTAATCAGAATCTAAACTGTTTGCATCAAGTTGCTGCATCTCAGCACTGAAATTAATTATCTCCTTCAACATCCTACTTGTCACTCTGTGTGCAAATATTAAAAAAAAATATCTACCAAACAAGCTTATATGTGCAAAATGGGGCTAAGCAAAGCTGAATCAACATAAGTGACAGGCATGTATGGCAGTATATTGTAGTAAAGACAGACAAGGGGAGTAACTCTTGTTTGATGAAGCAGTATATCCCACGTTCAGCTCATTACCATGCTACATTTGTAAACTAATCAAAACAAAACTCTAATTTATAAGCATACAACTTTTTGCATATGAATTAATATTTTCTGATAAAGACGTTACAGCAATTGGTGTAGGTCCTAATGAAATAGCCCCAAGTTGGAGCTTACTGATCTGGATCTATACTACTCTCCTAAGCATGATCAATTATAGCATTTAATAAAGAATTAATTACCCTTGTAGTGGTTACACATTAAAATTGTCCCATCAATACAAATTAAATGAGAACCAGCTGCAAAATTTTTAATGAAAAGAAATGGACATTCAATGAGGAATAATCTTCATTACAAGCATTGCTGACTTTATTTAGTTAACCTGAAGTATCTCCAAAAAGTGCTCTTCACTCAGGTAAAAAGAGCACAGCATAGAAGCAATGCAATATAAAGCATGAAAAACTGTACAAACTGATTGATTTTATTATTTATAAAAAAAGTGTTTAAAAAAAGAAAAATAACTTAGACTTGTACTGGGATGGTCTCATGCAAACAACATTAAAGCGACTTGGTCAGTGTTTTGCTTAATACCTTGCACACAGAACCACACATCAGCTATTCATAATTATGACTAACAATTACACATGAGGTGTATTACCACAATCACAGTTAGATATACTAGGCGGTTAATCTTAAGACTTTTTTTATGCTAATTGATTGCTCAGGTAATATTGTATTCCATTATTTAATTAAGGCTTGACAGGTTCGTTTTAAACAAATATTTAAAAAATGCAACTTTGACCAGTTCACTTTAAAACACCCCGAATTGTACAACAAACATGCAGGGGTTGTAGTTTTTACACTGTTAACAAAAATCTAAAGGTGTATTTCATTTTAGTAGCTAAAATAATCTATAGGATGGGCAAAGCAGTCACCCACTATAAACGATAAAAGGTATACCTTATTCATAAACTTCTTAAATATGAACAATTCAGAGAATGTGATATAATAAAACTTTTAAGGCCAATTTAAACATGCACTTTCATTAACAGTGAAAACACAAAAGCACAAAATAAATGCTAATTACGACATTGTTTGAACATGCATAACAAAAGCAAGCAAAGAAGGAAAAAATGTTCACGAGGAAAAACAACAACAATAAAGCCAGACTATGACCAAATATAAACATGCTGTTATACTTCAGTAATACTTTTTTGTGAACTTAGTTTAATTTACTTAACACCTCAAATAAATATATCCATATAAATTAAAATATAAAAAAATTATTATATAACCAGTTCCTAAATTTCTAAACAGAGTCAGGGGCATTTTTAACTCGAGATGTTAAAGAATCACTAAAAAGTGTAGTTTTTTTTCCTTAATAAATGATTTTACATGATTAAAAAAGCAATTTTAGTTTCCTTTAAATAAAAAGGGCTGAAAAAAGAAGTTTTTTACATTTATTTATAAGATAAGCTTAACAAAAGCCTCCAAAAATCACTTACTGGTATTGTACTGAAAAAAGCTTGTACTATAAATGGATTAACCTCAGTAAAATGTAAAAAAGGGACCCCAGATAGAGCTATTAAAATGTACGATCCTAAACCAAACCCTTTTTTGTAGGTACCCATTAAAATACTTATTTTGCGACAAGTGTGATGGGGGCAAGAAACATGAGTTTAAACATGGGCTTGGAAGAGAAGTAGAAGCTCAGGCCATGAAAAGTAGTGTTATCTGAAGCCCTGAACTTTAAAAAAAATGGTAAGTAGAAGTTGAAAAAATAAGTCAAAGGCAATATTAAATTAAACACCACAATCTCTAGAACAATCAAGGATAAGTTTGTCACACACAAAGGGAGGGAAAAGTGAATGCAAAAAAGCTCTGATTGGCTGCAGCAAATATTGTGGGTAGTACTAATTTGACAATCTACAATGCTGTGGCATGAATAACATATTTTTTTCTTTAATACTGTATGGTGACTATTATTTTTTAATGTTTTTGCGCTTGTTAAAAACCTTTGCCTTGGGGTTTTGTTTACATTTTTATTTTAATAATACAAATATGAAATGTTTTATGAATAAAAAAAAAACACAACAACTATAAACAGCTTGGCTGTATATTTATAATTTATATGTACAACTAAAAATAATAACTGTTTGAAGTCAGAAAGATATATAAAAAAAGAAGCTTACAAAATGTATTGTAAACTATCAAATTAGCACAATCAGATCAAGTTTTAACATAATTTGACAAGATTTCATCTAGTAGCACAACATTTGCTGCAACCTGTTGTTTTCTTTACTTAAAATGCCAAAATTGACATAATTATGCCACTCACAGAGCATGTACCAAGTTAAACTTACAAAACATAAAAAAATAAAAATGCAACTTAGAATAATTCCTATCATTGTACAATCAGTGAAAAATGTATCAAACTCTTTTTCACATGAAAAATATAAACACATGTTTTCCCCCATTTAAAGTGACATGTATTGATGACAAGACACCACAAGCACAATGGTTAAACAACATCCTAGTTTTCTACTTCTCATCTATTTGAATGTTTAGGTTTGTCTGATTTATATTTAATCTACAGTAACAAACAAACAAAAACTAAATAAAACAAAAGTAAATAAAAGTGCCCAGATTTATAACTGTTTTGACATGTATGAAAGATTTGTTTTCTTTATAAAGACTTGCTTACATTTTATTAACAACAGTTTTGCATTGCTTATAGGTAACTAAGTGTTAATAGTTTAATAAATCATTACACACATGAGAAATAAGGTTTTCCTACTATACTTTATAAATTGTGTTAGTTAAAACATTTTGTCAGTCTATCTTGGTACAAAACATTGCCACAACACATTTTATTACAAAGGTGATATGTCTCTGTATACAGTTAGTATACGAGGGAGACATGACGTACAATGACAGTGATGGTTGTAACCTCCTTTTACGCTGAGTTGGGATTCTGGATGACTATCAAGAGATAGTCATTATCTATGTACAGAGAAATGGAAACAAAAACTGTCAGTACAGTACTAAATGGAGCATGTACATACAGCTTGAAACAAAAAAAAGCGTGCCAACTGCTTTGGATTGGTTTATAAACTACTTAAGGCAATTGCATACAATATCAATACAGCCATGGTATTCATTCTATAGTAAAGTTTGCAAATGTGACTATAGCAGCATATGAAATTGCATGTTTGAAAATGCATATCAAATAAAAATGAGTCCCTTACAAAGATAGTGACAATGGTAAAATATGAACTAAACATATTTCATCTACAAAATATATTTATTTATGGTATTGAAATATGAAATTATGGTAGAAGACAATGACAAAAAAAGACATTATAATTATATTCATGACAAGTAAAGAAATTAATTTACTGTTGATATGCTTTCTGCATTTTTTATTCTGAATGATATTTATTCCAAAATATTTAAGCCAATAACACTTTTGGCTGAATGCAGATGTGTTGAAGAAATTAACCTACAGATATAACTTAAATACATTATACTTTAATTTTGGCCACTTGTGATGGCACACAGTTTGAAACCATAACACATCTGCATTCAAAGAACATCTTTCCACTGTCTGATCCCTTTTCAGCTATTTCACCCTATGTCTTTCTATATCTTTCTTCTGCCTTTGTTTCTCTCCACTTCAAAAATTTTAATACTATAATTGGAAATGCTTGTCATAGCAAATTTAATCACATCAACCATTTTTAACCAAAAAATTATAGTGATTGATGACTGTGCATTTTAAAAGAAGAACTAAAATTGTAGCTAAAATGCAAAAGAAGAAAATCAGATCAAAATACTAGGCAGTTACACTTATGCTTTTAACACTCTCTAAACTTACTCCCATCTCTGCGACCCTCTGAAACAGGGAGCTTGTGTGAGAATTGTCTCAAATATCTTTCATTATAATAAGGGAAAATGCTGCTGTGTAATATTTGCAAGGGGAACAAGCAAAGTTTTAGTATCCTGATGTTAGAAAGGTAGGTACACACAAGGCCCCTTACTCAGTTCCAGATCAAGAATAACACAGCAGATTCAAATGGTTTAAACAGCTGTGCATACTTACTTGCAAAATGCATACTTACATCAAAATTATGTTTAAAATCTACAATGTCTTAGCATTTGCATTATACCACTGATATGTAAGAGATGAAGTTTTAATATAAGACAGCAGGGCAGAATATGTTCAGCTGAGCATGTCTTTATGGTGCACAAAGCAATGCTGCATTTAGATATCCCCATTTTTCTTATAAAAAAATAAGTGCCTCTTTGTAAAATATATAAAACAGTCTTAAATAAAACATTTTTATTTGTATTTCATAAAGATAATAAACATTAACACAACAACCTTTTTTAATCACAGCCTTCAACTTCAGGAAAAATCAAGAGTGCTTCTGCAAACATTAATATCATTCACAGCAAAAAAAACAACCCCCAAAACAACCAGTGAAACAGTCTTGTAACTTTTTAAGCTACAAAGTCCAACTTACCAGGGGCAACCATGATTTCATGTCTCTTTGATCTAATTCTAAGGAAAGTAAGGTCATTATTGGGATCCAGGTCTCGAACTGTGCTTCGTGCCTTGGCAGCTAGCTGATGAATAAGGCCAGCATACTGTACAGTAGTGGAGTTGTCAAGGGTTGTTCTGATAGGAATGCCTGCAACAAAAAGTCATCAAGATAAACAAATATCAATATTATAGCAAAACAGAATGGGTAAGTCACAGACAATGATCTACAAACTGACAAATAAAAAAGGGCTAACTTTTCATTTTAGATTATAGCAAACCAGTATGAAAAAGTCATTTGCTTGTACCAGAAATCTCAAAACCACAAAGATGTAAGTTAAAAAAAAAACACTTAAATAATGAAAAATCAATACCTTCTGAATTTACAATGATAAGGCCCTGAACTCCTTTATGGCCCTGGATTCTCTTGATGGTTTCCTCGACCTCAGACTGAAAGATATCAAAGAGTATGTCAGACAACATATCAACAACAGAATGCTTATTGATAAACATTTAAGAGAATTATCGTAAACAAATAGATGTTCAGAGCAACCAGATTTCCTTGGTTATCCTAAATATTTTAGATGTGCTTAATTTCCACTAACAGAATAATTCTAATTGCACCATATTTATAGCTCTTTTGCTGTAAAAGCCAATTTTAAAAGGCATGTCCCAAACAATTCCTTTGTCTAAAATTACAATTAAGAAAATAAAACAAAAGAATAGTGGTGCTATGATGAAAAGTAATAAGTATTATACAGTACATTTATAATAATGATTAGGCACTCACATGATTGGAGGAAATGACAAATGCTAATTTACATTCATGCATTTTTATCCTCTTTTAGTATTTGTCATTTTGAGCTGACCCTTAAAAACTAAAAGGAAATGTGCTATCGTAACACTGGTTGAAATTGTGTGTTAAAGTGAATCTTTTGTGATCATTTCTGCAAACTATTTCTGCAAACAATTTCTGCAAAATGGTTAAAATTAAAGTTAAAATAACATTTAGATATGATGCATTTCAAATAACTTCAACATCATCTTGAATTACAAGTATTTGTTTAAATTATGTGCCTTGTTGGATCATCATTTATCCTGACATCATCTAAAATGAGAGTTTAAGACCATATGATATAGGCAATTTCCAAATAAAGGTTAACTCTAAGAATGACTTCAGAAAAACATTTGACTCTGTATAATTAAATGAAAAACCCGAACCAAATCACTATATTTAGAACAATTTCAAATTTTGGTAATGTAACGAAAGGCTATTAGTATTCATCTTTCAACACTTGCTGCAATATGATCACTATACAGCACATGCTTGGTACTGGAACGAATTGTACCTAGTGGGAGTTGGTTTGGCAAGATTTGTTCAGCATTCATGTCACCAAGGGAACTACTTGAAAGTATTTAAGAAAAAATGTGACAGTGTTTACCAACAAGTACTGAAATAGACAATATCTATTGAAAACTCATTTTCTTCTAACTTTTGTTTTCCTTCTAACTTTTGTAACTAGAATAGATAAAGAATGTGATTATTGGTGTCAGTTGTAGTGACTGAACATATAATCAGCAAAGATGCAGAAACACAATGCGATGCCCTATAATTGCTTAATCATTACACATGAAACTATCCATTTTGTGACATCAAATTCAGCTAGATGTAACTTTAGGAACCAGTTGTGGTGTATAATTCGGTAATAAAGCTAAATTATTTGTAAGAAATCCATATCTTACCATTTTGGTGAACTTGATCTGTCAAGACGAGTAGTGAAATCGTTGCTAGGCTTCTGCGCACGCCCAAACTTTACTTCCTCTGACTAATCACAGTCTCTAAACATCAAGTTGTGTTTTTATTTAAATTTGATCCTTGTTGAAAATTTATTTATCAAAGTAATACATTTTTAATTGTTATAAATAATTTTATGCTTTTTATTTTTAGTTAGTAATTATGTTGTCCATTTCAGATTTTTGCCGAATGGAGACTACAATCGGACCACAATCGGGACCCCTCGGCGATTTCTTAGTTATTTTCCGAAAGTTACGGAAATGGCCGAGTTGTTACGATTGATCGGACCAGTCATTATTCGGATTATCTCAACTATTTTTCTCAATTTGACCTGACCGAGTTGCAGCGAGTGTACACAATCGTTGGTTCCCTGCATGGGCTTATTTATCAGCACAGAAACAGGCATAAGTCTCGTTTTATAAAAAAAATAACAAAATAAATGTTTAGAATTTCGACTTTCAGTTACATTGTCATACCTTGACACAAAGCAATTCATGAAAAAGTCTGTCGGAAATTTTTCTCGCTAACTGCGTTTATTTGAAGGTTTAAAATGTCAAAAATGCCAGAGTTACATAATGGTCCAGTTGTCATTATTGAGCAGGTTGTGATGAAAAAATCTATTTCCTTACTTCATTGTGTGTCCATTCTTTGCTCAGTGACAGGCCATGTTTCTGTGTTTGTCGCACCAACAGCAATTCTAAGATATACTGGTTCTATTGGGTTGTCACTTGTAATGTGGCTGGTTGGAGGTGTAATGAACCTTTTCTTAGCACTCTGTTACACAGAGCTTGCTACAATGTTCCCAATGGCAGGGGGTCCATATGCATATGTGAAAAAAGTGTTTGGGGATTTTCCAGGCTTTATGATATTCTGGGGATATATTGTCTTAATATCAGGACCATTCTGGGCTTTAAATGCCTATACAGCTGCCATCTACATGATGAAGCCATTCTACAAAGTCTGTGATCCGCCTGATTTAGCAGCCAAGTTTCTCGCTGCATGGTTAATCTGTGAGTACTCTAGTGCTACATTTTTAATTGATATCAATAACTGGGATACAGGATGTAAAGCTTTGGCCACAGTCATTGAAGACCCTAAGCTCAATCCCAGATCAAATTGTAAAGTTTAGGCAGGTACATTCAATGACTCATAAGCTTCTATCAGATTGAAAACTTTTCTGTAGGAAGATCCAGTCAACCTGCAAGTGCCAGCAATTCTAACCACATGTCACAATGATATGTTCAAAGTAAAAAATGTTGAACTGTTGCTTAAAGCTGTTAATTATATTCATTTCAAACATAATATACTTGTTCACTATCCAAAGCAGAATCTATTTAAAAAGAGCAGGCAACCCTAAAATAAAATGTTGCAGAGTTATGCCCCTTTTAAAACTTTACCTAGCATTATTATCTAGCATTAAGGACTGTGGAGATCTGTCTTCAGACAGATTTTGTTTCATTTTAAGCAGAATTATTTGGTTATTATGTAAGGACATTGCACACTGTGACTAATCAACCCTTTCATTTAATGTTTTTTTTTAAAAAATGTTGTCATTGCATGGTACTTTTTTTGAAAGGATTACTTTTTTTTTGCAAACCACGTTTTCTTTATAAACATTTATTACTTGCAGTGTTGTTTGTTGCCATCAACTGTGTATACATGAAGTTTGTAACAAAGATTCAATCAGTCCTGACCATGAGCAAACTGTTGGCCCTACTCCTGGTGATTGTCTGTGGGCTCATTCACCTATGCACGGGTATTGTATAAAACTAACACTATGTACACACATATATATATATAGAGAGAGATCGGTATTTAGGATTAAGCTTAGAAAAACAACCACATGCAGTTATATCGGGCAACCTGATCATACTAAGGTTATACCCAACTACTCAATTGTTTTTTCATGATAGGTTAACTGAAGATTTTTTTTATTATTATTTTAAAGAATCTAGTGGAGATATGGTCTTAAGTGTATACACTTGCCTATGATTATGTATACAGAGCGTTCGGTTGACCCGAGCTCCTGGGTTTTGACACACAAAAATTCGGAAATACCCCTAATTGACGCACATCAATACAGCGGCAGGGGTCATTTTGATCCGTAACAATTTCTACCCATGCGTCCGTCAAAATTGCCTACAGCTTCAAAAGAAGCGAGAAATGTCTGCATATTAATGAGTACAGATTTCCACACACACACACACATCAATTACCTTCTGCTAGGAGAAAAACAATAAGTAGGCGGAGCCTGCATAATTAATAAGAAACAGGTGCTCGAATCCTGTCAATCGACACGTTTGCTCGTGTGCGCGGTTAATTTTAATATGGTGTTTTGACAGAGGTGTAGAAAAGTAATAAATCTTTATTGATCGGCATCCGTTTACTCGTAAAACATGTCTGTAGAATCCCGATGCATTGGAAGCAATTAAGGGCGACTGTAGGCATTGTATAATTACTTGATTGGGTCACCTAAATGTGTGATTACTGAAAAGGTGCGAAGTGGTGCGTCCGAGTTTAACTATTTGACAGATTAGAACTATGTACACCAATACAGCAAATCGATTGATCGTATCTACGAAAGATGTACTTGTTACTTGAATGGTTGAAATTATGGCTAAAAAAAAGCTTGTTTGACGTTTTGATATTTCAAAATTAGTTCTGGGCACAGACTTAAGTTTGACACAGCACATTTTGTACTGAAAACCAGGTTCTTTTTGTCTTGCCTGATGGTGCCTTTAGATATATTTAGTTAGGATATAATACTTGTTAAATGCGTTACTGGGTGGCCAAGAACGTCGACTCTTATATTTGTAATTGGTTTTGGAGTGACGTCAGTTTTTAGAAGCGATATTATTTTTAACGGTGACAATGTAACAATGTTTATTGATATGTTGTATTTTTTTTATTTGATTGTCCTAATTGAGATGAGACTATTAAGCAATATTCAGTTTATTTACTTGTCCCTAGTAAACTATCAGAAGTATCAATAATTCCCATCAAGGCTTATTTATACAAAATGTTATAATTATATATACAAGTATTATTATATACAAAAAAATGATGAATTAAATGTTTTAAAGAGAAAAATATAAAGATCTGAAGAAAAACCTAAATTCTAAAAAAAAATGAAAAATTAATTAACTGTTAATAGTAAAACACAATCAACATTGCTATAACAGCACATTTGCACTTTATGATGTGATACACGACACTGATATGACCCTCAGAAATTTGAATTTGACCCCTGAAAATTTTGACTGAGGGGTCAATGTTCCTTGAAGTTCAGAGTCTACAGAACGCCCTGTATATAATAAATAAATAATCAACTTTAGCTGTACAGCATCAATTATTTAAAACTGTCAGAATTAGGCTATATCAAAAACTGAAGTAATTAAATCTAAAGGGTAGTCTGTAATCCCTTCCAGCCTATACTGTTATTTTATATATAGCCACATGTATTTTTTGCACTATATACTTATCAGCTAAAATTTCCTAGCTTTGCTTTGTTATGGTCATAAGAATTTACAGTCAGAAACCATGTATTACATAGTGAACTAATGTATTCAGTTGAGATACATATTAAAGGTATTTCTCCATATATTCTTTTGCCCATCTTGTGTAAATATAAGTATTGTCTCTCGGTCAACTAACATTCATAAAAAAGTGTTGCACGTTTATTTAATTAACAAAAGGGTGATGGAAGTGTTAACATTTTGGATATTCTAAAAGCTAAGATGATGATCATGTTTACAGCTATCCATGCCTTGATTTTGTTTATTTTTAAGATGGTCCTGATAATCTGACACATGTTTGGGAAGGGACAGTCGAGGAACCATCAATCATTGCTCTTTCTTTTTTTTTTTCTATTTTTACCTATGGGGGCTGGTAAGTTATGTTACATAAAAAAAATATAAATATGTTATGTCCTTTTGCTGTTTGTATTTCTTTTGCATGTTTGTGTAACATGTTCCTTGACTGAATCTAAATGCTGCAATGCAGGTCAGCTGAAAGACCTCCCAACATGAAAGTTCTCACCCCAACGAGGACTCGAATCTTTGCCATGTAATGAACCATCAAGTCAAAGGAGTTTGAGTTATAAATCAGTCCGCTGTGAAGAGGGTGTATATTATATGTGTGTATATATATATATATATATATACATATATCATTTCCCTCTAACCGACTGGTCAGCCTGTAACCTGATAGATTTTTATATTTCTACTCACATATTTTAAGTTGGACCGGATTATACTCTGTTCACATTAAACTTCATTGTATTCGGTGCCGTATGACCTGTCAAGTTTCAGTGGGTTTAAAACTCAAAACACAAACACTGGTCAGCCTGTTGTCAGGATTATGTGACTGAGCTTGGTGTCAGGTACTAGGGGTTCATTGCATGCTACATGTATACTCTGGGATAGAAGCATAGTTTCTGCTTCAAGGGGATGAGATCTCCAGATAACTAAATGGTCATTGGTGAGATTGTAAAATAAAACAAAATACAACCATTATTAAACATTGTTATGATTTTAATCTCTTCCAGAATTTGGTACATTGTTTGTTTTATAAATATTTCTAATGAGATATGTTTCTCCTCAATGTCCTAATCTTTATTACTGCTCTGGCACCTTTATATTAACTAAATTAAATGCACTTACACTCCTATAAAAAAGGCTGGATCCAGAAAATTATGGTAGGGGGCTGAGGAGGGGTATGAATCAAGATCCATTCAGCTTTATTGCAGAAAATACTATATATATATATATGTTTGTGTGTATATATATATATATATATATATATATATATATACACACACAAACACACAGAGTAAGGGATCCTAACTTAAACCTAAGCAGTCAACAGACAAAATTTACTTTAAAGGATTAGTATTTTTTAAGCTTACATTTATAATGTGTTTTCACAACTCTACTCTTTTACCCTGTTGGTGAGGGGAGGGGGGGGGGGGTATCCATCCTTGCCTGTAAATGGTAGTTAATTAATACATGTATAAACATTCATGCCCTACTCAGTGTAGTTGTTGTTAACTTTTTGTTAACATTTTACAAAGTTAACACAAAATCATTTATTTTAGTAAAAGCAAAACCCATTTTGTAAAAAAAAAGATGTATACTTTCAAAAAGTATAAAATAATATCAGATTGCAGATGACATATATGCCAAAATATGCCATGGAAATGGCTGATAATTAGGAATAAACTTTCTCAAAAAAAGGAATTTATAATGCTCTTCGTATTTTGGTCCTGAAATGTAAAATTTGTCTGTCACAAGTTTTGTCATTTCTTTCCATGCCAAAATCAGAAAAAGACTTCAGCAAAATGTGTGCAGCAAGAAATGGTAGGATAACTTAAACAGTAGCTATACTCATAGAATGATAAAGCATTTTTTTGTTTAAGCTGTACATGTTGAAAGTGAAATTGATTTCTCAAATATTTCTTATAGCTGCCTATTATCAAAAATAGAGCTATATTTTTATAAGGGAATAACATAACAATTTATTTAGAAAATCATTTGCTTTGCACCGGACCTGGTAGCGCAATGGGTAGAGCGTCGGCTCCAGGTACGGGAGACCCTAGGTTTGATACCGGGCTGTGACATACCAAAGTCATTAAAAATGGTAGTGGTATAGCTCCCTTGCTAACGTTCACGCAAATATAAGGGTGTTTCCACGTCTGGTTGGCCCGGTGTCAGGATAATGTGGCTGCGTTTGGTATCATGCCAGGTGGTCACAGCATGCTATACACAGTGAAGGCAGCACTATATATGCTTCAAGTGGACACTCTCCAGATAACTGAAATACTGTTGGTGGGATGATAAACCCAATAAACAATAAATATCATTTGCTTTGCCACAAATTGTATAGTACAAATCATCAATACATCATTGGAAAGTGTTGTTTTTTTAATCTTTGTACACCTTACCATACATAGTCTGCCAGTTATAGATTGTACTTTAATGTTGCAGGCAAATACTCAATGTATTGATGGAAGAAGTAAAAGAACCTGGCAGGTAAGAGATATAGTCATCATTATTTTCATTCTTTATAAGTAAGGTTAAAGGTTTTTGATATTTTTTGAACATACAGAAATATTATAATAATAAAATGAAGACTGAGTTTTAATTGGTGGGCTCGTGTACCTGGTTAAAGAACTGTGCTTATGATAAATTTCTCAATAGAAGAACTGTATCCTGACATATATCTGAGTGCAAGCACTGTGCCAGGCCCCACGACACATATCTCAGTTGAAGTTCTGTGCCTATGACAAATTTTGTCATTCAGAGTACTGTCATACAAAAAGTCTGCTTGAATGTCTATTCACAACTAGTTTCCACTTTGGACCAGCTATTTGCCTTGAAATAAACATCTTCTGGTGCCATAGTTTAATTGTAACAAAAGTTTTAAGCCAAAAGAAAATAAGTTATATTTTCATATACTTACAATTATTTGAAGGCTTGTATTGTTGTCTGAGCACAATATAAAGTTAATCATAGAAAGTTCACATCTATGCTATTGTTTAAATTTAATCTTTCTTCTTAGATAAAAAATCTGTTATTTTAAGATTATTTCTTTATAGTTGTTCAAGTTCAACATAAATGTTAAAGCAAGACAAATTCACTGTTTTGACAACTATTATTTTGATTGAGACCAACACTGTTGTTACAGGGATGTTCCTCGGGCCGTTTACATCAGCTTCTTCATCATCACCACAAGTTTCTTCCTGATCAACATTTCATATTTCATTGTGCTCTCCCCACAAGAGATTCTCCAATCTGAAGCTACAGCAGTGGTAAGACTAAGAATAGCCTTGTTTAGTGTAGCATTGTTTCTAAAGATCGTGCTGCAGTAAAGAACTTTGTAAGTTTTACTTTGTTTCTCAGGCACAGGCTCATAGAGTTATCTGTACTAATCAGGTAAGAATAAAAGGTCTTAATGTAAAATCACTGCTTTCTATTGTAAATGCTTAAATCAGTATAAATTACTTACTTTAGAATTTTTATAAACTTATATAAACATTAAAAAGTATTTTTTTATCTGTTGACAAACATTTCTCATGCTATTTTACTAGAAAGGGATATATTTTGGACCTCTTAATGCTGTTTTATATTTCAGACAGTAAGGTTGCATTGCAGTGATACATAAACACAATATTAATTTTAATCAGCCCCTCATTGAAAGCTATTTATATTTTTATATTTATATAAGTGCAGTAGCTGACCTTAGAAAAATGTTTTTTACATGTTAGTTTTTGATTTGTCTGATTTATTTTGCTTTTTAGGAGTTTTTCCGAAGCTTTTACCCACCGTTTGAAATTCTCATCTCTATTCTGGTATCAATCACTGCCATTGGTGTTCTCAATTGCTCAATATTGGGCCATTCAAGGTATGTGAACTGTGTGTTTCAATATAGTGACAAAATCAATGATCATAACTTATTGTCATTACAAAGCATACCTAGAAAAAAACAATTTAATTGTACCGGCAAACTACATCAGGATAATAAGTCTAGGCATGGAAGGCCTCAGTGTCAGACCCAGGGTGCCACATACAATAGAAGTCATTTTGTCCATTTGCTTACCATCCAGTAGTAATGAGGTAGTACCACAGCTGGTCGCCCCTATTTCAGTATAATGTGACTGGGTATGGTATCTTCAAGTATTCATGGCATGCTGTCACAGTTAAGGCAGTGCTGACCCCAGTACCTCAGTACCTAAAAGTTTGTTGGTAGAACAATTAACCTAGAAAGAAAATAAACCGGAGTTACTGGTACTTCCCATACCTGGAGACATCACAAGAATGCTGTTAACAGCTGCTCCATGTCCAAAGTTATCTATTCTCCCTTTACCTTGAACACTTACCATTACTCATTACATGTCTACATTTCCCTAGGATGCTGTTCGCAGCTGCCCGATGTCACCATGCCCCACAGGTTCTCTCTATGATCCACACAAGATACCTTATGCCCTGGCCTGCACTGGTCACACTGGTAAGGTGGTGAAGTTAGGTTTCATAAACTGTTGTTTCTCAAGTATTTAAAACGTTTCAGACAAATATTGTTTGGTCATGTAGCATACAGATAACATTTTAACATTGAAATCTGCTATATAACCATAGAAGAATTGTATCATGCAATTTTTCCCAGATATATGCATTGTAGAACTGAATGAACATTCCTGGGTTTTCAGTAAAATAATCAACAGTGACTATGTTTTGTATAAGAGGTCTAATACAATTTTAATCAAATGAATTTCATGCTTACACTTTGGTAATGAAAAGCATTTATTTTTTGTTTCTTAAACATGTTTGGTAAAGAAAGTAGTTTTTTTTTATTACAAATAATAAATATAACAAATGACTTCATCTATTGTTTACTGATGACATTTATCTGTCACGTTCATGTAAGATCTTCCAGCCGATTAGGGTCAGGTTTTTTTTTTCTCTAACATTGCCAGTATGATCATAATTATGTCAGCATGATGCTTGCATCAAAACAAAGGAAAATATTAATATACAAATGTTTATGCAGGTAATAACTGTTATTTCTAAATAAATAGATGTTGCTTTGTTTTGTTCCAATTTTTGTAGTTCAATTAACCTATGAACCACCTATGCTGATGCAAGACTTGTGCAAAGACTACTGTTTTTAATTTGATGTGTTGTAGAGTGTGATGTCGTTGATACTGCTGTTCTCAGGTGGACTGTTTGACATGATGAGATTCATCAGCCTTTTCTCTTCCCTCATGTCTCTGGCTGTTGTCATAGCTCTCCTGTATCTACGATGGACCCAGCCCAACATACACCGGCCATATAAGGTAAGAGTTTATAATATAACATGCTAGCAACCTTAAAAGATTCTTATTATATGTTGATTGCCAATATTGCATCAATTTTGGACTGAAGCACTTGCTTTTTATACATGTCTCATGAGTATGTTCATCTGTATGTCAGTGTTCATCACTACCGGTATTTCAGGCTCTTTTGTTTGTGTGCCTGTCTCCTAGCTGAGTCCTGGGCACTTCATAAGTGCACCTGTGCTATAATGATAGAAATGTCGCTGCACTGTATCAACAAAAATGCTGGCAAATCTCATTCCATCCCATCCTAGCTGAGTATGTTCATCTGTATGTCAGTGTCCATCTCTATTTCAGTCCCTTTTGTTTATGTGCCTGTTTCCTAGCAGAGTATTTATCTGTATGTCTTGTGCATTTTATTCAAAGCCTCGTTGTTTGTGCCTGTTTCACAGCTGATATATGTTTATCTGTATGTTTGTATACATTTTTGTGCCTGTCTCCCAGGTGATATATGTAATCTGTATGTTTGTATACATTTTATTTCAGGTCCTGTTGTTTGTGCCTGTCTCCCAACTGATCTTACTGAGTATGTTCATCTGTATGTCTGTGTACCAGGACCCCAAGAAACTGGGTGTGGCCATAGCTATTCTGTCTGCAGGGATTCCTGTCTACCTGCTAGGTGTTAAGTGGCAGTCAAAACCAGTCTCCTTTAACAGAATTATAGGTAATTTTCATGGCTGTTGTTTTATACCCCCTAATCTGATGTTTTTTGATGCATTTTTTACCCAAAAATATTTAGTGAAAGAACACATGGCAATATAAAATACATTTTAATTATAATTTATATTTTTATTATAAATGAAATAAATACAACCAAATCATTGAGCTTATGCAATCAGATTTGAAACTAAGCAAAAAAAAGTGATGGCCATTATTTTTTCCAATTATCTGAAAAAGAGCCAGATGTATAATCCTTCTATGTTTGCTTGAAATTAGGTTCATAAAAATATGAGGAAAATGAGCTCATTTAAACACCAAGGCCGACAATAATAATCACATAACAACAAGATCTTTGCATTTCATAACAATTGCAATATAACAATGATTATACATACAATCACAAATATCATTTTTCATAATGCTAGATAAAAGTCTAAAACCTTGAGATTTCAAGTTAACTTTTTTAATACGTTGTTTCTTTTACATTTTCAGATAACATCACTCTTTTTATTCAGAAAACTTGTTCTGTTACAAAGACTGAATGATTGAAGACTTATTTTGTTGTTTGATTCAACAGTCAACCTTTGATCTCATCGATCTCACTGAAAGTAGGCTGCAGATAGCGTGCTGCCTTTAATGACACATGACACCTAGTTTGATCATGTAAGGGGAATAGTAATGAAACAAAATCTAACAGCCAAGTGTCAGCAGCAATAATTTCATATGTGTAATGAATTGCCATTCTTTAAGTTTAAGTTGGCAGTATAAAACGATGTGCCTAATTGTTGTTATTGTTGTAGGCATTTTTATGGGGACAGCTGCTATATTTTCCTTTTTATATTTGTTGACATTTAAAAATCTCACCTTGTGCTTTTTTGAAAGCATAGTGGTAGACATAGACTATATTTTTAATTATAATTTATATATTATTATTATATTATTATATATTATTATATTATTATATATTTATTATATATTTTAATTTTATAATTTAAGCTGGATTATTGATCTTTTTTGTAATATTTGAAAGATAATTGCTTTAATAAATATTTCTACAAGCTATGATGATAAATAAACTTTATTAAAACATGAATAAGCCATTGTTATATCAAAGGGATTATAAGCTACAACATTTAACAATATTTTCAAAACCAAAATGATGATTTGTTTACTTTATCAACTTTGTTACCCCATGTATACTTGTGAATTTAATGGCTATGAGTCACAATGTAATTCTTCTGATTGGTCAATATTTAGTCAAATGTGAGTCAAAAAATAAGTACAAATGATACCAAAAAATTGTATAAATGATCCAAGGACTTGGTCACACACAATAGGAAAAGAAATGATCTTTTTTAAGCAAACCTTTGACAGTTGATTTGACATCTCTAAATAGAAACAAAAATATTAACTGTGATATTCTACAATAATTGTTGTTTTTATCTGTTTTATATAAAGGTCTGATATATGTTTTTGATGTATTTTTGTGCTGATGATATCTCTAAAAGGAGGTAGGATTGCCAGCCATTGATCTTGAACTTGTAAAATCATATTAGTAATTTTTTTTTTACAATTTGGAAAAAGGGATTGTTGAAATGCTTACGCTGTTGTCATTGTCAAAAATTCTTTATTCTTCTAACAAATTAAGACTAACGTTATGGTAATTTATACAGTTGGAGAACCTGTATAGCTGAATATTGACCCTGAACATTGTTTTTGATCATTATACTATGCAGGTCTTATAAATATATTGCTGTAATCATATTTCTTTAGTATAATAAAAATCAAGTATGTCTTCTGAGTGTAAAGGCTTGTTCTGATAACAGTAGATAACTGTGGAATACATTTACATAATATAAATCAGTATATTGTATATTTACCGCAAATGGCCAGTGATTAAATGTGCTAGTTTTGAATTTGTTTTTTGATAGTGAAGTTGTTTTTGAATTATGCTTTAGACCAAGGCCCCATGTTCAATCTGCATTTGTTTCAAATAAAAGACATTGGCAGCGATGGCATCTCTCCTTGAGAACATTAGGGGTCAGCGTTACGACTGCTTCATCAGTGCCAGGATAGTGTGATCATCTGGCTTCTGTTTCTGGGGCACCTTATTAGTGCCCCTGCCAGTTATAAAGTGTTAAGTCAAATAAAGAGAAGAAATTTCTTTGATTAAAGATAGATTTTAAGTTGGGCCACTTTTCTAATTCACATGACTTGTTTTTGTTGCTGCAAGATAATTCAGTATGACTTAGTATTTCATTTTAGGTAGTATTTTATATATCCTCGTTTAGTTCTTGTTTAGTTCATGACAACTTTAAATATATATAGTATATATATATCTGAATATTCATATACAATATTGTTTTGTAGATATCATGAAATTTGGGATAGTTTATTCTTTTTCTTACAAATAATAGGAAGGAGTGACATATTTTTTAAGATCGTAGATTTTATACGTATGTTTACTATTTAACATGGAACAGTTTTTGTTTTATTCAATAGCAGGATAACTATATGTTCTGTATGATACTTTAATTTAGCACATTATAAGGTAAAGTTTTTAACACATCTTTGTTTATACATTTTTTGGCAATACTTGTAAAATGTTCATACTTCAAGTGTGTGATTGAAATCATCATACAGCAAATCTATACACACCTTTTTGTATATGAAAATAACTTTTTTGAATGCAAAAACATTTTTCTTTTGTAAGAAAACATTTCATTTTTTAAAACGTTATCTCTTTAGATTTGAGTTTCCTAAACTTAAAACAGGTGCATAACAAAGACAAAAACTGTGACAAAATCTTTTAAGTATTATCAAATGCACTAAAAAAACAACGTATAAGAGATATCCTTGCTTAAACATTTGATTGTATTATATTGTTTCTAGTCAACATATTTTGATTTGATTTTGATTGTTCTCAGAATATTACAGTATTTGTGTTTATTTTCCTTTGTTGGCATTTTAGGTCAATTTACATAGTAAATGTACATGTGATAATTTAAAGACATATGAAATCATCATACAGCAAATCTATACACACCTTTTTGTATATGAAAATAACTTTTTTGAATGCAAAAACATTTTTCTTTTGTAAGAAAACATTTCATTTTTTAAAACGTTATCTCTTTAGATTTGAGTTTCCTAAACTTAAGACAGGTGCATAACAAAGACAAAAACTGTGACAAAATCTTTTAAGTATTATCAAATGCACTAAAAAAACAACGTATAAGAGATATCCTTGCTTAAACATTTGATTGTATTATATTGTTTCTAGTCAACATATTTTGATTTGATTTTGATTGTTCTCAGAATATTACCAGTATTTGTGTTTATTTTCCTTTGTTGGCATTTTAGGTCAATTTACATAGCAAATGTACATGTGATAATTTAAAGACATATTAGAAAGAACAATGTCAGTTGAATAGTGTAAACAAAACTTAATAAATATTAAGATCCATGTACATTGTAAGCTTATTCTAGATTGTGTTTAAGATTATTTGTTGATCTTTTAACCCAATTTTTATTGATTTTTCATTTATAACCATCATTTTTATGACTGTTAAATTGCTGGGTAGGTTGTGTAATACTTGTATGAGATATTGAGTTTAACTAAAGGGCACCAGGTATTTTTATTGCCTTGTCTATACATCTAAACGACAAATGAATACATGTTTGTTTTATAATTTAAGGTATACTATTCCCTGTAACAATACAGTCCTTGGAAATGTTGGCTGTTCAAAAGAGGTTAAATCACCCATTGTATAAAATGAATACCTTTATACTTAATACCTAAATAGTTGCTTCGATTTATAAAAAATATATATTGCCCATTATTGGGTTGTAGTGTTTAGTGGAGAATCCCCAATATGCAAAAAAAGGGAAAAAAGAGTATGTTAATTGTGTAAGTATTACTAATTGCAGTAAGTGCCATATATAATTTGGATGTATTTTTTCTTTGCATTATCTCTTACCTTATATTGTATTTATATTTTTCATTCTGATATTCAGTTCCTTTTAAATTTTAATTCAAACATTGTTAATATCAATCCCTAAACTAATTATACATGCCTTTTTTACATGACATTATGCATAGTAGTATAATTAGAATTTTACTGTTTTACCACTAGTTTTGACAATGTCAATATTTATTATCAAACATTATCAAACATTATGTTTCTTTGTTCTTGCTTTTTTCAGATTTATTCAAGGATGACCTTTATTTGTAGACAAAAAATTTGTTAAAATGTGAAACTTCATATTAATCATATTTTGCCTTATATTGTTAGCTTTAATTAAGTTTCTTGATGCAAAATAAAGTAAAAATTTATTCCAGTGTTTTGTTTGTTGCTGTTAGTTATATCATTAAAATGTTATCAACATTTTAAACTCTAACTCGAAATTTGAGAGTTGGTAGCGGTTTCCTGTATAAAAGTAAAAACATAAAGGTCTTGTTTGAAATAGTTACTGATTCTAGCTAAGATTTATTTGATACATACCGAGTACAAATGGTCTAGCACCAGGATATTTAAAATCTTACTGTCAGTAGAGCAATAGAGAACTTTGAAGGGAAGTCACTCGGGTAATTATATCAATATAAAATCGACGCAGTTAATCCCCTTGGTTAAACATAAGGAAGAGAACCGATAACAATGGAACAACGTCAACGCCCTTGACATGCTACATTCGGGATTTTGTGAACATTGATTTATATTTGTTAGGTGGTGAACAAAATTCTCTGACAGAACTCTACTAAATATATTAAACTTGTTATTGCGTCACAGCAATATACGTATCAGCTTGAACTTAGACTCATTTCAGCGCATTGCGGCGCATTGTCAAAATGTAACAAGATAAAGGAAAGAAATGACACAATGAGGGATCTACATGAAGTACATTTTGAATATATCTTTACTGACAATAACAAGTTGATCTACAATATTGCAACAAGTTGTTTGCGAATCCATATGTTACCCACAATTCATAACTACGACCAAGATAGTATACATGTATGTTTACAAATGCAATCCAACTCCAACGTGAGGTTTAACGAAATGAACTTGAAAAACGTGGTCTGTTTGGCTGAGTTTGACATTCTATTGGGGGCTTTACGTTTCCCATTGACGCGGTTGGTAGAAGAACCGGCTGCATCCAGTGGAGACTGGAATTTCCAATTATAGCCACGAGTAAATGAGGATCGTTACAAAAGATCCTAAAATTATGGTATGAATTTCTTCCAAGATGATGCTTAGTGTTCTGAAATATTGCGTCATCACATATCAGGAAGCACGCATGTAGTGTGTTGGTGGCGGGCGCGCTTATTCTCGAGCTGTGGATGGCATATCAGAAATTTATTAACAGATATAATGGTTGAAGTGACTGACACAAGGGAACAATGTTGATATTCTTTTTACATACAGATTAAAATAAAATTTGTAAGGTATATATGTGCCGGGATAAGCAAAAGCGGCGATGAAATAAATGTCGACAAACGTAATGATTGAAAGGTTTAAATTGTTGATTATTACCCTCTGTGATGTAAATGATGATTATAATAACGGCGCATTTATACATATGCTCATGTAATGACGGTCCTTACTAGTCACTTTATAGAATTGAGGTTCATGGCTTACTCCAGATATTTGCTTTTGTAAGTTGTTTCTGTCTGAAACATTTACTTACGAACTATTGAGCATTTGTTGATTGTATAAACAATAAACACAGATCTCCACAAGCAAGTTCGATTCGTTAAGATCATATACGGTAATAAATACGTCAATCCTTTGAAAATAGAAGCTTCTAAACCGCACTGGTTCGAGTCGCGGTCAGGGCGAGAACGTTCATGAATGTGGCGAGGTTTTCCAGTAAATTTACGGCGCGCCGGTGGCCAAACATAAGTGTTCCTCCGGAAATAATTAGCTGGACCGCTAAAATAATCTCCATTGTGTAAGTGCGATGTAACAAAAACAAAAGTAATCAGAAGAGTGAAAATGTATACGTCTAAAATGATCACAATTGAGAATACGTATATATTTAACAACCAAAAAGTTACATATAATTTCGCGTTATGATATAGCTGTGTATTTGCTTTACCTTTTTATTCAGGGTTTTACGGAACACCGACCCTTGATAGGTCGAATCCGCGGTCTCCTGTACCTGTAGCTGACGCTCTACCAATTGCGCTACCATTTCCAGACATCCATTGTGGCTTCTGACCGACAGTCTCTATTATGGGTATTGTAGTTCTAATACAATATTTCCGGGTCGTTTACAATAGACATGTGCTGAACAGTTATTGTCCCAACGCAATCCCCAAGCAGAGTTGTCGTTCGTACCTCATTGTACCAGATATACATAAATATATAAAAATTAAATGTAATTATTATTAGAACTATTTTCATGCCTAATTACACGGATGGAATAATCAAGCAGATGTAAACACACAATCTCCGAGCAGAGTTGTTGTTTATACCTCACAACCTTCTGAGCCAATCACAGAGCTGAATGGAATGGAAGCCGATGTGCAAGAGAGTGTTCCTAGCGGTCAAAAGGGTTGGCTTATAATCAACTAGTTTGTCAATTAGGTTGAATAATTTAAATTAAAGGTAGGCTGCCTAAGTACCAAGATGTATGCCCCACGTATGGACCGGTAATTCAAACTTCAGGAAACTTGCCCAAAATGTTTAGTTGCCCTTAATGTTTCGACTGGTGTGGCTATGATATTGTAGAGGCGCCAAATTTGCCAACACACACTTAACTTTCAGGGTTATCGATATTGGGAGTTAACTTACAGCAGTTTTCTATGTATAAATGGCATCCGTTTTCTGTGGATGATCCCCTTTTATAGTAAAATCGTCGAAAAAATATATTGAATCTCATAATGACTCACACACTAACTCAATGATGACATTAAAATGTCTTCCTTTAAGTTGATTTCTAAAACTGTAAAATATGTTCTTATTGATTAATCAGTGATATTTATAATGTGATCATGTACATAGTTATTTCTTCCACGACAGTGTATACACGGTCCGTTTCTTCTCGGTGGTAATCGGATGGAAATTACCAGAATGAATCAGAATTCATGACCTTTGTTTGAACTCTGGCCAGACATTTCGACAAAATCCTCAATATGGACCGGATTATCGTGCCACTTGTCTGATAGGACTCAACTCATCATATTTGTAACATATGTATACGGCAACAATTGTACATGTATAAATAGCTGTAAGAAACGTGTACTTTCGCACATGTAGATCCAGTTTACGTTTACCGTCTAGAGGTGGAAATGATCTTCAACAGTGTCATATAAATCAATGTTTGTCTTAAACATGGTATCCAGAGTTCACTGATTAGTTTACTAGGGTGTCAGGTTGTGTGAACTTTGTGTAGGGTGAGAGAGTCAAGGATTGTTGAAAAAAACACAACTTTTGCTCCAGAAGTCAAATGTCTGAATGGGAGTGTCTGGTTTGTATCTGGGCCTGGGTATGTTCGTTTGCATGTGTGAGGTGAGTCAGTTCGGGGTGAGACTCAGTCCAGCTCGGTTGCTTGTGAGAGTCGCATCTTTGACAGGCGTGTGTTTAGAGTTTTGTTGGTGGACAATGTCGGTGATCAAGGTAAAGTTTAAATATAAAATTGAAGTTTGTATTCAAGAGCCACATCGTGACTAAATACAGACAAAAACAAAAGATGGCTAGCTTCCATTAAACCAGGAATTCTGTTCTGAGTACTGAGAGATCCATCTTAGGGGTTTAAGAGACACATACTGGTGAGGAAATAGATATAAGCACATATAGAGACAGACATATAGAGATTCAACCTGGAGAGTAATAAATACAGCCAAAGTAAGTAAAGTAGCAGTAAGATACGTTTAGAGAGCGAAACTGAGAACCCTAGAAAAGACGTTCAGAATTCTGTATATTAGGTTCAATAGAAGACACCATAACTAAAACGAGAGAGAGAGATATGAGAGAGAGAGAGAGAGAGAGAGAGAGAGAGAGAGAGAGAGAGAGAGAGAGAGAGAGAGAGAGAGAGAGCACTACTAGAAATCAGAGCAGAAAACACCCCACAAAAATGACTATTCAAAATGCAGCAAAGAAATATTCAACTTTAACTTTTGTGTTACAACTATAAATAATACTAAAGAGGAACAGTGAACCCTCATCAGTTTATGTATATCTTGTTATACCATCTTGTGTGCGAGACACCAAACTGTGCGACAAGAAAGAAGGACTAAATTGTGTGAAACTAAAACTAGAACATATTTTGTCTGATGTTATAATTGTGTTTTTAACTGGGTAAAACTTTTTTTATCAAACAAAACATAAATCGAATGGATGTAAACAACAAAGCGCTATTAGGTCCATTTGGTAACCCATTAATGTAAATTAATTAATGTAAATTCAATTCCCATCGCTCCATCGGAAGCGATAAAAACAGACTTCTGCAATTTGTAGAATAACCAGTTTTGTGACAGATTGAGGAAAACTTAAGCAGCAAAAATATTAGTCACAATCCAACAACAGCAACAACAGACTCAAACAGGATTTAACTAGATTTAAGCCAACTAAAACCATACAACGAAACACACATAAGTAACACGGAAAAACACACATAAGTAACACGGATACCGGGAAAACACATAAGCAACATGGAAACACACATAAGTAACACAGAAACACACGTAAATAACACGGAAACCGGGAAACATATAAGCAACACAGAAACACACCTAAGTGACATGGAAACAAACATAACTAACACAGAAACATACATAAGAAGCACCAGACCTGATAGCGCAATCAGTAGACCGTCGGCTCCAGGTACGGGACGCATCGGGTTCGATCCCGGGCCGCGACATATCAAAGTCGTTAAAATGGTAGTGGTATTGCTCCCTGTCACATAAGCAACACATAAACACACACAAATAACACAGAAACACACATAAGCAACACAGAAACACACATAATTAACACGGAAACACATATAAGCAGCACAGAAACACATAAGTAACACAGAAACACACATAAGTAACACGGAAACATACATAAGCACCACAGAAACACACATAAACAACACCGAATCACACATAAGCAACACGAAAACACACATAAGTAACACAGAAACACACATAAGTAACACAGAAACAAACATACGCAACACGGAAACACACATAAGTAACACAGAAAAAAACATAAGTAACACAGAAACACACATAAGCAACACAGAAACACACATACGCAACACGGAAACACACATAAGTAACACAGAAACAAACTTAAGTAAGACGATAACACACATAAGCACCACAGAAACACACATAGATAACACAGAAACACACATTAGCATCACCGAAACACACATAAACAACATAGAAACACACATAAGCTACACCGAAACACACATAAGCACCACAGAAACACACATAAGCAACACCGAAACACACATAAGCAACACAGAAACACACATACGCAACACGGAAACACACATAAGGACCACAGAAACACACATAAGCAACACGGAAACACACATAAGCAACACCGAAACACACATAAGTAACACGGAAACACACATAAGCAACACGGAAACACACATAAGCAACACCGAAACACACATAAGTAACACGGAAACACACATAAGGATCACAGAAACACACATAAGCAACACGGAAACACACATAAGCAACACCGAAACACACATAAGTAACACGGAAACACACATAAGCAACACGGAAACACACATAAGCAACACCGAAACACACATAAGTAACACCGGAACACACATAAGGACCACAGAAACACACATAGGGACCACAGAAACACACATAAGCAACAACGAAACACACATAAGCAACACCGAAACACACATAAGCACCACAGAAACACACACATGGAAACACACATAAGTAACACGGAAACACACATTAATAACACGGACATAAATAACACGGCAACACACATAAGCACCATAGAAACACACATAAGTAACACCGGAACACACATAAGCACCACAGAAACACACACATGGAAACACACATAAGTAACACGGAAACACACATTAATAACACGGACATAAGTAACACGGAAACACACATAAGCACCATAGAAACACACATAAGTAACACCGGAACACACATAAGCACCACAGAAACACACACATGGAAACACACATAAGTAACACGGAAACACACATTAATAACACGGACATAAATAACACGGCAACACACATAAGCAACACAGAAACACACATAAGAAACACACATAAGCAACATGGAAACACACATAAGTAACGCGGAGATCTCAGATCTGAGGCAAGCAGGAGCTTGCATTGGCATCCTCGCGTAGTTTGCGGCAATCAGAATCCGAGGCAAGCCAAAATTTTTTAGGCCGTTACAATTTAGTCGGCCCTTCCCTAATAAGTCTTTTAGACGCCTTCGCCTCAATTTGTGCTTAAATAGCAGCTGAAGCTAGTATGGGGCACGCGCAGTTTACTCTCACAATACCAGGAACAAGGTAGGGTTATAGACCATGTGGATATGTGGCGTAGTTAACTACACAGACATTTATACTCTCACAATACCAGGAACAATGTAGGGTTATAGACCATGTGGATATATGGCGTAGTTAACTACACGGATATTTAAACTCTCACAATACCAGGAACAAGGTAGGGTTATAGACCATGTAAATATATGGCGTAGTTAACTACACGGATATTTAAACTCTCACAATACCAGGAACAAGGTAGGGTTATAGACCATGTGGATATATGTGGCGTAGTTAACTACACAGATATTTATACCACTGCAGTGCACTAATATATAGACAGCAGCGGCAAGTAAGTGCTGTAATTTAGGATCATTTTTGTCACGAAACTGCTGGAAACACGTTTAAGTTAACCCTTTCATAAATTAGTATTAGGAAAACAACAATAACAACCGTGAAACATGGCTCAGATAGGAAATACATTTTTGTACAAGTGGGTTGTTAGGCTTTAATTTTATGGCATCAATTAACAGCATCTTTTCAGGCAACAATATTTTCTTTTGTTGCATGAGAAAAAAATTAATCCGAACTGTCGAATACAACCTTTAACGCTATTGACGAGTGTTATTGTTTTGTTTTGCTTTTAGTTTTCAAAGTAAAAGAACATTGATATGTAATTCATGCTAAATCAGAATAATTGTTGAAATATCGGAGCTAGATGAATGTTTAAATTGTTGCGTCAATACCGTAATACTTTAAGCCGTTATTAACCTAAGTCAAAAAATATTATGCCTTTATGGGCGTTCTTATTTTTTTAGGACGATAAGGCAGCATAGTTTAGCATTCTGCCCTTATGGAAATTCATGCAGGTGATGTGAAATTTTTGCAGGTCCAATTACAAGAACGGTCGCGGCGGTGGACACACCAACAGAATATCGGGGAAACCTAAGAAACACTTACAAAGTTGAATGAATGAATGAATGACCTCATCTTGACCTTTTAAATCATGAGATTTATTTACAACCTAAACGCAAGCATTAACCGGAGTATTGGATTATCTGATAACTTTACCTTATGCCTGTTGCTACCCGAAGTCTGTTGATATCTGATTAGATGTCTTTCGCCTGTGCTTCTCTTGTGCCAGGAATCTGGGCTGGTTATCGATTGAAGCAAGCCTAGAGTCGTGTAGTACAAAGACGTAGTAGTATAAGTAATAGCAGTAGTAATAGCAGTAGTGATGGTGGTGGTAGTAGTAGATGTAGTAGTAGTAGACTAGTAGCAGTAGTAGAGTGTTGTACTAATAGTAGTTGTAGAAGCAGTAGTAGTAATAAAAGTGTAGCAGTAGTAATAGTAGAAGTAGTAGTGAAGTAGCAGTAGTAGCAGCAGGTTGTTGTTGTAGTAATAGTAGTTGTTGAAGTAGCAGTAGTAGTGGTGTAGTAGAAATAGTAGTAGTAGTCATTGTAATAGTATTGCAATAGTTGTGGTGGTAGCAGTCGCAGTAGTAGTAGTGGTAGTTGTTGTTGCGGTGAAGTAGAAGCAGCAGCAGTTGTAGTAGTAGTTGTAGTAATAGCTGTTTATGTAGTAGTAGTAGCGGCAGCAGTAGAAGTAGTTGTCATTGTAGTAATTCTAGTAATAGCAGTAACAGTTGCAGTAGTGGTAATTGAAGACTCATATAGCGATATTTAGTAGTAGTAGCAGAAGTAGTAGCTGATGATTTTAAGATTTTAAATCAACCAACCTATCTCCTAGCCTGCTTACACTGAAGTTACCAGGAATCCGAACCTGATCACAATCTGCTATATTTGCTGCTGAGTCTCCAGTTTCTAATAATCTCTAGGCACTTTTTAAGGTAGAAGAAGAAGAAAAAGAAGAAGAAGAAGAAGAATAAACTTGGGTTATGAACAATATGTGGAATGAGGTGGCATGAGGTGGAATGTCTAGTTCATGATATGATGTTATCATGATCGCAACAGTTGCCGATTCATGAAACATATTAACAGAGTAAATTGACGTTAATTGTTTAGTCGTTATCATGCTAATAAACGGGCAGCATGGAGACATTCTAACATAAAAAGGAAAGTAAAATGTACTCGGCTAAGAACGAATTGACCAGGCTTATGGAAATAGTATTGGTCTGTAACAGTCAGGTACTGCTTGGAGCGTGCTAATTAGGACCCGTCTTTCTTTCTTGCTGATCGGTAACACGTTTTCCAGTGACCTTTGCAAATAACTAACACTCAGAGACTAACACTATTATTAACTAGGGCTGTCACGATTTGTTTGATGCGTACCACGATATATTGCGATACATATACAGCGTAGTGCAAAGTATTAACTAGGGCTGTCACGATATGCTTGATGCGTACCACTATATACTGATACATATACAATTTATTGCAATATGTACCACAATAAATTGCCATACTTGATCAAACTCTTGTAAAGAGCTTTTCACACAGTTATAATGAGCAGAATTAGCAACATATGCCTGAGTGAACATAACATGGTTTTATAAGCTTTGTAACAGGTAAAAACAGAAACGGAAAGTAAATCAAGACAGCGTAGTGCGATGCGCCCAGTGAATTCAGGTGATAACGATTCACGAGTGTATTTAAGTTGGTTGTAACTCCATTGTATCTCACATGCACATCAAAATGTCGACATAATGTGACACCTTCAACAATTTTCTTTGTTAATCAGTCATCTTTTTCCTAGAAGTGGCGTACACAAAAGCTTAACGGTCGGGTTCGATTAAATTGCCGAAGAAAAGGTAATGATAGTGTTCTTAGTTTTCTCCAACGAACTATCCTATAATTATCTGACTACTTGTAGTACATTTAAAGTCAAATTCATGTTCATGTTTCTATGTTTCGTTTTTCCATGAATGAAATTTTCAAATCAAAATTCAAAACCTAGTTTAAAACTCTTGTTGAAAAAAAATATCACAAGTATAAATCGAGTACGCCGCATTTCCAAAGAGGGTAAGAATGAACTCACCTAACATGTATTTGACTTCAGGCTACATTTTCAGTCAGTTATTAGCGATCGCTTTTCATTAATACGAGCATCTTTAGCTTTAGATGCACAAAAGGGCGGCGGCAACCAAAGTTTACAAACTATCGTAAAAAATCGGTATGTTCACTGTGTATCGCGGTTCTGTATTGTGACCTTAGCCAGTATCGCAATAGTCCGGTATACCGCGACAGCCCTATTATTAACAAGTGTAGCATGGCAATGTTTTAAAGAAAAGATCTAATTTTGTATGAGTTTGAGTTATAACTGACCCACACCGGTTCAGGACTACTATATAATATTTCAATTAAATATGGCCTCATTTTATGTATGAAAACAAGGCCACCGATTTTAGAGGTGTGTAAAAAGGAGTCATGTTCAAGTTTACCGTAGTTACCCTTGAAAATAGACTTTCTTATAAACATAAACAAAAAGTAAATCACACATCTTCGACAGGAAACAAAAACAAAACACAAAGAAATACATTTTTAAGAATACATCTGTCGCATATAACTCACTTACACTGATTGAGGACATCTAGATGGTTTAACAACACACGGAAGTAAAATACATACCGTGGATAACGTACATACTATTCATATTTATATTTAACACGGTTATGTAGTCATTTATTGCGTTGCAGTTTCACCTTCAACAAATTCAAGGATTTTTATTTTGGACTAATGTCATCATAGGGTATGTAAACAAGTTTTTAAATAAGTTTTAAACACATGACTTCTAGGCCATTGTGAAGTTTATACAGGATCATATAGTGTGCTATTTGTCTTTGTGATTTTAGCAGTCATCACTCGGGAAAATAGACTTTCTTATAAAAATAAAGTCAGGACAATTGTTAACATTTTGAAGATAGAAATATTCTATTAGGTAAAGATGTAGACAAAAGTTAAATACATTTATAGCAGTCAGCACTGTTGCAAAAACAAACACTGTAACCATCGTTTTGATGTTGTTCATACTATTATTGCTTCATCTCCATAGCATTTTATGAAGTGAGAAACTAGAAACAGAACAGAAGTGTAAATGAGTTTAAATAGAATTATATACTCTTAAAATATATGGTTTAATGATACGACTACATTACACATGAGCGACCACGTTTTATGGTTTTTACGTGTGTTTACATGCATTTTTAGAAAAACAAAAAGTCACCATAAGAAATGTACGATCTGGCCACAAAAGAGTAAGCCATCTGTGTGCAATAAACCATCAACATGTGTGCATGCAATAAAGTGGAGCTTTGGGAAATATTCAAACTTATTACCGGCAAAGAGGATATCAAACTGAATTTGGCTTAATAATATAAACAAGCAAGTAAATATATATTAAAAAGGGACACTGGAGTCACAGAGCCGAGCTTTCCCAGTAGCTGACAGCATTGTCTTAAAGGATTTGTAAAAAGAAACAGAAAAAAAATGAATACATGTTACGCAAGTAGCCAAGAGACACTGTCATATAGCGACTGGTGTCCGATACGTGTAATATAAGATTATTGAAGGCCCTGTCCGTCAGTTTGTTTTCGTTTTGCAGTTCACAGAGATCTAAAGTTTATTTGTTGTTGTTTTTTAAATTTTGTAATAAAAAATGAAATAAAACAAACACATTTAGCAAAATATAACCACTATATCATCAGGAGATGTGTTAATCACGCGTTAGATTCCATTGGGGCGAAATGAACAAAAGACGAAAATGAAGACTGTTGCTTATGTAGATGTTGTTAATAAGGTGTACCAGACGTCGATTTTAACTGACATTACGGCAGCAGTCTCGGGGGTATACGTTTTTTTTACAGTTTTCTTTCTTCATATAAGCCACTGGCTGACAGCACCTTTAACACTACAATTTTGCAAATACACATACGTAGAATGAACGCCCAATAGTTTACATAAACAACGATAACTACTTCCGAAAGTAATCTTGGCAAACGTTCTTAGTTGTTTTTTGTTGCTATTTTAAGCAACCGAAATTGTACACTTAATTAAATTGTCGACACATACATTCACAATGTGAGATACGATCTTTGCTGCACTCAAGTTTTAATTCATTTCCCTGGCTTAACAAGACTGTCTGTCGGAAAGCTGAAATCCATACGACATGACACATATAAACACTAACATGAAGCAATAAAATAAGAACTCAGATAGTTGCCTTAGTCTGTATTTATTAAGGAATGAACTGACTGGTATTATGTAAGCTGGCTAGGATGTAGTGACAAAATACTATGGCGACTACCATTTTCTTTTTTTCAATGAAAAGATTTCAAATTAAGGTTGCGCGAAGAGGCAATAAGTTCCTGTTGTCTTGTCACTTGTATACGCATTTCTTTGATTTGGTGTTTCCCTTCAGATGTGTATTGGCTACACATCACCCAATACACCATAGTGATCTTTGATTTGGTGTTTCCCTTCAGATGTGTGTTTGCTACACATCACCCAATACACCATAGTGATCTTTGATTTGGTGTTACCTTTTAATTTGTGTAATGGCGACACATGACCCAATAAACCATAGTGATTTCATTGCTGAGTATGTATATCCTTTCTGAACCACTCACATCAAGACAAATCTCATTTAGACGTAAACGAAGAAGAGGTGTTAATGATATTGTCATATTACCAGGACAAGTTTAAACATCTTCGTATTCAAGCAACCGCGTTATAAACAATCGACCCTGTTAGTTACTTTCATATACTTAAACTTGTAGGAAAGAGCAATCTATAGATCATTTATGGTCCAAGTTGCCACTTATCCGTTCTGTTTGGTTAGATTAACCACTTTCCTCAAGTCGGCCCGATAAAAAAAATACAACAAAACACACACCAAGCTCTTTTTCATGTTAACTACAGCGGCATGTGATGCTGGTTGGCGGTATCAATACAGATCGGCATAAAATTTTAAGTGCTTAAAGCGAATTGCCCTTGAATTCGTTCATGTAAAAAAACGTTACGTTTAAAGTATTTAGAAGTATAGCAAGCAATTGTGGTATATTAGTGTAAGAAAAGCAGCGCTGCGATAAGAGTGAATATAATGTTTGTCTTTTCGACGAAATAAAAGCACACCGCTGTTGGAATTTGAACTGGATATATATTTCATACAAGAGCATCATTAATTATAACGATACTTGGTCAACGAAAAGGGTACACACAAGAAATATTGTCCTGATAGTTAAAAAAAAACAACAGAAAATGGATACATTAGCATAAACATTCGTACTTGTACACAGTATCGTGCGACTTTGAAAGGCAAGCCATGTAGGTTTCAGTTTGGGTGTAAAGTTTCTTGATAAGTAAACAAATACAGACTTGCCATATAAAAGGTATTTGATATAATTTATCGGTTACATCTGGGGTTCGGTAAATGTGCTTGCTTCCTATGTAAAAACAAATGTTAATAATTGCGTATGCCTTTTTAAGCGAAACACAATTTAATGAAGTCGTAGACGCGCACATGTGTTTGGATGTTTTCGTGCACGTGCCTGTGTGAGTATTTGTGAGTCCATTGCTTAGTTTATCGTGTGCTTATCATTTAACATTGAAGTTTGACCTTGACATTGGCTCTACAATATAATCCGGTTCGACATGTGCAGATATTTATTAATTCTCCGGGTGAACAGAAGGCGCAAAAAGTAAATCACACATCTTCGACAGGAAACAAAAACAAAACACAAAGAAATACATTTTTAAGAATACATCTGTCGCATATAACTCACTTACACTGATTGAGGACATCTCGATGGTTTAACAACAAACGGAAGTAAAATACATACCGTGGATAACGTACATACTATTCATATTTATATTTAACACGGTTATGTAGTCATTTATTGCGTTGCAGTTTCACCTTCAACAAATTCAAGGATTTTTATTTTGGACTAATGTCATCATAGGGTATGTAAACAAGTTTTTAACAAGTTTTAAACACATGACTTCTAGGCCATTGTGAAGTTTATACAGGATCATATAGTGTGCTATTTGTCATTGTGATTTTAGCAGTCATCACTCGGGGATTCACGGTACGAGCTTCGGTCTCCCTACATCGTAATGTAGCCCCTGCACATTTAAAGAAAGTTAAGTTGCCACTTAGTAATAACGCAATCAAAAAATAGAAATGGCTTAATTTGAACAGTGCATTGATTATCTACATCAGACCTTTACAGGTAAAAGGCAGTTTTCTTCTCAAATACTGTAAGGTTCGCGCGGTTTTTAACATTTAACTTTTTTGCATACAACAATTTTTTTTATACGTGCATTTAGTTTCTATAATATCAGTTTTCACTTCGTGTTACCAAATGTAGACGTACATTGTTAATACTTCCTGCAGTATTTCACATCGTTTGTTGTTATTGTAGATCTCAGCTAAATAAATAAAATAGCTCGACATGAATTACTCTCTCTCTCTTCCTCTGTCTCTTTCTGTCTCTCTTTCTCCATCATCTTTTCTTAATAATTTGCTGTACTGTGCTATTTAGCAATGTGTTATGACTATATATTGTGTATAATGGTCTTTGGGGAATGGCTACCATCTTGCCGGGGCTACTTTTCAACCATATTACCTCCGATGCTAATCGGAACTCCTGCGGTAACTCCGTCCTCGGGACAATAATCCCTCGGATGTATCTGGCGCAATGATACTTATTGAAATCACGATCGTTTTGTTCGCCGGAAGTCGGAAGAATATGCCTAAAATGTAGTTCGCACATAACATGAACACTGACATCGTTTGACAGCTGCATGTCTGCTGCGCTGGGTAAATTACACTTGGATAATTTAAAATTGAATTCGCCACAAAATGAAGTTTTACAGGCTTAGTGAGCTGTCATCCGAGCTGCCATCTTTGTTTTGACGTCTGTCACAAAAGCAGTCCCATTTAAGGAAATGGCCGAGGCGATCCGACTCCCTACATACATCCGAGAGATGATTTGTGAATTATTCGAGGTGTTCCGATTGCTCCGAGGCCTATTTCTGAAAGTAAAAAAGCCGAGGCAATCCGAATGCCGAGACCGTCTTAAATTTGTTACTACACGGCTATTTCGAATATATGGCCGAGATGTCCCGAGTGATATTGAAATAAAAAAAATCATTTGGAACACCTCGGTCATTTCTACGAAATACCGCCTAATAGTTACGAATGGTAAGAATGTCTGTATTCGGTACACCGCTTGTACTTATTTGATTCAGCCAGTAGCTGCTAATGGGCTTTACATGTCTTAACCTTTCTCGCGTCTTTCAACTTAGTTAAGATGTTTCTCCTTCCCGAAATCGCTCGCATTTTGTTAATGTTTATGTATCCTTGTATTATAATCACGTGCTAACCCGATCCAGCCAGTATAACCCTGCTGTGCTGTTACGCAAATGGTTAATTCACGCTTGTACAAAATAACTTTCTGTAAACTGTTCCAAGTCTGTTCGAGAGGCTGAACATATGTGCATACTGATTAACAATGCATCATTGAGGAGACTACTGATCATGTTAAAGTCGAAAATGACCATCATGCAAACTTTACTTTCAGAATGTTTTAATACGTTTCAGATTGATTTTACACAGTTTCAAAGAACCCGACAGGTCGATGAATTGAGTTGTTGATCAATATATTGATCGATCAATATATAACAGGTCGATATATTGATCTACAACTCAATTCATCTGACCAATCAGAACCAATGTTATAATAAACAAAAGTCGACCGTGATACGTTTCCAATTATCTGATTGGTAAATATTAAAAGGTAACACAAATCTCACCAACAGATTTAATGTTATAATAGAGGGCCCAAGCCACACTGTGTTGGGATAAAGTTTAGGACCATTCAGGCCTCAAGTCACATTTGCAGTAGCATTTCCCAATTAAGATATTGTTCCAGCTCATAGATTGAGTCTAGAATACTTCTAACAGTGCCATAATTTAACAATATCTAATCGATATACGCCTTTAGCCTGGCAAGGTTAGGAATGGTCATTTTACAGATAAAATAAGATACTATTTAAGTAAGCACGACTGAGAAGGGATTCTGCAAGTGGGGTCAAGGCTATGAAGATTTAAGCTGACGTGTAGTTTTAAATTAATTTAAACAACAACAGCAATGATAAGAATCCAAACTTTAATAAAAGCTAAACGGCCCCACTATCGAGTTTTGTAACCTTCTCCTCTTACCGCTGTCAGGATGCCATTTCTATACAAAATTGGAGGATCTGTGTAGATTCTGAGCTTCACATTATAAAATTTAAAAAGACAAACAAACACATGCACACAAACATTTAGAAGTATTTTAAACAGTCGTAAACGAAGCCTACAATTACAAAAAAAAAATAGATCCTAAGTATTGCAAGGACATTTAAGCTACACAACTAATTCTAATCGAGCAAGCAGGCCAACAGTTAAAGTTCGGACAACTTTCACTCTTGGTTCGGTAACCAATAGTTTTGACTTTGACTTCATCAACTTTTGATTTTGTTAGCGACACGTCGTCTCAAAACCAAACATTTAAAATAAGTTCGGTTGTATTATATTCAAAGCCATGCATTTTGAAATTTATAGCACAGCCATACAAACTCTGATCAGCTATGCTAGTGTGATCGAGACTTCACCGGATTGCCAGTTTGACAGCTGTGTTGTCATTGACAAACAACAACAACACATTTCATAACATTGGTTTGTTTTGTTTTTGTTACATCGCACCGACACAATTATGGTAATATTGGGGACTTCCAGCAAACTAATTGTGGAGGATGACCCCAGAGTTAAGTCCGGGTAGAACCACCGGCGCACCGCTGGTTAGCTGGAAAACCTTTCCACATGAAAGTTCTCGCCCCGACCGAGACTCGAACCCACGAGGTAAGGGGCTAAGAGATCTGTTTTTATTATCGATGTACTCTAAGGGGAAGAGTTCAGACGTGGATTTATTTTTTAGTGGAAATCATCATCATACTTATTAAACGGTTTGGAAATAATAAAGGGCGTCATGTGTGTGTGTGTTTGTGTGTGTTTACTGATTAAGGACATGTTTAATATCTTATTTGCTAAGACTTAATTGTGCGTTTTGACAAAAATTATGGCTGAATTCTTACAAACAGGATTATGCTGTTACATGTATTTGATATAAGCAAACTGTCGGATACCACCTTTAAATATATCTGGCCATTTGTCACGAACACTATTTCCTATATGCAAAATTCCTCGATGTATATTACGAATATCAACTTCATCAGCAATCAGCTGTGAAACCTTCGATCCCTCGTACAAGTTCTGCTACTGCATGTATGTATCTAAACAACCCATATCCGCAAGATCTCACCATCCAGAGCTGAATTTTGTATCCGATAGTTTGGACCTGTTCCTTCTCAAACAAAATACAGTATTGTTTCCTGAAAAGATCTCCTGAAAAGATCCCGTTGTTTGTTGATGGCCTGCAGTTATGTGAAAAGTGAATCATAACACCTCACTAACAACGTATTTCCCATCTGCGTCACGTTGGCTATTTTTTTACCTAAGAAAGCCAGGAAATCACTTACCTTTGAGATCCCGTTCTGTCATTACCCGAGAAATTGGCTTTGATATCTACTATACCTGATATCCCTATCGTGATTATTTATAGATTTGGACAGATGAACATTAAGGGCGATTTATTTTAAGAGGTAGTGTTCAATTCGTCTTCACTAATTCTAAAGTGTAAGTCTTTGCAGAAATGATGCTCAAATTCCTTCACACAGTGAAAAAAATGTTATATGTAAATTATAAGATTAATTGTTGGATACCACCTTTAATACACACATGCGCTACCAAGTTCACAGCAGACGTTTTACATCGATCGAACTTAACATATCTGCTCGTCATCGAGCAGTGTGTGCGCGAGCAATATTGCCTTTCCCAGACCTCTCTTTGTGCCTCTAGAGTTCGGATATGCATTAAACACAACTGAAACAGTTACCGTTGTTCATTGTTGGTTCTTATATGAGTTTTTCCGATATATATGATTTGGTAAGTAGAATAGTATTGATGTTCACCTATGATGTAGGTGTATGATGTACGTGATGATGATTTTGTGTTGTTTCTTTTTTGTTATATGCTATGTTCAGTTCGACAGTGGAGGTTTTAACATTGCTCGGGTTGTAGATTGTAAATCTGTATATGTGCTCTGATAAAACTATACATAATAACATAATTTACTAATATTGTTTTGTAACACTAAATAAGATAGCTGAACATTTATACTTTCTCCTTCTTAAGTCTAAACTAATGTAACCTTATAATGGCGGCTTGATTATCGATTCCAAATGTATCTGCGCCATTGTTTTATATAGCTGACACATGGTACGCCTTTGAAGACAAAGAACGATTAACCGGAGAACAAAACATTGACCTTGCTTATATCTCTCATGGGTGTCAACTATAACTTTGCGTGTAGCAGCTTTTAACATGTACATTTGTA